>CAWUFW010003751.1:0-405000 GCA_963921515.1 Calotriton arnoldi | reverse complement strand
ACGTCCACCACCACCACGTCCACCACCACCACGTCCACCACCACCACGTCCACCACCACCACGTCCACCACCACCACGTCCACCACCACCACGTCCACCACCACCACGTCCACCACCACCACGTCCACCACCACCACGTCCACCACCACCACGTCCACCACCACCACGTCCACCACCACCACGTCCACCACCACCACGTCCACCACCACCACGTCCTCCACCACCACGTCCTCCACCACCACGTCCTCCACCACCACGTCCTCCACCACCACCACGTCCTCCACCACCACCACGTCCTCCAACACCATCATGTCCACCACCACGTCCACCACCACCACATCCACCAACACCACCACATCCACCAACACCACCACCACGTCCACCAACACCACCACCACCACGTCCACCAACACCACCACCACCACGTCCACCAACACCACCACCACCACGTCCACCAACACCACGTCCAAACACCACCACCACCACGTCCACCAACACCACCACCACCACGTCCACCAACACCACCACCACCACGTCCACCAACACCACCACCACCACGTCCACCAACACCACCACCACCACGTCCACCAACACCACCACCACCACGTCCCCGTCCACCACCACCACGTCCCCGTCCACCACCACCACGTCCCCGTCCACCACCACCACGTCCCCGTCCACCACCACCACGTCCCCGTCCACCACCACCACGTCCCCGTCCACCACCACCACGTCCCCGTCCACCACCACCACGTCCACCACCACATCCTCCACCACCACATCCTCCACCACCACATCCTCCACCACCACATCCTCCACCACCACGTCCACCACCACGTCCACCACCACCACGTCCACCACCACGTCCACCACCACGTCCACCACATCCATCACCACATCCATCACCACATCCATCACCACCACATCCATCACCACCACATCCATCACCACCACATCCATCACCACCACATCCATCACCACCACGTCCACCACCATGTCCACCACCACCACCACCATGTCCACCACCACATCCTCCACCACCACCACGTCCACCACCATGTCCACCACCACCACCACGTCCACCACCACCACCACGTCCACCACCACCACCACCACGTCCTCCACCACCACCACCACCACGTCCTCCACCACCACCACGTCCTCCACCACCACCACGTCCTCCACCACCACCACGTCCACCACCACGTCCACCACCACCACCACGTCCACCACCACCACCACCACGTCCACCACCACCACCACCACGTCCACCACCATGTCCACCACCACCACCATGTCCACCACCACCACCATGTCCACCACCATGTCCACCACCACCACCACCATGTCCACCACCATGTCCACCACCACCACCACCACGTCCACCACCACGTCCACCACCACCACGTCCACCACCACCACGTCCACCACCACCACGTCCACCACCACCACGTCCACCACCACATCCACCACCACCACATCCACCACCACCACATCCACCAACACCACCACCACATCCACCAACACCACCACCACATCCACCAACACCACCACCACCACCACGTCCACCAACACCACCACCACGTCCACCACCACACCACGTCCACCACCACGTCCCCGTCCACCACCACGTCCCCGTCCACCACCACGTCCCCGTCCACCACCACGTCCCCGTCCACCTATACTGTTGGTCAAAAGGACCTGCAGATCCTCCTGCGACAAGCCAGAAGAGAGGGCACTTCAAAGGAGTTGACTCCCAAAACATGAATTTCAAAGGACCAGACACTAAATCACATCTGTGTCTGGATATGGACTATAAAGTCTCACAAGTTGTTCAACAGTGCTATTCAGCTGCGTTGAAAAGACTTCCAACAGCTGTAACCAGGACTGGGGACCAAGGTCTGCTAGTTTCCCTGCTGGGCAAGAGGCCATCTAGACCAACTGCCCTGACCCTGAAGCACCTGCTGTCTGCCAAGACCATAAGGATCCTGTGAGGAGGAGGAGAGCACATGGCCCAGTGTGGATGCTATCATGTGGATCACTGTGAGCGAAGTGCGAGACATCCGGTCAGAACATTTGCGAGACTGTGGGCATCAGCCCCTTCTTGTGGAAGTTGGAGACCGTCATATGCTTAGAGGGCGTCACCGAGGACACCAAATGGTGGGGGCGTCGCCGCCCACCTGGGCCAACAACAAAAAAAAAAAAAGAAAGAAAAGACTACGAATCCGGACCCAACCACGAGATGGCGGAATAATGCACAGCATAGTGAATCCAGAAAGTCTTCAAGCTGCAAAACTACACCGACAGGTAAGAAACTATTCGTTCTTTTCTTTGTGAGCCACTCTCACTGCAGGCACAACATGTTTTTTTTTATTAAAGGAGCATTGGCTTTAATGCGCTTTAAATTTTATTGCATCTAATAATCGGCCTCTTTCTGCTCTCCCATGTGCCCCCTTCGAGATCCTCCTCTCCATCCGCATTCTGCCAGCACCCTCCTACCCAATAGTCGTCCACCACCACCACCACCACATCCACCACCACCACGTCCACCACGTCCACCACGTCCACCACCACCACCACCACGTCCACCACCACCACCACCACGTCCACCACCACCACCACCACGTCCACCACCACCACCACGTCCACCTCCACCACCACCACCACGTCCACCTCCACCACCACCACCACGTCCACCACCACCACCACGTCCACCTCCACCACCACCACGTCCACCACCACCACCACGTCCACCACGTCCACCACCACCACGTCCACCACCACGTCCACCACCACCACCACGTCCACCACCACCACCACGTCCACCACCACCACCACGTCCACCACCTCCACCACGTCCACCACCTCCACCACGTCCACCACCACCACCACGTCCACGTCCACCACCACCACCACGTCCACCACCACCACCACGTCCACCACCACCACCACGTCCACCACCACCACCACCACCACCACGTCCACCACCCCACCACCACGTCCACCACCACCACCACCACGTCCACCACCACCACCACCACGTCCACCACCACGTCCACCACCACCACCACGTCCACCACCACCACCACCACGACCTCCACCACCACCTCCACCACCACGTCCACCACCACGTCCACCACCACGTCCACCACCACGTCCACCACCACGTCCACCACCACCACCACGTCCACCATCACCACCACGTCCACCATCACCACCACGTCCACCACCACCACCACGTCCACCACCACCACCACGTCCACCACCACCACGTCCACCACCACCACCACCACCACCACCACGTCCACCACGTCCACCACCACCACCACCACCACCACGTCCACCACCACCACCACGTCCACCACCACCACGTCCACCACCACCACCACGTCCACCACCACCACCACCACGTCCACCACCACCACCACCTCCACCACCACCACCACCACCACCACGTCCACCACCACCACCACGTCCACCACCACCACCACGTCCACCACCAGGTCCACCACCACCACCACCACCACGTCCACCACCACCACCACGTCCACCACCATGTCCACCACCACGTCCACCACCACCACCACCACGTCCACCACGTCCACCACCACCACATCCACCACCACCACGTCCACCACCACATCCACCACGTCCACCACCACGTCCACCACCACATCCATCACCACCATGTCCACCACCACCATGTCCACCACCACCACGTCCACCACCATGTCCACCACCACCATCACGTCCACCACCACCATCACGTCCACCACCACCACCATGTCCACCACCACCACCACGTCCACCACCATGTCCACCACCACCACCATATCCACCACCACGTCCACCACATCCACCACCACCACATCCACCACCACCACGTCCACCACCACCACGTCCACCACCACCACGTCCTCCACCACCACGTCCTCCAACACCATCATGTCCACCACCACGTCCACCACCACCACATCCACCACCACCACATCCACCACCACCACCATCACATCCACCACCACCACATCCACCAACACCACCACCACCACGTCCACCAACACCACCACCACCACGTCCACCAACACCACCACCACCACGTCCACCAACACCACCACCACCACGTCCACCAACACCACCACCACCACGTCCACCAACACCACCACCACCACGTCCCCGTCCACCACCACCACGTCCCCGTCCACCACCACCACGTCCACCACCACCACCACTTCCACCACCACCACCACCACCACCACGTCCACCACCAACACGCCCACCACCACCACGTCCACCACCACCACGTCCACCACCACCACGTCCACCACCACCACGTCCACCACCACCACGTCCACCACCACCACATCCACCACCACGTCCACCACCACGTCCACCACCACGTCCACCACGTCCACCACCACCACGTCCACCACCACGTCCACCACGTCCACCACCACCACGTCCACCACCACATCCATCACCACCATGTCCACCACCACCACGTCCACCACCACATCCTCCACCACCACCACGTCCACCACCACCACCACATCCTCCACCACCACCACGTCTATGTCCACCACCACATCCTCCACCACCACCACGTCTATGTCCACCACCACATCCTCCACCACCACCACGTCTATGTCCACCACCACATCCTCCACCACCACCACGTCCACCACCACCACGTCTATGTCCACCACCACGTCTATGTCCACCACCACGTCCACCACCACCACCACGTCCACCACCACCACGTCCACCAACACCACCACCACGTCCACCAACACCACCACCACGTCCACCAACACCACCACCACGTCCACCAACACCACCACCACGTCCACCATCACCATCACCACCACCACGTCCACCATCACGTCCCCGTCCACCACCACGTCCCCGTCCACCACCACGTCCCCGTCCACCACCACCACCACGTCCACCACCACCACCACCACCACCACGTCCACCACCACCACCACCACCACGTCCACCACCACCACCACCACCACGTCCACCACCACCACCACCACGTCCACCACGTCCACCTCCACCACCACCACGTCCACCACCACCACGTCCACCACCACCACCACCACCACCACGTCCACCACCACCACCACGTCCACCACCACCACCACGTCCACCACCACCACCACGTCCACCACCACCACCACGTCCACCACGTCCACCACCACGTCCACCACCACCACGTCCACCACCACCACGTCCACCACCACCACGTCCACCACCACCACGTCCACCACCACCACGTCCACCACCACCACGTCCTCCACCACCACGTCCTCCACCACCACGTCCACCACCACCACGTCGTCCACCACCACGTCCACCACCACGTCCACCACCACGTCCACCACCACGTCCACCACCACCACCACGTCCACCACAAGGATACCAGGGGAACAACCAGGGCCAAAGCCAACAGGGACAACAGCAGCAAAATTGGCAATATCAACCCAGAGGACGGTCCTTTCGAGGACGCGGGTACGGACGGGGACAATCCCGAAGAGGGGTCAGCAGCCCACCTCAAAGTGACTCCACAAACAAACCAAACCCTCCCCTTTTAACACCAAGGGAGAGGAGAAGTCAACAGAAGGACAAAATAAGAAACACACACAGCAAACAAATAACCACCGAGCATACAACCCCGGTGGGGGCAGAATAGGAAACTTCCTCACACAATGGAGGGAGATTACCACGGACAAGTGGATACTGAACATCATACAGCACGGGTACTGCATAGAACTCCAAAGACACCCCCGGGCAAAAATCAAGACACCGGGCAATTCCCGCAAGGGAGCTCGCCCTCCTACGTCTAGAAGCAGAGGAGCTGCTACAAAAGAGCAATAGAACCAGTTCCAATCAACGAAAGGAACAGGGAGTCTACTCAACGTACTTCCTAGTGCCAAAGGTAGACGAAACACTAAGGCCAATACTGGACCTCAGATTCCTCAACAAGTTCGTAAAAACTCAAAAATTCAAAATGACGTCACTTCAGGAAGTAATACCCCAAATCCAAGAAGGCGATTACATGGCGACCATAGACATGAAAGACGCATATCTGCACATACCCGTCAACCACAAACACAAACGTCTACTAAGATTCGTGATTGGCCACAATCACTACCAGTTCACAGTGCTAGCCTTCTGGCTCAAGTCCGCACCAAGGGTTTTCACAAAATGCCTTGCAGCAGCGGCAGCGCACCTACGGAGAAAGGGCATACATGTATACCCCTACCTCGACGACTGGCTTGTGAAAGCAGGATCATACATACACTGCAAGGATCACATCAAACAAGTCATACAAACACTGTCCAGACTAGGTTTCTCAATACATTGGGAGAAATCGTCAACAGAACCTCAGCAGATCAAAATATTCTTAGGGGCACAAATCGACAGCACACAGTCCAAGGTGTTCCCCAGCGACAAGAGAACTATAGCGCTCCTGAGGGAAACACGTCATTACCGCAAGGGGCAAGTTCTGACAGTGAGGACGGTGAGCAGACTAATGGGAATGATGGCATCATGCATCCACCTAGTCCCACATATCAGGCTGCACAAGAGAACGTTCCAAGAATGGATACAGCAGCAGTGGTCACAAGCGACAGGGAGTTGGGAAGATCTAGTGGTTGTCACACACGCAGTGCAGCAAGAAATAGCATGGTGGAAGGAAGAGAACATATTACAGGGGAAGCCATTCACACAGCCAACTCCAACAGTGACCATCACAACAGACGCCTCACAGCAGGGCTGGGGCGCGCACATGGACAGACTCCGCGTCAGGGGCTGTGGTCACAACAAGATGCAGTGAAACACATCAACTACCTAGAACTAAAAACTGTGTTCCTAGCCTTAAAAGCCTTTCAGAAGCAGCTTTACGGACAGCGAGTGCTGATACAAACAGACAACACAACCACCATGTTCTACATCAACAAACAAGGTGGAACACAGTCAGCACCGCTATCAAGCCTGGCACAAGAGATTTGGAGATGGGCCATCCCTCTAAGGATAGACCTACTGGCAATACACCTTCCAGGAATAGACAATGTAGAAGCAGACCGACTCAGCAGGCAGACGTCTGCGTCCCACGAATGGGAACTCAACCAACAGGAGGTGCAGCGGCTGTTCCAAAAGTGGGGTACACCACGGATACCTTCCAGGAATAGACAATGTAGAAGCAGACCGACTCAGCAGGCAGACGTCTGCGTCCCACGAATGGGAACTCAACCAACAGGAGGTGCAGCGGCTGTTCCAAAAGTGGGGTACACCACGGATAGACCTGTTTGCAACACTCCAGAATGCAAAATGCCAACATTACGCATCCAGACAACCGGACCAAAGGTCCCTAGGGAATGCGCTATGGATAAGTTGGTCGAACGAATTTGCATACGCTTTTCCCCCCCCGATACCACTGTTACACAAGGTACTCAGCAAATGCAGGAGCAGCAGCATGACACTCATACTGGTGGCACCTCAATGGGCCAGACAATCATGGTTCTCACAAATAATGGAAATGGCACAGGAACCAGCGCACAGGTTCAGCAGAAGGAAAGACCTAACAATGCAAGAAGGAAAAGTGCTCCACCCAGAACCAGAGAGCCTCAGCCTAGCAGCATGGCTCCTGAGGACCTAGAATTCGCACACCTCAAGCTACCACCAAGCACCATGGCAGTACTCAGAGAAGCAAGGAGACCCACTACAAGAAAATGCTACATTGCAAAGTGGAAAAGGTTCTCGCAATGGTGCATTAAAGAGGGACTGCAACGAAAGGTCACAAAAGAATCAACGGTACTACAATACTTAACGCACCTACTACACAGCGGGCTAAGCTACTCGTCACTAAGGGTTCACTTAGCAGCCATAGTGGCCTACACCAGGGAGAAGCGGGGAAAAGTTTCTTCACCTCACAGGTGGTCAAAAGATTCCTGGAGGGAGCTAAAAGAATAGCCCCCCAAAAGGATGCCAGCCCCAAGCTGGAACCTCAACACTGTGCTAACACAGTTGATGAAATCACCATTTGAGCCCATACACAAGACCACACTGCACATGCTCACACTAAAGACGGCATTCTTGGTGGCTATCACGTCACTGCGAAGGGTCAGTGAACTGCAGGCTCTTACACTACAAGAGCCCTACTTGCAAATACACAAGGACAGAATTGTCATGAGAACGGACCCACACTTCCTGCCAAAGGTGGTGTCGCGGTTCCATATTAACCAGACAATACAGATACCAAGTTTCTTCCAGAAACCATCAACACCCACAGAAAAGGCGCTACACACGCTAGACGCCAGAAGGGCAGTGATGCACTACATAGAAAGGATGAAGGAATGCAGGAAAACAAAACAACTTAGTTTCCTTCGCAAGCAGTTTCTTGGGACGACCAGTAACAAAAAATACCATAGCACGATGGATTGCACAAGCAATACAACTCTGCCACAAGCAGGCAGGACAAGAATTACAGGGAGCCGCCCAGGCTCACTCAACAAGGAAGAAGGGAGCAACGGTTGCGTTCCTAGCGAACACACCTATACAAGACATTTGCCAAGCGGCAACATGGTCTTCCTTGCACACGTTCACCAAACACTACTGTGTTGATATCCAGATGAACAAAGAGGCACAAGTAGGACAGAAGGTCTTACAGCACATTTTCAGCAACCAATGCTCATCTTCCACCCAACCACCGCAATAACAAAACCGCTACAAAGTCTATGCACAGCATAGTGAATCCAGAAAGATTCACGCTGCAAAACGAATAGTTTCTTACCTGTCGGTGTAGTTTTGCAGCTTGAAGACTTTCTGGATTCACTAGCGATCCCACCCGCCTCCGCCAGGAAGATAACATAGGAGGTTAAGGGTAAAACTAGACTACATACAGAGTTTAGAGGGATCAAAAGAAAAATAAAAGGATAAAAGAGAAAGACAGACGACAAAACAATAACAGGAAAAGAAAAAAGAATCCGAAGATGGCGACCAAAGGTGGGAGCTTCCGCAGGAAGCGTGACGACGTCACAGAGGACACCAAATGGTGGGGGCGTCGCCGCCCACCTGGGCCAACAACAAAAAATAAGAAAGAAAAGACAACGAATCCGGACCCAACCACGAGATGGCGGAATAATGCACAGCATAGTGAATCCAGAAAGATTCACGCTGCAAAAACAAGTTTGCCTCCGGTGTTCAGTTGGTTTAAGCTCCGTGAAATCTTGTGTACTGACTTGTCTTGTGAAACCTGGCTGTATTTCTCAGCTCCCTGCGTGTGCCAGTCAGCAGCCTGAATTAACTTAAGCCTTGCGCGAGAACAAGCAGCAGCTGTTTGAAGCACTCGTGCTTGTGCTGGCCTCCGCCTTGCGGGAGCGAGCAGCAGCGGCGCGAGAGCCATATGGTTTCAATTAGCACGCGCGCCGCTGCTCGCTCCCGCAAGGAGGATGCCAGCACAAGCACGAGTGTGCAAAGGAGCAGACCGATTTCTAAAGGTCATCTCCTAGGGCAGCGCATGCATGCTGCCTAGACGAGACCTAAAAAGTCTTGAAGAGAACGTACATGCACTGTCTAGGCGAGACCTAACTAGAACTTTGCAAAATCCACTGCCACAAAATTAATTTAAAAAACAAACCCAGTAAAACCACAAAGACATGGCTTCTTGGCTTTCACAACATAAAGGTAGGAGACATCAACCCAGCCAAACTAGGTCCTGCCGCTCTCCCTGGACACCACCTCCACATATAGATCGACTTAAGTGATATAGTACAATATAAATAAACAAATCTTAGCGGACTCTATTGCGTGCAGTAACAGTAACTGGTTGCACAGTAAAATTGTTTTCCTGCCACAGTGATTTAACCTCATACTTGCCACCCATACCTATTAATTAGGTAGGCTGCTATTTTTGAGGCAGTTCTACCACCTATTGATTAAAGCTTCTCACACTGCCTCCTTTTAAAGGGTCATTGAAAAAAAAAAAAGAAAAAAAAAGTTAACTTGCAGCCGAGCAACGCTTCCTGTAAATGACAGCTCTGAGAACGTCCCATTCAGTGTTACCGTTGGATAAAAATAAAAAAAAGAGTCCCACATTTTCAAATCAGTGCAGTTTTAAACTTGGCAAGCTGTATAAGTTTTTTGAAAGGTATGGGAGGCTATCCATTTATGCTTGCTGCAGACAATGTTTGTGGTAATATCAGAGAAACCATCAGTATAACCTGGCCCACAAGATCATGAACCAGGCAAAAAAAAAAAAAACAGCCCAATCGCTGACCTGTCTGACTAGCCCTTCAGGCAAAGCCAGATTGCCCTATAGGCCAGTCCGACGCTGGAATTGCCATAGAGAACCCGGAGCCCAAATCGCAGAGAAGGGGAAGGCAAGGGGAAAGGGAAAATAGACCTTGGAACTCCATGCAGATGGAGTAAAAAACAGAGCTTGAGTACATAAACTATGGGAAAGTCTGCTGGCAGGTCATAGCTTCTAAATGACCAAACACTTACAGTCATACCTTATTTCAGCCACAAGTACTTTGCATTCTGGAGCCTCGAGTTGTGCATTTATATTGTAAACATGAATCTACAGTCTAAATAGTCAAAGTGGCTAAAATGTAGAACTGGCTCAAGATGTCACCTGACTTGTCAGATACTTGCCGGCTATCCAGAAAGGGGAGCAGCACAATAGAGAGGGCAGACGGAACCAGAGGACCAATGAAACCTAGAGGGCAGAAAACGTGTGCCCTCATGGGATCTTCCGCATGCATCCTGAGTGCCAAAGGTTTAAGGGCCAAGCTCAGTGACCCGCAGACGTATCAATCCTGAGAACCAGAAGTTGAGGCCTTAACATGGAGCAGGCAGAAACAAAGATACATTTTTTGGTTCTCATGATAGACAGGCCAACAGGGGAATGCATCAATTTCCTCACAGATAATGCCTCTGGAAGTTTAGTGACACAGGTTTTCAAGTGATACCAGGGAAATGCAATGGAGGCCTCCCCACAAGAAGTTGCTGTTCAGAACACTTCATCCTAGATGAACAGACAGAAACTTTTTAGAAGGAAAAAATAGAAGGATCATTCTTTCTATGTCAATAAATGAGTAGTATGAAAAGTGAGAGCAAGCAAAACATATACTGCGTCATTTCTGATGACATCAGCATCATGCTAGTTAGTCCTTTTGAAACCTGAAAATGATTTGTTTATGGGCGATCATTTGCCATCCGTGACGCTTTCATGTAGCAGACACAGCTCAAGTGTTGAAATAGGAAAAGAACGTATTTTAATTAAACTCACACCCGCACTGTGAACTCAGCCACTTCTTGAATCATGTGTGGTAAACAGTTCACCCTTTTTTACGTTCAATTAAAATTTAATTTAAAACTAAAGAGAAGTTATGCGTCAGAGGAGATGGAGACAGGCCGCACAATATTTGAGGATTTCTTTGGAGCCAGGGTATGGGAAAGTCAGTTTCATGCCAGGCAATTGCCTCTGAATGTGCGAGGTTCGAGAGAGACAGTACTGTATCTGTCAAGGCCAGTAACACAAACACAGTCAGTCATGTGTTTTATCAGTACGCCTGAAGGCCTAGTAAGGATGGGGCAGAGTCAGTCGTGTGTCAGGGCCACTGCCTCAAACAAGCATTGGCCGCGCGGCCGTGAAAGTGAAAGTAATCGTGAGTAAGCGGGTTTGGAAGTGCAAACAGTGGCTTTGCTGGCGACCAGCTTGCGTTCACGCGTGCGTCCAGATGGCGAGGAAGCCATATGGTGCGTGAACGCAAGCTGGTCGCCAGCAAAAGCCACTGTTTGCACTTCCAAAACCCGCTTACTAAAACTCTCGCCAGAGCAGCGCATGCGCTGGCTCAGGCGAGACCTAAAAATACTCACGATTACAAAAATTCTTTCAAGTCAATCACCAGTAAGCAATTTTGAATGCACGTGGGAAACAGACTTTTCAGTTGATTAAATGCCCCACTTTAACAGATGTATGATCAAGGTTTGGATAAATACAAATGAAAGGCTTCCTTAGTGGCAACTGTAGTCCCTACAGAGATTCTCTGGAAAGAGGCTAATGTCCAATTCCCTTGATCTTTTGGAAAACTGGTACTTTTCGACCTTCGATCTTTGGAGGTCTCCTTAGGACTAAGGCTGATGAAAGTGTTCTACAAAAGAGCGTGAAACATTGGTCGGAGGGTGTATATCTACAAAAGTTTTTTGGTAAACAGTTGAAAACAATAAAACGTACTCAGTCATCAAGTTTAACCCTTTCGGTGCACATGACGGAATAGTTCCGTCATGAGCACCAGTGCTCCTGTGCTCATGACGGAACCATTCGGTCATGTGCACAGGCGCACTAAATCCCTCTGCTGCAAACAGCAGAGGGATTTCCTTTTTTTGGGGGGGGGGGGCCTCGGGAGGTGGGTAAGAGCTTCTCCAACCTCCCGAGGCCTGTTTCTAATTTTCAATGTAATGACGATCGATCGCGCGCATGACGCGCTGTCATATTGAAAACGAAATAAACAGTTTCAGTTTTAATGTTTCGGTGCTCGTGGGGCTATCTCAGCACCCAGAGCACCGAAACACTTGGGAGGGGTATCGTTGGAAAGGGGAGAATCTCACTCTTCCAATGGTACCCTTCACTAGTGGATCCCTGCTTGTGGATCGCCCCAGGAGGGCAATCCCCAAGCAGGGATCCACCCACTAGCCACCAAGGAGGGGAAAGTGGCCCCTTGGGCAAGGGCTTTTGCTGCCCCCCCATTAAATTTTGACACAGACAGTCTTTCTGCCCTCCGGAATTTTTTTTTTTTATATACGTAGGGGTGGGGGATACCCAGAATGGGCATGCCAATACCTCCACCCCCCACAAAAGATGCCACAGTCTTTCTACCCCCCCAGGAGGCAGAAGGGGAGCCCACTAGGCGCCAGCGATTATGCTAGCTTTTTTATACGTAGGGGTGGGGGCTGCCCAGAATGGGCATCCGAATGGCCCCACCCCCTCCCCCCCAAAAAATAGCAACAGTCTTTGGGTTCTGAGGAGGAAAACGTTGGGGGATCCACGCAAGCCGTACCTCACTGGACTCCCCAAGGTGTCTAGTTTTCAGAAATGTGTGGGTTTGGTAGGTTTCTCAAGATGGCCGCGAGCCCGGGGGCCAAAAATCCAGGGCCCCCGCCCCCCCCTTGCAAAACCAGGTCGTTTTATGATAGGTAATTTTGATGTCTCCACAATACGTTTTGGTCCCTTGCCTGTCGCGGGTACCTGACCCACCCACCCACCCACACAAGTGAGGTACCATTTTTATCGGGAGACTTTAGAGAATGCGGGGGTATGTGGAATTTTGTGGATCCACGCAGATTCCAGAACTTTCCATCACAGAAATGTGAGGAAAATGTGTTTTTTTTTTTTTACAAAGTTTGAGGTTTACAAGGGATTTTGGGTAACAGAACCTGGTGAGAGCCACACAAGACACCCCATCATGGATTCCCCTGTATGTCTAGTTTTCAACAATGTATCAGTTTGCTAGGTTTCCCTAAGTGCCGGCAGAGCTAGGGTTCAAAATCTACAGCTAGGCATATTGCAAAAAAAAGGGGGTCAGTTTTCACTGTAAAAATGTGGTGTGTCCACGTTGCGTTTTGGGCCGTTTCCTGTCGCGGGCACTTGCTACCCACACAAGTGAGGTACCATTTTTATCGGAAGACTTTGGGGAATGCGGGGTGTGTGGAATTTTGTGGATCCACACAGATTCCACAACTTTCCATCACAGTAATGTGAGGAAAATGTATTTTTTTTAAATTTTGACAAAGTTTGAGGTTTGCAAGGGATTCTGGGTAACAGAACCTGGTTAGAGCCACACAAGTCACCCCATCCTGGATTCCCTGGGTGTCTAGTTTTAAAAAATGTATAGGTTTGCTAGGTTTCCCTAGGTGCCGGCAGAGCAAGGGTTCAAAATCTACAGCTAGGCACTTTGCAAAAAAAAGGGTCAGTGGGCATTGGCCCGCAGCTGCGAAAGTGGATCCGGTTGTTATACAATGGCCCGCGTTCGGGTTAACGGGGTCGCTTCAAGAGCCTTTGCACTGCATAGGGGGACGCACCAGGGGTACCCTCTGTCCCCGATGCTATTTGCGCTGGAGCCATTGGAGGCGTGGATTAGGAGGGACCCGGTGGTGAGGGGGGATTGATCTGGGGGGGGGGGGGGTTGGGAAGAGCACATTTCGTTGTATGCGGATGATATCCTTCTTTATGCACATCGGCCCGACAAATGTTTCATAGGCTCATTCACATTATTAGATCTTTTGCTTCCTATTCTGGATATTGTATCAACTGGGACAAGTCCTTGGTTTTTTCTCTAGCCGGGGATCCTCCGGTTCTGACGTCGGCATGCTCGGAGATGGTGCTGCATGATAAATTTAAGTACTTGGGCATATGGATAACCAAGATTGAAGCAGAGTTTACACAATTGAACAGGTTGCGAGGTGACGCGACACACTGGAGGGGGCTCCCGATCTCACTTATGGGGCGGGCAGTCCTCTTCAAGATGATGGCCCTCCCGCGTTTACTGTACGCCGTCGAAAACACTCCTTATCGTATTCAGGACTCTTTCTTTCAAGCGATCGAATCCAAACTACGCCAGTTATTGTGTGGGGGGGTGGGGGAGGGGTGCAGTCCCAGGATCGCACTCAAGAAACTACAGAAGGGGATGTATGAAGGGGAGTTGGCAGTCCCGGACCTTAGGTAACTACTGGGCTGCTCATCTTATCAACGTCAATGGGTGGGTCTTTTCCCCACTGGACGAACCAGCCTACAGGGTGGACAGATTGGTCTTGGGTGAGCGTAGTTACCTGGGGGAATTGTACCACAGGGGTAGGGTCTCCGTACATCTGCCACCACACACTAAAATGGTCATAGATATTTGGCATACAGCAACTAGAATGCCAGGGTGGGAGTTGAAACTCACTGAGCAGACCCCATGGGAGGGAGACTTTCTGAAAGAAGTGCACAGACTGCAGGGTCCGGAAGTGGAGCCTTATAGGTATTGACGTGCTCGGGGACGTCTGGAAAGGTGGCAAAATGGTGACATTCGATAGCTTAAGGAAGGGCTTCCAAATGGGGGAAGGTGAATTTCTTAAATACAGACAGTTGCGTTCGGCTCTTCATTGCCATTTGAAAGAAGGGACTGTGCTTCCCGAATACTCACCATTGGAGGATAGGCTTCTTTTGGACCCCATAATCCAGAAGGCGGTGTCACTGACGTACAAAAAACTGGTGAACAATACTCCGGACTGTCTGGGTCCCCTGCGGGAGGCCTGGGAAACAGATGTGGGTCTGTTGGAGGATGATGATTGGGCGGAGGCCCTCCAGTGTCCCAAGGAAATAGCCATCAGAGCACGCTTTCGACTTGTTCAACTCCGCATCCTCCACAGGTCGTATGCCTCGAGAATGGTGCAGGTCCGTATCAAGGGCGGGGGCTCTGAGTTATGTGCCAGGGGATGTGGCGAGAGGGGATCATTCTTTCATATTTTGTGGTCCTGCCCCAGGATTCAGAAGTACTGGAAGGGCATCGCCCGTGTGATGGAGGCTGTGGTGGGTGCACAGGTCCCTTTGGAATCCAGATGGCATATCCTCGGCGACACGGGAGATCACGTGGCCGAAGTGGGCCAAGTTGTGGCTAGCTTTGGCAGGGGGGGGGTCGCTAAGAGGAACATAGCACGCGCATGGGTGGCTGCAGAACCCCAGACTGTGGCTGCATGGCTCTGTGATATGGACTGGTGTCATGGTGCGGAGCAGGTGGTGTATCAAAGCCGCGGATGCGCCCGCAAATGGGAGAAAATATGGGGGCAGTGGACACTATACAGGGGTCTGTGATGGGACTCATGAGGGGCACTGAATGGGTTTTCCGGGAGGGTGTAGGGACGTACTCCAGTGGGTAGCGTGCAACATTGCCCACAATGTAATTGTATATTGCGTTGTATAATGCCTGGTATTTGCCATGCCTTTTATATGTTTTGTATATATAGCTTGAGATATGCTTGTATCTGAAGCTTGTTTGGTCTTAATAAAAAGAATAAAATTTTTTTAAAAAAAGGTTAGTTTCCACTGTAAAAATGTGGTGTGTCCACGTTGCATTTTGGGCCGTTTCCTGTCGCTGGCACTAGGCCTGCCCACACAAGTGAGGTACCATTTTTATCGGAAGACTTTGGGGAATGCGGGGTGGGTGGAATTTTGTGGATCCACGCAGATTCCAGAACTTTCCATCACAGAAATGTGAGGAAAATGTTTTTTTTTTTTTTTACAAAGTTTGAGGTTTGCAAGGGATTCTGGGTAACAGAACCTGGTGAGAGCCACTCAAGTTACCCCATCCGTGTCTAGTTTTCAAAAATGTATAGGTTTGCTAGGTTTCCCAAGGTGCCGGCTGAGCTAGGGTTCAAAATCCACAGCTAGGCACTTTGCAAAAAAAGGGTCCGTTTTCACTGTAAAAATGTGGAGCGTCCACGTTGCATTTTGGCCCATTTCCTGTCACGGGCACTAGGCCTACCCACACAAGTGAGGTACCATTTTTATCGGGAGACTTAGGGGAACACAGAATTGTAGAGCAACTGTTATTACCTATTGACTTTTGATGCATTTCTGCCTTCCAAATGTAAGACAATGTGTAAAAAAGAAGTCACTTTGAAAAATGTTGTATAATTCACATCCTAGTATGGGTACCCACAATTTCAGAGCTGTGCAAATAGCTACTGTTTCTAAACTCTATATTTTGTTCCCATTTCGGAAATACATAGGTGTCTTTCATATCGATTTTTCACTGTTTTTATTTTCCCAAATGAATTGCTATATACCCGGTACACAAAAAACCATTGCAAGACGCTGCTCAGTTATTGGCTCTGGGTTCCTCGGGTTCTTGGTGAACCTACAAGTCCTATATAATCTCACAACCAGAAGGGTCCAGCTGATGTAACTGTATATTGCTTTCAAAACTGTCATACTTAGAAGAATTTACAGGTAAAAACGTTGGCACAAATGGCTGGCTGTTTCAACTCATTTTCAATTTTTCCTATTTTCAGCTGTTAGTTTCTATAAAAAAAAATCTCGAAGGATCTACACAAATGACCCCTTGCTGAATTCAGAATTTTGTCTACTTTTCTGAAATGTATAGCTTTCCAGGATCCATTATTGCTTTCATACCCCATTCTACCATTAACTGGAAGGAGGTTGAAAGCACAAAAAATAGCAATAATAGGCTATGTCCCAGTAAAATTCCAAAACTGTGTAAAAAATGTTGGTTTTCTGACAAAATTCTGTCAGTCCCTGAAAGCTGGGAAGATGGCGATTTCAGCACCACAAACCCTTTGTTGATACCATTTGCAGGGGAAAAGAAAACAGACGCTTTCTTCTGCAGCACTTTTTTCCCCCACTTCCCCCCCCCCCCCCAAAAAAAAGTTGCTGTATTTTGGCTAACTTCTGGGTCTCCTCCAGGGGAATCAACAAACCCTGGGTACCTGTAAAATCCCCATGATGTTGGAAGAAAAGGACGCAAATTTGGCGTGGATACCTTATATGGTCAAAATGTTACAGGGGCCTAAGTGCAAACTACCCCAAATAGCCCCAAAAAAAGGCTTAGCACAGGGGGGGGGGGCCTAGCAGCGAAGGGGTTAAGGGCCAAAAGAGTTGTTGACAAAATGCACTAGTTTGTCTTTTATTCATCTGGATACTCATGGATTCACACCCTTGATGAATATTGTGGATACAGGCATACTTCCTGGTACTCAGTGATTATTTGACAGCAAACCAATACATGTAAGTAAACAGAGGGAACACCATCGGACAAGAGTTCATAAAAATCATAAGGAATTGTAGTGAGCATGAAAGTGTGAAACCAGTTTGGTCACTCACCTTTCCAATGGCGACTGGGATTGAAAGGCTTGTTTAAACAGGGGAGAGAACAAAACATTGTTATCCCACATAGGTGGTTTAGTTGGAATTTTCTAACCTACCAAGTTAAAGAGTGCAGCGCACCTTCTTTGTGGCTGGAATGGTTTTCTATGCAAAATGGGGGGTTGAATCTGTTAGCCACCCAGCTGTATTAGAAGGCTTGTTTTGACAGGGCAGAGAACAAGGAACCGTTACCCCCATGTGACTGTTGAGACAGGATAAGTTATCCTGCTGGATTTTGGAGTGCCACTCACCGTCTTTGGTCTGCTGGGATAGATTTCCTCAGGACATGCGGGAGTGAATCCGCCGACTGCCCTAAGGTTACCCACTAGTAAGCTGGAAGAAACGAGGGTTACGTGTTGCATGGTGTTACCAGTGAATCAAGGATTGTGGGAGTTGTAGTTTGGTCTGTCAAAACGATGCAACTATGCATATGAAAAGATTTTGTAATCATACAAGTATTTTTTCAGTTTGTGTAATGAGTTATTTGATATGCCTTCTATTAATATTTTGAGTTAAGATGTGTTGACATTTATTCACTTTGTTGTAACCACATATTATCACAGCTAGACGGGGTCACATACATATCCAGTTCATTTGTATGGTCTACCTTGACAGGGCAGCTGTCGCCAGACAGTTATGTGAGCATTACTAGAGAGGGGCGCTTTAGCTCCACCCATATGTTGAGAGCCAGGATTACATGTTTTGATCGGGCAGAAGTTCTATGCTTCTACCAAAACACTGCTTGCCCTCCTCAGGGGCACACACTGCACTGGAATGCTATAAAAGTGTCTTAGATAACTAAATAATTTATATTGTTTTTCTCAGCCAGCGGCACAGATGGGAAGATGGCATTCATTAACCTAAACAGTTTTCTCTAGGTCTAGCTTGACAGTACTACTGTCATATGCCCTTTTAACCTACAATATTCTTCTTCAGTTCTTTGCTTGTAATGCTTTATTACCCTCTGAACGGGGTTCTGACATATTGGAAAGGAAAAGCCAATCTGGTAATTTATCAGATTTCAGGTAAGTGATGCAGAATAAAAACAGATGTGTTGCTACATCAAAATTATTTAATTTTTATATTTAAACAAAAATCCCTTAAACTTAATCAGATCCCTCCCTCATTCAAACTCGACAATTATTCAATATAAACCGGCTGAGCTTTAACCTTCAATAAGGTCCATTAATCGTTAAAGGTAAGAAGAGTCTGCAGCTGCAAAAAATTACCTTAAAAATTCAATGTCCAATTCTTGTCTTAAACAGACTGATGCAATTTTTATACCAAGTCTTGAGGCTTTGGCTATCCCAATAAAATTTCATAAGGTGTAAATTAAATTCCTGAAAAAAAACGTTTCTGTAAAAAGTATATAATAGACTGAAATAAAAGTAAAAAGCAATCGAGTATCCATTTTCACAACATTAGCCATCCCCATTAAAGAGAGATTAGTTAGACCAAGCAGCTTGTTCCCTAGTTTTACTCAAAATAGATTTGTAATTCAGCGTCTTTAGCTCAACTATATCTGTAGATGCCCGTTCCTAAAATATTTTTACTGAAAGGAGGAAGGTTTGATTCCACCGGCCTCTAGTACATACAATTCCAGTCTACTGAACAATGAAATCAAAAACAATTCAGCTTTGCTCTATTTATTGTTCAACCTGACAGCTGTCAGTGTGTGAATAAAATCCAAAGCTTTCATGACATTTACTTGGATCAGGTTCAGATACAGCATCGTATCAACCACATAATGTGATTAAGGTTAACTTAGAGATACTGATGGAAAAGTCATCTACATAAGAATGTTTTTTAAACGGAACTATCAAAGATTCAATGAAGATCGTAGACAAGAGTGTAGAGAAAGACAGCCATGATGTGTCACTCTAGAGATTATGTTGCTTATAATTAATTGTACTGATGAGTTTGAACAAGGATCGATGAGCAATTGGTTGGAAACTATGAGTGAGACAATTCCAGCCAAAGAAATCATAGGCTGCTTTGGTTGAGCGCCTGCTCAGTCTAAGATCATTATCACTACCATAACAAGTGTGCTACAGCATAATCAATCATTTCATCTAAGTAATGGGTGTTTTCATGATTTGTAGTCCCCATTTAAGTGTGGTAAAGTACAATAAGAGCCAAAGGGGGACTTAGGAAGGCAATCAATGTGAACTTCCAGAACAAAGATAGTATCACCCCGCCATTGAGAAAATACTTGTATAACTCTGCGTACTGTACAAGCAGGAAAGGAGCACACTGCCAGCAAGTCAACCCAATCCCCCCAATGCATTCTGACAGATGCAATACATAGGGTTTTTGTAATACAACCAGAAAAGTGTTTGCCAACAGGCAGTGTCAGTACTTGCATTTCTGGTCAGCGGTTTTTGGGTTTGTACTAGTCATCAGCAGGATCTAGCAAATACGTTTTGGGGTGCTTAAAAAGCCTCTTGTAGTCTATCAGGTAAAGTTTTAGTGCAAACCAAGCAGGTGTATCCAATGGTTTCTCAACCAAATTACTCCTGAATGACCCAACAATCAAGGTGGAGGGGAGCACACTGCCAAGTTAGCATCAGACCTCCAAATGCATTCCGATAAACCCAACTCATATTGTTTTTGATTCACTCAAAGAGAAAACGATTTGCTATCTGTGTTGGTGCAGTCAATGCTTGCATTTCTGGTCACATGTTTCTTGGCTCTTCAACACAAGTATCAAGTAGAATTGTGGGTGCTTGAAATGCTACAAGGGGAAATGTGTTCAATCATTTACTAGCAAGAGAGAGTTCTTTATGTGTAGACCCCAGTACCAGTCCAGTGTTTATAATACTCTTTGGTTCCTTTTTCACTGTAACTCTGCAAAACGATGCCGATAGCACAGCCAAGATGTCCGAAACAACTAATCACCGATATTAAGCATATCAATATGACCTTGCTAGCATGTAGTTACTTACGACATACAAAATGTCTCAGAAGAACGTGCTCAATTGAGTGGCTCATGACACATTACAGTAATGCCAGGACTGGTATTATGAATGATTTAACCCCCAAGAAACTTAAAAGAATGGAGTAAAGTAAATCAGGCCCATTGTACGCAAAAGTCTTGAATGAGGGAAGACTCTCTCTCAGGACATCAAATGTCTCTGGGGCCTTGAGGATCTCTGCAAGGAATGAAAAAATTATAAACAAACTCATTTGGAAACAAAATCTACATTTTTCAAGTCTTAAATTGACGCTACTGAACACCACACAAAACAGCAGTGTTAACTCCAAAAAGACTACAAACCCTAGCATACAACTGTGAAAATGTTTCACAATTCTTATATATAAAAATAAAAATCACTCTCCTTCACTTACGCATCAAAGGACCCTGCTCGTCCGTAACTAACAATTGCCAAATCGGGTATGGTTGACTTTCAAGGAGATTATTCAGGGACAAGAGAGAGAAAAAAGCATAGTGATTCATAAACTAGCCTTATTTCTATGACATATTCCTCCCTCTTTTCCTAAAGACATAGGATTATTCTTGGCCCCATAGTGGACAAACTTGATGAAAATCTCCCAGGGGGCAGACTGAACAGTCACCACATATAAAACAAAAAGGAGTGTAAACAGAAGACCTTAATAATTGATAAGTCTTTAATTCCCTTAATGAGTCCTGGAAAGCTATATGACAACTCGGCCGAAACAGTTCAACTTAGATGACAATCTTTTTAATGACCTTCAACCAGGCCTCCGATTGTAGCACAGTCTGCCATGTATAAAATATTAAACTAGGGACTATGTATCAAAAACAGTGGTGACTTGTGCCTACACATTCTTCTAGACCTCTCAACTACTCCGGTAAAGACCAACCATTCCAAATTTCTCAAAATCCTTGAAGAGTGCATGGTATTAAATGGAGCAATTCCAAAAAGGGTTCATTCCACTAAAATGTACTTGAGCCAACACACTGAACTGGGTGCAAAACCTGTGCCTATAAAATGTATATTCAGATTTCTGCTCTGTCAAATATCTTCCAGATTAACCAAGCATAGGCAAAGCTAATAGGTCTAGTTTTAATTTGATAACATATGTGAACAAAGACATGCACAGACCATGTGTGCCTTGTCTCTTTGCAACCTATATCATTCTGTGCCGCCTATGCTGGTGCCCTGCATTTTAATCCCCAACGTTTGTGATGCCAGGCTGCAGGTTACGCAGTGGCATGATAGTCAGTGTGTATTTGTGCATACTCATGTTTACATGCATTAGCACATTAAAAACATGCCTATGGAGTTTGTCAATGTTTGTTACCTTTAAGGGAAAGATAAAGGAACATCTGAGATAAAGTTTTCCCATGTCACTTCTCTGAAAGACTACTGCTTTCTAACCACAAATCGGCATCCCGTTTGATAGCCCAAAAGGCCTACTCTATCATTTTGTGAACACACTTGTAGCAATGAAATTGACCACGCATTCAAGCACAGTTTACTATTCAACTATTATAAAAATAGGGATGCAAAGTTATTTTAATCCACTTGTTTACTTGAAACTATATAAAGTGAACCATGGTATTTCTAGTGGAAATTAGGTTGGTTATTTCTTAAAGCTCAAGGCCGGACCACACGGAGTAAAACATGATCGAGCAGCGAAATACAATTATCTGCTACGTTGCCTGTATTTTTGGGCAAACAGTTTACAAAAGTGAATCAGTTCATGCCAGCTGCAGGGTGATAGCATGTCACGTCTCGTCAGGAACACTGGATAACCACCATTGTTCCATGAGGTATGCACGATTTCATTACATAACTGGGCAGTGGTGGTACTGCAACACATGCTGTCTTTATTTCAGCTTCTACCATACAATTATCAGCAGCAGTTTACAATTATGGCAAGTAATAACTGAATGTCTGAATGTGCTCACCAGTCCATGCAATTACAAACATAATGTGATGGTGAAAAGACTCAGTCAGGACAATGCAAAAATTAAACATTCTTGTTTTAGAAACTATAGCTGGATCCTAACAAAGAAACACCTGAAATAGGATTTCCACATCTGGCGAATTTCGATGGCTTCAAAATGATCTAATTTTGTTTTCACTTGTTACAAACTCTTTGCAAATAACCGTCTTAGGATTTTATAGCTTTATATATTAAGACATTTCTGACCATCATCCAGTCCCCACTAAGTCCAATAATAGACATATCTAATCTCGTGACAAAGCACAAACAAATTAAACGTGTGTTAAATAAATAAATAAAAAGTCACCCAATATCAGGTACAAAGGTAATTAGAATGAAAATTAAGCAATCCAGAGCACGTGGCTACATGACCATGAGGCACCTGTACATATGTGAGTATATATATATATATATATATATACACATACATACATACATACATACACACACACACACACAAAAACCAAAGGTTAAAGTAACGTTATAGTTAGGTGAATGTCAGTGACAACACTAACGTTTTGAACTAAAAGAAATTAATAAAATAAAAAAATAAAAACACAAAAATCTACCAGTTATAGTTGCCAGATAAACACCATCTCCAGTAAGACTCTTTCCTACAGTAACAAGTCTGCATACAGTATATCCAAACATCACCTACTCCTTCCTACTTTTCACGATTCCGAAGTCTAACGAGATCGTAACATTCATAAAAAAAAATAATTAACCTTCTAATTATCACAGTACTTATCTCTTACACACTTCCTCTCAAAAACAAGAAACACAATATTTCCTACTAACAGTGTACTGAGAACTCATCAACTCCTTTTTACTATTCACAATCCCTTGAAAGCTCAGCGAGATCGTAAAAATTAGTTAAAAACAATATGCATTTATTTTCTTCACAGTAGTTTTTTTTTTTTTACGGAGTTTTATATAGCGCGAACTTGACCCGAAGGTATCAGAGCGCTTTACACAATCACTAGTTGCGTTCCAGGAGGTTATCCCTTAGACACCTCCTCTCTAAATCTAGGGGGGACAGTATGCCTTTTTGCTGCCCCCTTATTTAGTTTTTCACAATAAAGAGTAACGACGGCCATTTCATTTCTAAAATTCCAGTTGCTAGCCAATCAGAGCACTCGCGGGACTAACAGGAGCCTCTCACTTCGGCAAGAGCATTAAGGCTCACAGGAAAAACAGGCCTCTCGACCAATCACAGTACTCCATTTTTGATTTGGTGCTCGTGAGCCCAACTGCCAAAATTTAAAATTCTTTTGACTTTTAATACCTCAAAACTACTGAATGGATTAACACCAATTTACAAAAGGCACAATCTGCAGACCAAGATCTAGCTTTCAGACGAATTTGGTGTAATTCCGTTCAGCAGTTTTTGCTATAACCTGTCTTAAAGAAGACTATGAAGAATGCATAGGGATTTTATGTTTTGGGACCCCCTTTTTTTTTCTTTTTTTCGGACTACTCTTTACGGATCACCCTGAAACGTTCCAGGAAGAATCTGAGGTGGATGAACTTTTGTTTCTGAAAAGCTTCATGAAGATTCATCAAATGGAGCAACGTTATTGGAAAGCCAAAACAATTACTCAGTCTATGGAAATGCAGACCCAACTATAACTACCTGGTGGGGACCACCACTAGGATATAAAAATAAAATATATAGATATATACATACATACACTTACATACATACATACATACATACATACATACATACATATATATATACTTTGAACTGTGGATCAGGTTTCAGCATGAGAACGCACAGTACCAGGCAGTGGAAAATGTGCGAAGCAATCCGCAAGAGGTTGGATGTAGCTAAATCACTGTTTACGGAAACAGACTGTGAGGATAACCGTACTGTAACGAGAGAAGGAGCAGCTGGTGTCGGAGGAGCAAAAATCGGTGAAGCAAGAGTTATACAGGCTTGAAAAGCTGTATAAAAAAGATCAATCGAAGTTGGGAGGTAATTTCCCTCGATAATTATATCGAGGTGGGAAGGGTCCGAAGAGGGTTACGCATTTTAATCACTCCAACTTATCAAAATCATTGCCCTAAGCTTTTAGAGGAATGGTCCTCATTGATGGCAGCCACCTGTAAGCAGATGCTGGGTCTCCTATCGAAGTATGCTGCCATCGAATTGCAACAGATTGGGGAAGAGATTAAAGCATTAAAAGAAACCATAGAGAAACATGCATCCCAAGATGAAATTACTAACTTCCTGAAGGATATGGATGGGAGATTGATCAAGTACGAAGAAAGTATCAAAACAAACAAACAAACGCTGGAAATTCATCAGGGACAGAAATGATTATGCGCAGGGACGCATTCTTACGTTTGGCCGCAAATATGACTCGGCAAGAAGGGATTTCAAGAGAACAGAAACCCTGCAACAACAGGAGTCTGGAACGTCGGAATCCAGCTCCGACGCTTTTTCGGATCTAGATGACAGGCAAGGAGCATCCACAGCAGGCAAGGGGCCATGTACTACACTCGAGGAGTCCCGTTTTATACAGCAGAGCCTGAGCGGAAAAAAGAAACCTCCCCGCGGAAGAGGAAAAGGAGGAGGCAACAAACAAGAAAGAGGAAAATCAGGAGAGGAGGCACAAACGAAGGAGAACGAGAAGCCGAGTGGGATAGGCATACGGCGATCCAAACGCAACAAATAATGGGTGAGCAAACTAATCTCACAGTTATTAACCTGTCTTCTCATGATATCACCCCTGAGGAACGCTCTGTGCTAGAACTAGGGCTTTCCTTTTGCCCCATTGCGAATTTCAAATATTCTAATACTCGCATTGACATTTTCTTTTTCATCAGGAAGGTAAAGCTCCTTAAAATACATACCCTCAAAAAGAGCAGGGATATCCCGTTGGATATTCCACCAGATACCTCTGCAACCCCCACCACAGAGTCACTTTCTATGGGTGACATTGAATCACTGGCAACACTCAGGGAGTTGGAATTGGGGGTGAGGGATTGGGTGACAGACCGGGAGCTTTTGGCCAGTATGGATATATGTATAGACAAGAAATCTAGGAATGATTTTAAGCCCAGGTCCAAATTTAACCCGGTAACGTTGCACGATGGCATAGACACTTATGAGGCAGTTTTAATTGACCTAATGGAGATTTAGAAGACGGAAAGTAACCATTTTGCCAGAAATATGACGCCAGGACAAAGGGCAGGATTACAGTCCCTTAAAAAAGCAGACACTTTTGTAATAAAGCCCTCCGATAAAGGAGACGATGTTGTTCTTTGGGACATCAACAAGTACAGGACGGAAGCAAGGCGGCAGTTAGAGTACTCAGGGAGCTATCCGAGGTCTAGCTTGGTACAATAAAACAAGACTATACTGGATTATCATAACCTGTTGGAGAAGTGGCACAGGCAGGGTACCTTGAGCCAGAATGAATTTCTGTTCCTTCTTGTAAAGAAACCGGTTACCCCGGTTTTTTACATGCTACCGAAAGTTCATAAGCATGCTACAGACCCTCCAGGTAAGCCGATAATCTCTGCCAACCAGAGCTTACTAGAGAACAGCTCCATATATTTGGATTATTTCCTGTGTCCATATGTCATCAACTTGCCCTCATATTGCAGGGACACCATGGACTTCCTTTCCAAAATACAGGAAATTCCATGGAAGGATTCCTACATCCTTGCAACAGTAGACGTGGTATCGCTATATACCTGTATTTAACACAGCTTGGGACTTGAAGCCTGTAAATATTTTTTCAGAGACAGACCTCTTTTCAATTCTGATCACACTATGTTATTGCTAAACATACTACAATTCTGTTTAGAAAATAATTGTTTTTTATTTGAAGAGGAGTGGTATAAGCAACTAACAGGGACTGCGATGGGAAGTTGCTTCGCTCCAAGCTACGCCTGTATTTTTATGGGGTGGTGGGAGGCGGAGCACATCTGGCACAGGGAAAATGAATCCTGTATGGACCATCTTATCCTGTGGACCCGCTACATTGACGATATTTTTCTGATATGGGATGGTCCACAGGATTTGTTGGAAAATTTCATCACTGGTCTCTCAGATAACTCTCTAAATCTCAAATTCACCAGCAAGGTACATCCAAACACGATTGAATTCCTTGACGTCCTGGTTGAGGTGAAAAATGAGAGAATACACACTAGCCTGTTTAGGAAGGCCACTGCAGGGAACAGCATTCTTCACGCAGATAGCCACCATCCGGACGGCCTTAAAAGGAGCATCCCTTATGGAGAGCTCCTTAGGGCAAAACGAAATTGTAGTTCCACAGAGTCATATCTAGGAGGAACAGAGAAACATGCTAGGGAGATTCAGGACACGTGGCTACAATGGCAAAACCATCAGGGTGGCAGTAGACAAAGCGTCTAAAAGGAACAGGAGTAGTCTCCTTGTTCCAAAGATCAAAGACAAGAGTAAGCTAAGGGTGAGGCTTATTACAACCTTTAATAGTGCCTCTCAGGCAAATCAGAAAGTGGTGCGTAAACACTGGCACATAGTCAGAAATGACGTGGTAATTGGCAAACTGGTTAGCTCCCACACCACACATTACGATCGTAAATGTGATTCGCTAAAAGATATACTTGTACATAGCCACCTGACAGGGGGAAACAGGAATCAAGGGACCTGGTTGAGGGAAGTCCCTGGTTTCCATAAGTGTGGATCGATGCAAAGCTTGTAGCAGTAGCTCCAATGTCAAGAAGTATAGTCTCCCTACAGGCAAGAGTGAGAGAATTCGTAAGTTCATTAACTGCAATACTGATTATGTTGTTTATGTTTTGACTTGCATTTGTGGCATGCGATATATTGGAAGCACAATCTTCGGGGTCAAGAAACGCATTCTGGAACATTTGCGCGCCAGTAGAAACAGAGACATGACATACACAGTGGCGAAGCACTGCGAAATGATGCATAAGAATGTGTCTGTTATCAGTTCTAAAATGTCCTATTTTGGCATTGACAGGATTCTGGCCCACCATCGAGGAGGAGTTCGGGAACGCAGCTTGCGGCGTTTGGAGTCAAAATATATAATACGGCTACAGAGCAGGATTCCAGATGGTCTTACCCATGAGGAGGACCTTCATGTGCATCTAGGGCAGTGAGTATTCAATATACCTGTGGTGCCCTTCCATGTATTTGGAATATATATATATATATATATATATATATATATATATATATTTTTTTTATCATCCATCTCTTACCTCATTGCCGTCTCCTTCTCCCCTTTCTTCTATGTAATTTAGATACATTTTCTTCCAATGCAGCTGCATTAGTAATGTGTGATTGAAATCTGTTTTTTTTTTTTTTTTTAATTTAAACACCTAGGGTTTGGTTTATGTTTGGTGTTTTGTTCAGGCATTCCATTATTATTATTTTTATTCCTCCCCGTTTTTAAACACGTCAAAGAGAGGTAGGGATAGCATGCAACCACTACAGGGATTACTTTATGTCAGTAGATGTAGTATCTACCCAGCTACATTGTTATGAAAATCATTGGCACTTGCCCATCCGGCAGAGACACATAGTATCGAGTGAAGCTCGCGCCATGTGGTTTTATTTTATTTTGGCAGCGCGTGATTGGGCAAATGATTGTTGAAAATTTGACCTTGCATTAAATAGTTAAACATTGCATTCAGGATCTGTTTGTACCTCGTTTAGCGAGGAGTATTGTTTGGAGAATTGTAATAATGCAATGTTTTGATTGTAATTCATAGGCACTTGCCTATCTGGTGGATACCATATATTCAGTGGTACGCGCGCGCTGTATGCCCAAATGTGGACTTAATTTGGCAGCATAATTACTGGCACCTTGGCTTGGCATTATGAAGTGACGTCTGCATTAATTTTTGCGTGTACCTCGTAACACGAGGATAATTAAAGCATTGGTCAATATTGCAAAATGCTTAGAGATTGACAGATAGTCTGTTTTCCTATGCGCAGGGTTTGCAACCCCACCTCTGCATATGTTTTCCATGTTTATTTTCAATTCTGGAATGCATTTAAACACAACCACTTCCGGGTTACGGAATGACTTTGACAAAGACTGTTGGCTTGAAACGCGTCAGTCATTAAATATTATTCTTTCCAAAATTCCTGAGTGCGGCTATTCGTTATGTATGGAAATGCGTGAGGACGTTTGATAATAGCGGGTCCAGCGCCCGGCTGCCTGCACCAACCCCGCCTGGTGGATGAAGTCGGAAGGAAGGCTGAAATTCTCTATGTATATATATATATATATATATATATATATATATATATATATATATATATATATATATATATATATATATATATATATGTATGTATATATATATACATACACACACACACACACACACACACACACACACACACACACACACACACACACACACACACACACATAAATGAAGAAACTCTGAAACTTTGTCAGTTTGAACTTGAGGATTCTGGTTTGTGATAACACATCATGCATCGGTCAAAAGATCTCTCTGGTGGTCTCAGATGAAGAATTGCTGCTGCTCATCAGTCTGGAAAGGCTTATGAAGCAATTTCAAAACAACAAAATGGCCATCAATCCACAGTAAGAAAGATGATTTATAAACAGCAAAGTCCAAAACAGTTGCCAATCTATCCAGGAGTGAGTGTCCAAGCAAATTCACTCCAAGATCAGAAAGGAATATGCTGCTGGAGATCACAAAGAACCACAACACCTACATCAGGGATGGGACCGACATGCCTCTGTCAGTACGGTAAACCGAGTCCAGGATTCTACCATTAGGGAAAAAATGAACAAGGGTGGGAGGCTAGCCATGAGAAAGGCCCTGCTGGCCATAAAGAAAGTTGCTGTAGGGCTTAGGTTTGCAAAACAGGAGCTCGATGAAACAAAAGACCTGTGGAACAATGTGATCTGGATAAATTAGCCTAGCAAAGTTGTTTAGCTGTACTATAAAACAATCATGCAAACGGCGAAAAGCAAACACAGCCACCAAAAAATCTTGTACCAACCATAAAGCGTGGTGGAGTAATGATAATTCAGGCCCGAGCATTTACTTCAAGCTATTGCTGTTAGAGGGAAGTCCACACAGTCGTAAATCAGGGGTTCCCTCTACATGTCTGACTTCAAAAGTAAACTGCCACCTGGGGCAGTAGGGAGTTAACTTCGACCTTTGTTTTGTTGGTACCAACCAAGAAGACAATTATGCTGTAGGAAGCTGCCTCTGTATATGGTATACCACTAGGTGGTTATACTGTGCACAGAGTCCAGAATTCCCCCAGAAGTGTACAGGGCTCAATGCAAACCCAAAGTGCTCTTTTTGTGGTAGTGTGGGCAAGCAGCCTTAGGCCTATCACAGAGGAGTGTAAGATATTTATTGTGCACACACTGACCAATAAATGACACACAACTCAAAAAGGAGTTCCACACCAATTTTATAAAAATAAGCTTTGCTCCAAATTTATTTTAAGATCAAGATCTTTGAAAAAGGTAAAGCACATTTTTAAATAGAAATTCTTTTCAGTTTCATAAGTGGACACAGTGCAATTTTCAGTCTTTGCAATGTTAACCTATGGAGGAAAACAATGAGGTTTTACAGGTAAGTATACTACTTACAGTTCCAGCAATCGGGTTGCAGGGTCAGCAGAGGTTAAGGTTCAGGTAAGCACAAACACTGCACCACCAGTGGCACAGGGGCAGCCAGGTGCAGAGGTGAAAGTTGAAGATCGGGCCCAATGGTACGCAATAGAGACTGGGGGGTGCTTGAAGACACATTGCTTGCAGGCAGGTAGAGCGGATGCAGGGCTCAAGTTTTGGGGGTTTAGACTAGCACGGGGGCCACAAGGCAGCACAAAACATACACCACCAGCGGCACAGGGGCAGCCGGGTGCAAGCACAGCATTGGGCACCCAATGCAAAATCAATGGAGAAACTTGGATTTGAAAACAGGCTGCAGGAGACACACTGGAAGCTGCACGAAGGAAACCAGCGACAGCAGAGGTTAGCTGAGATGCTGTAGGTGATAGGGACACCGTCAGTCGAGCTCCCCACTGCCCAAGGGATTCGGTGGCAGGGGTGCCCTTTTATATCAGGTTTTCTTACCAGAGCCAGTCACGGTCAGGCAGAGCCTTTGGATTCACACTGCAGGCATTCTCGTGGAGTCCAGGAGGGGACAGCCAATGCTGGACTTGGACTCAGGATCGCTAGGGAACCTTTTCTGGATCGGTGGGCCACCTGGACACAGGCCGGAGGAGTCAGGTGCAGAGTGGTCAGGGATCGGGGATCTGGAGTGCACCAGAGTCCTTGGTGTTGGTTTCTTGAGGACAGAGCCGCTGCCTTCTGGAGTTCTGGTGTTTATCAAAGACAGGTAGTCCTCCTAGGGGTTGCGAAGGGGTTGCGAAGGTAGATAGCTGCAGGACCAGCATCGTTTCTTCACAGGATCTTCGAGCGCTGCAGACAGGCAGGTAGGGCTGGGCCAAGTCAATGGGCGTCTTAAGTCTTCTTCTGCATGGCGTCTTCTTTGTGCTTTTTCTTCTTAGGTTGGCAGGGACTAGTTTCAGGGTCTGGGGAGCCACCTAAATACTAGATTTAGGGGCGTTTTAAGGGAGTGACAGGTAGGGGCAATGGGCACCTTACCTGGGGTGTCTTCACCCTCAATTATACCACTCTCCTGTGGGAGAGGGCATAGTCCTAGCCCTGACTGGAGGAGTCCCCACATCTTCAAGATGGCGGGGACTGAAAGATGTGCTTCACTTCGCCTCCTTCACCATAGGGGTGGAGCTGGCAGAGGTGGGCACACCTCCTATTCTTCCTAGTTTACTGGTGTGCCCGCCCAAAGTGGGGGTGTAAACCGGGGGCTGCCATGTGCTGCTAGCAGCAGAGGCTGGGGTTGCATTACAAAGGCGGCCGGCCTTTGAAGCTTCCCTCTAGAGCACGGAGCCTACCCTGGGGGAGGAGTGACCCCTCTGCCCAGGATGTTCTTTGTGTCTGGTCCCAGAGAGCGGGGATCTCTACCCAGGGGTCCAGAAACATGTCTGGTGGTGGCAAGCTGCCTAAAGCCAGTCTGTGACCACACTAGGGTTGGAAGGTTTTCAGGGGGCACCTCTGGGGTGCCCCCTGAGTACATGTTTCAATAAATCCCCCACTGGGGGGTTTATTGAGAGGAGTAGTTTCATACCAAACACTTCTGGCTTCAGGATATATTGTGCACCGTGCCTTAGAGCTGTAAGGCCGCCTAGAGGGGTGACTTACCTATACCTTAGGCAGTGCTAGTTGGAATGGCACAGACAGTGTGCCATGTCGACTTTGTCGTTTTGTCTGAACCAGGCCATGCATGCTGCAGTGGCCGTCTGTGTGGCCTAGGTAAGGGGTACCTAGGAGATCCTCTTCAGTCCCAATGCCCTAGGTACCCAGGTACCATTTACTAGGAACTTACAGAGGGCCTAAAGGGCCAATTGTGGAACCGTTTTAGGGAAGAAGCACTGGCACAGGGGATCTGGTTGGCAGGGACCCTGTGCACTACAATCAAAACCACATAATTTTCCAGGAAAAAGTGGGGGGCTAACCATGTCAAAAGAGGCACCGTCTCACACATGCTTTCTGTTAGAACATTACATTGGGATTGTATTGCAACACTTATACAGATGTCTGTGGGGCGTTGAAGCGCTTGCCAACATGGGTAGCATGCCACACAGTGTCTGGTGTGTGGCTGTGTGTTGTCCTTGTTTTGATCCTCTGTGGAAAGTGTTTCCATGTCAAGCGTGATGCGCGATGAGGCGTGGGTAGCGTGTTATACAACGCAACGCTTAGCAGTCTAACAGATAATTCAGGTGTTGGAGAGGTGCATAGTTTATGGTTTTCAGTACGCTGGTGGCTGTGAATAGCTCCAAGAGTCCCTTTATGGAATTTTTTATGATCTTAGTGCACTTAGCTGGTTACTTGACTGGGCTGTCCATTCTGAGATGTTTTGTTTTAGATAAATATGGTCCCGAGTAGGCATACACTGGAGGAAGGCATGGTAGAGAGAGATCTGCCGGGGTGGACTTGGGTAACATCATCCATATCCGACTGACATTGTGAGATACTGTGGAACAGTCATAGTAGGAAGCTTGTTGTGGCCTGCAGTGATGGACTACATTTATGTCCTACATTGGCCAACAGCATGTGGTGGATCTCTTCAGTTATATTCTATGCCTGTTCAGTTGGTGATGCGTGGTACAGTACCAGGTGATTGACATGACCCACAACAGTTTAGTCTTATGAGATTGAGAGCATCAAGCGGTATAAGGAAATTAATATGCAGTCTGTATGAACTACATATAAGGAAAATTATTATGCAGTTTGTATGAACTACAATCAACTACCAGACTGCTGGGTGTTATTGATTTAGCATTTGTGCGGATCAGCAGGGTTATTTTGTATTGTAATTGCATTGATATAGTGCTTACTACCCCTCATGAGGAGTTGAAGAACTGTACACTGGGCCGCTCCCTGCTCCTGCACACAGGGTTAGTGATTTTTTCAGTGGTTTAGTATTGTGCTCTCAAGGGAACCAACAGATTAGATTAAGAGGAGTCAGATGTGATCTTTAGTAGGAGGGCATATGTGGATCCAGGTAAATGGTTGGTGGTATTAATAGATGTGCTAAAGGAGATTAAGTATTGTTAGGTTGCAGGAGTATGACTTTTAAAGGAATGGGTGTGATCTTTGAGATGAGGTGTGGACAGTTTGCAAAACTGCCATAATGTGAATTTAAACAAACATGACTGTCTTAGAGTAGCTGTGCTCAGAGAGAAGAGGCATGCAGAGGATGAAAAGTAAGGGGAGGTTCATTTGAAAGAAAAACCAAAAGCATTGGCATCACCTACCAGACAGCACAAGCCGTCTGTTGGCAAAAAGACCCGTTGTCAGCTTACAATATGTGTAGAGCCCACCCGGAGCTTGCCATTGGTTAGTTTCACCGTCCATGGCATTCGCTTTATTTGTCAGGTTGTCTGTGCTTTACTTCCTTTTCTTGCGTTTGACCCTCCCCTAGAGCATGAACACTTTCCAGTGTACTTATATTGCACACTTTTTGAGGCGCTGCTTTTTTGTTCATACACTCTACAAGTGTGCATGTTTCCCAGCTGTCTCCACAGTGCGATTATCTTCCCCTCTCCACTTTGCCTCTCTTGAGTGCTTTTCCCCTGCTCCCTCTGTGACATACATGCCCTTGTGTGTTCCCCCGCAAGCGTTGCTTTCTCGCCCGTTTGCTTTTACCCCTGCGAGATCCAAAGTTCTCTCTTGCATGTATGCATTTCTCCTCCTCCCTTCGCTCTCCCTCTCGCCAGTTTGCACTCCCCCATGCCCTCTGTTTTGCTTCCGGACCCCCGTGTTGGTTCAGGCTCCACAGGACCGGTGTTGCTTCTGCACCCACCACCCAAGTTGGTACCCGTATTAACCCCCCCCATTATTGTTTCATCTCCCCACCTGCATCCCCCTCCCAAAGGAAGCGGGTGTGTGCGTGTGTTTTAATTTATTTGCTGATCAGAGTTGAATCAGCAGATCAAAAGAAAAAAAAAAACCAACCAGGTCATTTTGTAAGCATGCACATGCATGGTGCGGGCATCTACAAAATGGCACAGTAAGTGTTTTTGATTTTGTTTTTTTAGCCATGCTGAACAGCATCAGGGATGCTTAACATAGCTTAAGACCTTTGACAAAGCCCAAAGGCATGACCTACAGGCTTTGCCAATGTATTCTAAATACAAGCCTTCCAGTTCCTCCAAACATTTTTTTTTACTATTATTGTTGGTGACAGAGACGAGAATAAATAACAACCTAAACAGGCACTCAAATCACAGGCAGTAATAATGTTACAATATCACTAACGACTTCATAACAGCAACTTAAAAAAGCAGAAGGAAAATAAATCCCTGTTCAACTGTGTAGCTGAAGTCCAAGAAAAGAAATAGCAGGTTATGTAATGTTAAAATAATTTAATTTTTTTTAAAAAGCATAGTCAACAAGCTTTGCCACTGAAGAGAAAGTAACTATATTTGGGAGGATGTGAACAATGTGCACAGGCTTTGAGCAGTCACTTAAATCAATGCCAGACAATGGGCAAAGTGGGCTGACTCGTTGCCTTGTACTGTACCCTGTGGTGATCGGAAGCAAAATGCGAATGGCAGCTTAACTGACCAATGGATTAAATCTGCTGAAAAACAGCCATCCATTAATGCATATTATGTATTAATTTGGGGGGAAAACAATCTGGATATACCACTAGAGCAGTCTCAAAGAGCAGACCTTAAAAAAGAAAAGCTAATAGGATGCCACAAGAGGATTTGTTTACACGAGTTCAGACAACAGAATTAAAACAAGCATTTGCAATGCAATAGGTCTCGCATTTACGCTACTTTGAGCTATTGGCATTGTAAGTGACAATGCCTTTTATTTATGTTTTTAAAACCAAAACATAAATAAAAGGCATTGTCATTTAAAATGCCAATAGCTCAAACTCGCGACCTATTGCATTGCAGATGCTTGTTAAACTCGGTAACACTGTCTGGGAATTGATATGACCTCATTAGTACTATTTTAATACCCAAATATAGCAACACGAAACAAAAAGGTCCAGCTTTGCTAGGGGCCTTTCACTGCACAGCAACACGTCACTGGATTTTGAGTAACTTTTGAACCCTTTGAGCTAGAAACAATACATTTTTTGATTCAAATCTGCAGATTATGTGCAGACAATGGATTATGTGGCAAAAGCGGCAAGGCTATAATTATGTGGAAAATCGCCACATCCGCCGATCGCATAATTCCAGTGGCCCATAGCAGACTTCAACAATCAAAGCTGCGTTCACCAGCCTTCCAGCCACCTGCGCTCGTCCGGACTCCTACTTGCACACATGCCACACATAGGGAAAACCAGATCTGGCAGGCGCGCCTTCTCCCACATCGCTCCTAAAGCGTGGAACAATTTGCCACTACACATAACAACCTACTCTGAAAACCAAGCTTTTCGAGACGAGTAGTCCCACTGTGCCAAGGGCTTGGCTAGACTCACACCTCGGCTACAAGATACCCTCCCGGGTGACAGTGCGCGCTACAAATCTGCCGGGCAGGGCTGCAATACATTTAATGGGGCAAAGTCTGCATTTCTTTAAATAGAACAACGCCTAAACTCCGTAGCCGAAAATAAATGACGTCAGGACAGAACGTGGAGTTCTAGACAGGCGTGCCACGCACCGAATGGGCAGCCCCTGCACTGCTTACAGCAGAGCGTGTCTGAGGGGCGGCTGTACTTTTAATGGAGCAGGAGACGTTTACCGAAATGACAGGCTGGAGCTGTGTGATACCACCTACCGCTGCGCACGAGTACTGCTTTAAAGTTTCCAGATACAGTCTCACCTCTAGGGAATATTTCCCGACGTTAGTAATCTGTGGTTAGAAGTATCCATAAGAAACGAGTCACTTTGATGAGACGAGAAACGAGACCTGGTAACAGTGACAGAACAGACCGAGAAGAGATGAGGCCGGAGACAAATTGGGGACAGACAGTGGCACAGAACAGACACATGTAACATGTGAAAGGAGATTTAAGTCACCTGGGACAGAGAGTGACGCACCTGGGCTAAGTGACTAATAGAGACAGTAAAACTAAGGGACACGAAAAAGAACAGCGACACCAGGAGCCCTACAATAGAGGCAGAGGGACACAAGGGGTCAGAGAGAGGGAGATTATACAGTGGGGCAGAAGACAACACAGCGCGACATGGGACACACGGGAAAAGTGACGAAGAAGAGACGGGGCACACCTTGGGATACAGACTGGCAGGGAGGAGACACTCATAATCGAGAGACACCAGGGGTCGGACACGGGGAATACAATCAGTGGAGCAGTAGAGGGCAGACTATAACAGAACAGAGACACAAACCTGAAGACATCCTGACAGAAGTAGAGATTAGCACACACAGTGAGAACATGTACAGGCAATGGAGAAAGTAACAAATTACCCAGCAGGCCGGTGCCTCCAAGGCCGGTCGAATCTGGTGAAAAGAATCTGGAGTGCCAGATTTATACTGACGAATCACTGCACCAGCCCTACCTGCCTATAAGATGACAAGCCTTTTCAGAAATCAACCCCTTTCCAAGCAGGTTTCCCCTCAGATACAAGACGCCGGGTGCACGGAGGCAGAATGCTAAATACTAAATGCTAAATACAGGACATCCTCTCCACAGAAGGTGGGGGGCGCACTCTCCCCAATTCTTACCTGAAACTTCACAGCTCCCCCGTTTGTGATCTCCATTCTGCTTCTTCCCTGTGCAGTCAAGGACGGGACCGACTTTTCCTCAGAGCATACAAGCGCAGCATAGTGAGTAGTCCTGGTAGTGGCGTTTCCTGGTTCATCACCCCTCCCACGGTAAATACCTTTATAAAGAGGCAATTCAATAGCGACTGCTCAGAATAACAAGGGAAAGTGAAAGAGTGCCATGCGCGCGTTGTAGGCACGCCGTGAGCGTGCACATCAGCGTGGCCTGCGCGGCTCGTGCGGCCCAGGGACGGGGCCGCTAAAGCAAAAAAAAAAAAAAAACAGTAGAGGAAGTCCGGCGGGAGCCCACCCCGCCTTCGTGAATGCCGCATGGTGCGGCCAAAGCAGGATTTTAGGCGGGGCTCCTGGGAGCAAGACGGAGCCCCGCGTGTTGCTGCAGTGACCGGCTAAAGACGGAGACCAGCCGAGGAGCAGCGCAAAGTCCCCACAAGAGCAGGTAAGTGGGGTGAGGCATGCTGTGCATGTAAAGCGCGCTGCGCTTGGAGCTCGCGTGCGCATTTAAAAAAAAAATGATATTGCATGAGGCTTGCGAGGACGGACGGGGACAGGAGATGTGCACATCGCGTGCGTGTTCACGGGCGCGTTCACATTTCCAGTCCGTCCTGCGCGTGCACAGCTCCTGTCTCCCTTCCAAAGCAAGTCAGTAACAATAGATCTCGCCAGCGACAGCGTTTTCGCACTGCGTCGCCAGGCGAGACCTAAAAAGAGGCCTGCTTCATTGAAGGAAAACAAACACGCATTTGCAATTCAATAGGTCTCGCATTTACGCAAGTTTGAGCTATTGGCATTGTAAATGACAATGACTTATTTATGTTTTGGTTTTTAAAACGTAAATAAAAGGCATTGTCATTTACAATGCCAATAGCTTAAACTCGCATAAATGCGAGACCTATTGCATTGCAAATGCTTTCCCCCCCCCCCCCCCCCGCAGGCGCACATATCTACAAAGATACACTTCAAGATAAAAGTCCAGAGCTGGGCTGTCCCCTAAAGCCGGAAGCAGCTACTAAAGCATTTCATGATAAAATCAGGTTTCCCCAGACTAAGCATCTCGGTTTCGAAACATACCCAGAGGTCATACCCCTGCTCACAAGGTTATGGTGACTGACAGCTCCAAGTACCTGGTCTGACCGAACGAATTCAATGTAAAGGATTCAGTCGAACTCAGATAGCTCAGTCGGGGTAAACACCCACTGCAGAGGTCTGTGTTAAACGTAGGCGCCCAAAATAGGTAAAATGCATGGCCCATTTTCACGGATTAGAATATATATGTGAAAACAATGAACCCGAATGGAGCATATATATATATATATATATATATATATATATATATATATATATATATATATATATATATATATAAATAAATAATCCCCAACCTTATCTGATTGAATAACCAGCACTCACCATCGTGGGGGTTCTCTCGTTTATTGCGCAGGCTTCAATAGACCCATGGACCTCATCACATTCTGCGGGGGAAGGGGGATTAGTTTTGCGTTACGCCGCCGATCCAATTCTAATAGGACAGCTCAGTGGGTTTAGCCTGCTGCAAACATCTGTGCAGCCAAGTTGGAGGCTACGGGTTCACATCTTTCAACAAATATGGGATGTCAAATAAGGGATGTCGTCAATAAAAAGTTCAATAAAACTAGTGCTGCTTGGTTGAGTGATAATACGTCTCTGCTGCTCTTGAAAGCATCGGCACAGAGGCCAAGGATTGCATGAGCATAGACCCTGAAACACAGCCTACGCATGAAAATTAAGACCCCAGCTGGCAGCTGCTCTGGTGGTGTAGGTTCACAAAATCAGATCAGACCGCACTGCACATTTTAAAAAAAACATTAAACTGGTAAAACAGTCTGTGTTAGCTGGTATTTTTCCCCGCTGAAATACAAACCTAAAAAAACAAACAGGAGGAAACCACTTCTAAGTAAATGAAAGCGAAGTGATTGCTAAATTATTATTAAAGTACGGGTAATTGCTATAGCCTCCCCTGGGTGCCCTGGCTCTCAGTGGGAGTCCGTTAAAGACAGGCATCCTCACCTCGTAGCGGGGTCTCTTACGTGATTATCGCGATGTGCAAGTGCGAAAAAGCCTAATTAAACAACCGCGAGGAGAGCTGGGCTGCCCCGCCCCCACGACCAACATCCGCACCAACCGCCTGCTCTCCTGGACCAACATAAATGACGACGACACCATCAAGATCATGAACACCATGCACTCTGGATCTCCGTCAGACCCATGCCCACACCACATCTTCAACAAAGCCAGCACTACCATCGCACCCCATCTCCAGAAAGCCATCAACATCTCCTTCGAGACAGCAACCTTCCCGGATAGCTGGAGGCACGCCGAGATCAACGCCTTACTCAAGAAACCCAAGGCGGACCCCAAGGACCTCAAGAACTTCCGGCCCATCTCCCTACTCCCGTTCCCGGCGAAGGTCATCGAGAAGACCGTCAACAAACAACTGACCCGCTACCTCGAGGAGAACAGCATCCTGGACCCGTCCCAGTCCGGGTTTCGCAGCAACCACAGCACCGAAACTGCCCTCATTGCCGCCACCGATGACATCAGGACCCTGCTAGACAACGGAGAGACCGCGGCCCTCATCCTCCTGGACCTGTCAGCCGCCTTCGACGCGGTATGCCACCACACACTACGCACACGCCTCCACAACGCCGGAATCCAAGAGAAGGCCCTGGACAGGACCACCTCCTTCCTCTCCGGCAGAACACAGAGCGTCCGCCTCCCCCCCTTCCGCTCCGAGGCCACCAAGATCATCTGCGGCGTACCCCAGGGCTCATCCCTCAGCCCAACGCTGTTCAACATCTACATGGCACCACTCGCCCACGTCGCCCGACCTCAACATCATCTCTTACGCCGATGACACCCAGCTGATTCTCTCGCTCACCAAAGACCCCCACACCGCCAAAACAAACCTCCATGAAGGAATGAAGGCCGTCGCCGAATGGATGAGGAACAGCCGACTGAAGCTGAACTCTGACAAGACGGAGGTCCTCATCCTCGGATCCACCCCCTCGGCCTGGGACGACTCCTATTGGCCAACCGCACTGGGAGCAGCCCCAATACACACCGACCACGCACGCAACCTAGGAGTCATCCTCGACTCCACCCTCTCCATGACTAAGCAGGTCAACGCCGTCTCTTCCGCCTGCTTTAACACCCTCCGCATGCTCCGCAAGATCTACAAGTGGATCCCCACCGAAACGAGAAGAACGGTCACCCAGGCCCTCGTCAGCAGCAGGCTGGACTACGGAAACGCCCTCTACGCTGGAGCCTCTGCAAAACTCCTGAAACGGCTGCAACGCATCCAGAACGCCTCTGCACGCATGATCCTCGACATCCCTCGCCGCAGCCACATCACCCCTCACCTGAGAAACCTGCACTGGCTCCCCGTCAACAAGAGGATAACCTTCAAGCTCCTCACCCACGGCACTGAACACCGGACCTGCGTACCTCAACAGACGACTCAGCCTCTACACCCCCGCCCGCCAGCTTCGCTCCGCCGACCTCGCCCTCGCCACAATACCCCGCATCCGAAGAACGACCTCCGGCGGCAGATCCTTCTCCCACCTCGCCGCCAAAACCTGGAACACCCTCCCAATCTGCCTACGGCAGACCAAAGACCTGCTGACCTTCAGAAGACTCCTGAAGACCTGGCTCTTCGAGCAGTAGCAGCACCCCTCCTCCCCCCCCCCCCCTCAGCGCCTTGAGACCCTCACGGGTATGTAGTGCGCTCTACAAATGCTATGATTGATTGACACACAGACTTGAAGCGCACGGGCACGCTGGTGAAAGGCCCCCGGGCCCCGAAGAAACGGAGTGAGTCTTGGGCTTCGCCTCCACACCAGTGATACTTACTCCAATTACTCCGGAGCGGCACCTCTGAGGCGGGCTGCTCAGACCACAAAACTCCTCTTTGAGACGACGAAGTGAGAACCCAGAGCTGCCTCGGCGACGCCTATGAAGGCGACGGTTAAGGCCATTTATGTCAGTCACTTCGGGGTGCACTGCAACGGGGCTGTCTTGCAGTATGGCGACGGCCGAGGCCCGAATAGGACGAGGGGCCGTGTGGAAGTGTGCGGACAGGACGGCGGAGCCGAGAAGCGCCGCGGGAAGACCCAGAAGGATGTCGGCGGGGAGGCGGCTGAATACTGGGGTGTGAGCGACAAAGGGCGCAGTAAGAACAAGCCATCACCTTTGCGCGAATGACAACAAAAAAAGTGCTTACCCACTAATTGAAGGAGACAGTATAACGCTGCAAGTAAACGATCCAGTCCTGATGGGCGGTCCCAAAAGGAGACAGGGCGGTAACAAGGAGGGACTAAGAAGCCTAATTTTCAATCGGAAGCCAGCATTTACCATGGACGATGACGCCAGCCAATGAAAAATATGGGCGGGGCTTCCACACCACTTCTAAGAAATACCCTAATACAGCATGCCTCGCAAAGCGAGCAGCGCATGCGCTGCAACGCTAGGCGAGACCTAAAAAGGATAGATTTCTGCATACAATGCAAGTATAAGATAAATAACTGAATGCAACAAAAATGTAAGCACTGAAACTCTTGCAGTGGGTGATCGCTTATTATAAAAGGAAGCCTACTCCATTGGGCTGCAGACAAACCATATGCCACAACAGTTCGATTCCCAACTCCCCTATCAAATATGCGCAAGCTACTTGTTTACAGTAAATGCCAGAGTTTACCATCTCCACCAAAATCACAATTTTTAGGTGTGTCACCAGCATTTACTTTTTAGGTCTGGCGACACAGCTGTCATAGACCTTAAGTGATCAACAGAGGAAATTTCAGAGTTCACTACTGAGAGCGAGAGAGAGAGACACAGACTTTGGTTCCACCCAGATGTTGCTTTCCTTGGGTACAGCATTACATTGGGCAGAAGTTGTCTGCTTCTCCTAAAAGAATGCTTGAATTGCGGTTCTTTTCTGTGGTAGAGCGTTCGCTTCACCTAACATGGCTGTGGCATTCCAATGTAATGATGCAGCACGATGTAAGGGCAAACCAGTCATCATGTTGCACTAGTACTGACCGCACTACTGTTGATTTACCCTAGTCTAGATGAAGCACTGCGGTCAACTTATGTCTATCTGTGCAAGCATTTTAAGCTGGTCATCTATCTGCTACTTACACGAATGTCCATAAATTACCCTGATTTCTGCTGGCAGTTAGCTTTTAAACATTACCATTTCTCAGTAATTTCAGAACTTTTGATTCACCTTATAACCACTCCCATTGCTGATCACATTCTGGGAGTGGGAGCAACTAGTTATGTCTAAAGAGACCTATGATTGGTGCATTGAGAGAACCCAGCCAATCCTAGCACACTGCACTGAATTTCAAAGTTGTGTTTGGCTGTGGAGTTTGCACATGCCTCTGTGGTATATAAACACTGTCCAAGCCATGCTCCGAGTGGACCTGCTGACGGGCGGTAAGTCAAGCAAGAGTAGCGTTTTAGAGGTATGTCAGTGCAGGGTGAGCAATGAGTGCAGTGTATACAGTAGAAGAGTGACGGGTATGTGATGTGACTACAGAGTGGTAAGTGCATGGTGAGTGGTGGGTGAGAGGTGATAAGTGCAGGGTGTGCAGTTTGAGAGTACAGGGTAAAAGGTGTTTGAGGGCAGGGCTCTAAAAATCCACTCGCCCGCTCGCTATGGCAAGTCAGATTTAATCAGGTCGAGCTATTTTTAGGGCCTACTCGCCCTTTCTGGCGAGCTGAAAATCCTCTAACTTCAGTCACAGAAAGAAAAGTAAATGTAGGAAGACAAACTGACTTTTGATCTTTGTCTCTGAAAGCGGAGCAAATGTGACAGGATAAGATTAAAAGGCATCTTTATTGCTCACAAAGTGAATGAGCAATAAAGATGCCTTTATATCTTGTCACATTTGCTTTGCTGTCAGAGACAGAGGTCAAAAGTCAGTTTGTCTTCTTACATTTACTTTTCTTTCTGTGACTGAAGTTAGACGATTTTGTAAAGTGAACTGTGTGACAATTGCGTTGAGACCCGTTCACGGGTCAAGTACATTACAGTTAGGTTGAGTAGATTTTTCAAGTTTCTAGACCTGCAGGTCTAGTAACATGTTTATGCTTTTGAGCCTTGCAGGGCGAGTGTGTTGGATTGCACAGTGACCAGTGTGTCTATACAAGTTGAGAGGTGTGCCCATATGAATGCAGAGCGAGGGGCATGTTTCAGTAAATGCAAGGTGCTGCACATTAAAGGCAGACCAGTTGGAATTGCCCTAGCTGGTTTCATTTCAAGGTACGCTATCACAGACCAAGGGCCAGATTTAGAGTTTGGTGGACAGGAACTGCAGATGCAAATGCAATGAAGTACCCTGCCGGTCAACCCCCTGGTCCACCCGCCTCACTTAGAAACAGGAAGACCTTAAGTATTCCGTCAACGGAGCCTTCATTGACTCAGCCGTCAGAATACTTCCTGAGACAGCACAAGAGAGTTGGGCCATCAGGGGAAGGGCATTAAACTGCCCGTCCCATTTAAGGTGGACAGAGTAATGTATTTTTTTCTTGCCCATCACCGCCAGGAAAAAACCTGGCGGAGAGAGAAAAAAAAAAAAAAACAAAAAACAAAAAAAAACACACAATGACCCCCAAACCCTGGAGAAAAACTCCTAGGGTGTGGGGCTCATTAGTTTTGTTTTTTTTCCTCCCACAAAACAAAATCCTGCTGGGAGCTTGTTTCTGAAAAAAACAAAACCAATGTAAAAAATTTGGTGGACAGTTGTCAAAACCGACAGCGCTAGATCACCAAACTTTCAGTACATTGAAAGGAACTGCTGCTTTGCCTACAGGAGTCTAATTTTCTGAGGGCAAGGTTGATTGGCTTCTTCCTATTTCAACACTTCCTTACCAGTTCAGGTTCTTAAGCGCAAAGGACCCATAAGCACCATTTTCAAATATTTCTTACAGCATGCTGCCAAACGCAATGAGCACCGTGCCTCTTTTTTGCCCACATAAGGATGGCCTCCACAATAGGCAAAGTAGACCAATAAACAATGAAAGCTTCAGCTCCGACATCATTGCCCTCAATCAGCCAATATAACAGACTGCATTCTCGTCATCTCACTGAAACGCTGCTCTGCTTGAAATGAAGTAGTAGACACTCAAGCAGTCATGAGAGATTGTAGATGTGCCTGAACAGATCCACTTCCATTAAACAGCCCAGCATTATAGTTTCTGCTTAGCACAGCCCATCTGTCTCCAAGCAGAGCCAGTAGGCATGCTGCCCTCCTAACATCCATTTACTCAGGGGCGGGGCTAACTGGTTAAGATGGCGGTCGCACTTTGAAGCGGCTCCGCATCCAGGCCCGATTATCCGATAAGATCTCCCAGCCACGGCTGCCATCAAAACTGCAGACCTGGCTCCCAGTGCAGCTTGCGCCGATGAACAGAGGAGGGGTGAGCTTCGGGGCAAATAAGAAAAGCCCGACCGCTGCGAGAGTTCTCCTTTGGAGCTGCGCACCCGACGGACTGCAGCCATTTTGTGGAGGCAAAGCGGGTCGACCGGCGAGCGCTACACAGTCCTGGGGTCGCCGTGTGTTGAAGCTGAACACGGCGTGGTGGTAACCTGAACGTCCGAACATCTGGCCTGCAGTAAGAAGCGCAAGCAGCAGGGATGTGCGCAAGTCATGGGAAAACCGTGCCGCTACACAATAAACTGTCCCGTGCCATAGTGGCCCGTGTGCGCGAAAGAGCGCTGTTCCTGCACTGCATACCTGGCGGGGGTCCCGGGGGCTGTGCCAAGCCTAGGCCCACTCACAGGTAACCCGTATCAGCGCCTGGCAGCACGCCCAGCAGGAGACGAGATGCGGCAGTAAGGCTAAGTGCAGCGGCGAGTGGAAATCACACGCAGCGCTGGGCTGCCCTGCTGGAGGCAGAGTCCCCCTTCAGTGAAGAGACCATGGGCGGTGTGACATCCGGGCTGCTGTTGGAGCGCGAGCTGTGTCGCCCTGGTATGGGCAGGATCTGGTGATGCACCCTGCCGCGTTGAAAAGTGCCCGAGAAGGTCCGGGGGCTACATCGAGCCCAGGCCTGCCTGCGATTAAAAGTCACTGGGTGTGCAAGCACGGACAAACGCCGGGCCCGGCGGATCGCCTGTGACACCAGCGCAGAGGATCCATCTGACCCGCCCTGCATTCGACTTGTACAGCGGGGGCTCGGTAAAGGCCTGTGTGGCGGCCCAGGAAGATGCTGGAGGCAACGTGCTGAGCACGCAGTCGCCTACAATAATGCAGCATATTGCAGCGCACCCTCGCAAGTGATAGATGCCCGGGAGCGGAAGCCAGCACAAGCGAGAAGACTCTGTGGGCCACTCTGGTCGGGCGTTGGTGGTTGTACCCGGAGCCCGGGCGCACACTGCGAAGCAGAGGCAAGTACACAACGTGTACACAAATCGTAGGTCCCTGCTGAAGACGTGAGCCCAAGCGGAAAGTAGACTAAGCAGCGACCGCGGGACGGTGTGCCACACATCGCAGCAGCCTGGGTGACAGTGCACACTGCTCCTGCGGAGTACAAGCGGGACGGCCCGGAGGCTGCATCGAGCCTAGGCCCAACTACAGATACTGTACTCAAGGGGTGCAGTTCCCTGGTGCGCCGGCTGAGCTCTGCGCTCCCACTTGCATATAGTGAGTACATTCTGGGGGACAAATGTGATCGCCTGACCCGCAGCACCAAGTAACACGGATGGGCCCTGCCTTGCGACCCCAGCAGCTAAACGTGGAGGTGATCACGACGTGCAGCAGCGCATTGTGATGGCCCACATTGCATGAACCTATCCGCCTAAGCAGCGGGTTCCGGAGAGATAAGACATCCCGAAGCTCCACAGTGTGCGCAAATACTGCGATTCAGCCGGACCTGGCACCAGGGACACGCATAGCGCACGCATTGTCAGTCAAAAGGATGGGCAGACAACGAGCAGGTGCGGGCATGGCGGCTTCGCAGCCAGGGCCAACCGCTAAACAGCCAGAACAAGAGCACGAGACAGCGGAATCCTCAAAAGCCACCATGCTGGAATCTAAGATAGATTCAGTGCTCCAAGCAGTGACATAGATCGGAGTCTCCCTGACACAAACTCGTACGTCCCTGGAAGGGCGCATAGACAAGAGAACGTCAGACTTCACACTATTATACGCAGATCACCGGAAGTTAGCAGGAAGAGTCAATAAAATGGAGGCGGAACTAGAAGAGGTCCTCCCAAGTACCAAAGCTGTGACCACCGAGATGCGGGAGCTCACCAGGTGGCTGTACACGCTGGAGCGCAGAATGGACGATGCTGAAGGACGCTCCCGGCGCAATAATGTCCGCGTGGTGGGCCTGCCTGAGGGAACGGAGGGTCGCGATGAAGTGGCATACATAGAGGAATGGCCGAAATCCCTGATGCCAACAGACACGCTCTGCACCTTCTTTGCAGTAGAAAGGGCGCACAGAGTGCCTTCGGGCCAGCCCTCACCGGGCACTGGACCCCGGCCCTTACTATTTCACCGCTGAACTTTAAAGATCGAGATGCAGTCCTTTGGGAGGTACGAAAGATGGAGGTGGTCAAGGTAGACAACTCATCAGTCCTTTTCTTCCCAGGCAATGCCCTGGGGGTACAGAAGCAAGGGAGCACATTCCTGGCGGTTAAGAAACGAATGGGGGAATTGGACATCAAATACTCCCTTCTGTTCCCGGCCCGTTTACGAGTAGTTAGTGATGGCTCCACTCACTTCTTCAGCGGAAGAGGCGTGGGACTGGCTGGAAGCTGTGGGGCACCACACCTCACCGAACAGACGACGCAGCGGTAGTGGTATCGTCTCAGGCGCAAAAAGAAACAGGAGACGGTACCGGACACAACCCGGGAGAGCTCCAGCGCAGCTCTGGGCCGTGCCCAACCTAGAGCAAGTGCAACAGGAGCTGCGGGATGCCCTACACACGGCAGCCGCTATGCGGAATTGTCAAGCCAGCAGAGACACAGATGCCTCTTCTGAAAGATCCCTCAATGAGGGCAGTTCATCCGCAATGTGGCCCAACGCTGAGGACTCACAACGGCCCCCGGCAGCGACACCCCAAACAGCGGATGATCTAATGTGATGGCCAATAGAGTTGTCATATTGTTAATATGAATAGTTGATTACGCACAAGTACTCTGTACCACCCTAACATATGTGCACATGACGCGCTATAGCCTGTACTCATGTCCCATAACAGCAGGCCCCGCTCACCCCCAGCGAAATGCTGTCACGATATATGATGGCAAGCATACAGTGTGCTCATTTAAGCAGAGACACCAGGCCCAATCACGTGGCCATCACCTGTACGATCAACCCTCTTCCCGCCCCACTAAAAGCAGCGCATTTCAAACAGCCGTACTTTGCCATATGGCGCTGTTTATTGTTTGGGCAGACACACGTTGTCCCTCTGCTCTACCCCAATTACAAGTTGTACTGTTTGCTCCCCTACTAGGTGCATTACACACCACAACTATGCAGCCGCGAACGGTGCCGATACAGCATGCATCTTGCGCGCAAAACTGCAGTCGCCGCCCCGCCCCCGATGCGCCGTGTCCCATACATGCACTATTACCCTATACAACTGACACATGCCACCCACCAACATAATAACTTGGAATGTTAGAGGAATGCACACGCCAGCATGCTGGTACGAAGTCTATGCATACCTTAAGAGACACGCAGCCCAAATAGCACTATTGCAGGAGACACACATAGCACAGCCGGAGGTCCGTAGGTTGCAGCACAGATGGAAGGATCAAATACTCGCCACAGGTTACTCCTCATATGCCAGAGGTGCTCTTACACGGGTTCGGCCAGGGACCCAATATGTACCCGAGGCAACAGAAACCGATATATATGGTCGCTTTGTGCTGTCAAAAGGCCGTCTGAACGGGAGGCAGATAGTACTGGGTTCTATATATGCCCCAAATACGGAACAGGGAGCCTTCTGGCGAACATTATCCAAGATATTGTCGCACTGGTGTGATATTCCCTGGTTGCTAGGGGGCGACTTCAATGCGGTACTGGACACTAATCTTGATAGGGCCTTCCCACCGTTGCAGTAAACCGCTGCCGCATCCAACGGCAAGACACTGGGGGAGTGGCTGCGACACTGGAGTCGGGTAGACATGTGGAGAGCCCTGAACCCACAGACATGCCTCTATTCCTTCTACTCACATCCCGTATAGACTGTTTCGTGGGGAACACAACACTTCTGGCAGACTGCACCAATATAGTCTATCTCGGGCATACACATTCGGACCATAACCCACACACACTACGACTGCAAGGGGATGACGTAGAGCACACGACCTGACTGTGGAGGCTCCAGCCTTTAGCGCTGGAAGACCCCCCCCCCCCCCCCTTCAGGGCCTCGGTGGGCACAGCTATAGACACTTCGAAACTAATGCAGGATCTGTCCCTGACACAGGTTTGCTGTGAAATGCATGCAAAGCTGTAATCAGAGGGCAATGTCTAGGACTCAGCTGGAGTATTCGTCGCCAGTTAGACCGTGAGGCAAAGCACATCGAAGACATACTCGCCAGCTTAGAAACCAACTTAGCACACAATACTGGCACTCAACTAGCGCTGGATGATCAGAGACAAAAACATGCCAATGTCCTCGAGAGGCTGCGTTGCTTAAACTATGCGGCACATGCGGCACGCACACATACGGCAGCAGATAGGGCAGGCAGGCTGCTAGCGAGGCTAATCAGACAAGAGCACATACAACACCCAGTTCTGCAGCTGCGATCCCAGTCAGGGCAGCTACTGACTCGTCAACATGGCATTCATTGCGAGTTTACCGCTCACTATGCCAGGGTGTACAGATCAGCCATTCATGTAGTGCCGACAGCATTAGAATCCTTCCTATCCCCACTCGCGATGCCCGTGGTGACCGCGGAGCAGAGAGCCGAACTCTATGAACCAATCTCGCTTGTGGAGGTGCAGCAGGCAATACAGCCATTAGCCACAGGTAAAGCGCATGGCCCTGACGTGCTGCCAGCCGAATACTACAAAGCGATACAAAAGGGGATGATGGACGGAACGTTTGAGCCAATCAAACACTCACCCCCAGTCAACTGATCTGGGTTTAATCCATCATCATTCTTTAGCTCACTCCACCACCCCAGTTCAGACATGGCCATATGCAAATCAGTCTGACCCTGTGCCTCATGGGAACAGTCCAGCCCGAACTGCCAAGCCATGTCTTCCTGGACCGGAAACAAGCATCCTAGGACCGGTTTCTGGCATTCCAGCCGTCATCAGCCAGGCTTGCTTGAATCCAGTGGCAAAGTGAGCAAGGGACCCACGTCTGGGCATACCGCCAACTTAGGGCGAACAAAGCGATACAAAAGGGATGATGGACGGAACGTTTGAGCCAATCAAACACTCACCCCCAGTCAACTGATCTGGGTTTAATCCATCATCATTCTTTAGCTCACTCCACCACCCCAGTTCAGACATGGCCATATGCAAATCAGTCTGACCCTGTGCCTCATGGGAACAGTCCAGCCCGAACTGCCAAGCCATGTCTTCCTGGACCGGAAACAAGCATCCTAGGACCGGTTTCTGGCATTCCAGCCGTCATCAGCCAGGCTTGCTTGAATCCAGTGGCAAAGTGAGCAAGGGACCCACTTCTGGGCATACCCTGCCAACTTAGGGCGAACAAAGCGATACAAAGGGGATGATGGACGGAACGCTTGAGCCAATCAAACACTCACCCCCAGTCAACTGATCTGGGTTTAATCCATCATCATTCTTTAGCTCACTCCACCACCCCAGTTCAGACATGGCCATATGCAAATCAGTCTGACCCTGTGCCTCATGGGAACAGTCCAGCCCGAACTGCCAAGCCATGTCTTCCTGGACCGGAAACAAGCATCCTAGGACCGGTTTCTGGCATTCCAGCCGTCATCAGCCAGGCTTGCTTGAATCCAGTGGCAAAGTGAGCAAGGGACCCACGCCTGGGCATACCCCGCCAACTTAGGGCGAACAAAGCGATACAAAGGGGATGATGGACGGAGCGTTTGAGCCAATCAAACACTCACCCCCAGTCAACTGATCTGGGTTTAATCCATCATCATTCTTTAGCTCACTCCACCACCCCAGTTCAGACATGGCCATATGCAAATCAGTCTGACCCTGTGCCTCATGGGAACAGTCCAGCCCGAACTGCCAAGCCATGTCTTCCTGACCGGAAACAAGCATCCTAGGACCGGTTTCTGGCATTCCAGCCGTCATCAGCCAGGCTTGCTTGAATCCAGTGGCAAAGTGAGCAAGGGACCCACGCCTGGGCATACCCCGCCAACTTAGGGCGAACAAAGCGATACAAGGGGATGATGGACGGAACGTTTGAGCCAATCAAACACTCACCCTCAGTCAACTGATCTGGGTTTAATCCATCATCATTCTTTAGCTCACTCCACCACCCCAGTTCAGACATGGCCATATGCAAATCAGTCTGACCCTGTGCCTCATGGGAACAGTCCAGCCCGAACTGCCAAGCCATGTGAGCAAGGAATGATGATGGATTAAACCCAGATCAGTTGACTGGGGGTGAGTGTTTGATTGGCTCAAGCGTTCCGTCCATCATCCCCTTTTGTATCGCTTTGTTCGCCCTAAGTTGGCGGGGGTATGCCCAGACGTGGGTCCCTTGCTCACTTTGCCACTGGATTCAAGCAAGCCTGGCTGATGACGGCTGGAATGCCAGAAACCGGTCCTAGGATGCTTGTTTCCGGTCCAGGGAAGACATGGCTTGGCAGTTCGTGCTGGACTGTTCCCATGAGGCACAGGATCAGACTGATTTGCATATGGCCATGTCTGAACTGGGGTGGTGGAGTGAGCTAAAGAATGATGATGGATTAAACCCAGATCAGTTGACTGGGGGTGAGTGTTTGATTGGCTCAAACGCTCCGTCCATCATCCCCTTTTGTATCGCTTTGTTCGCCCTAAGTTGGCGGGGGTATGCCCAGACGTGGGTCCCTTGCTCACTTTGCCACTGGATTCAAGCAAGCCTGGCTGATGACGGCTGGAATGCCAGAAACCGGTCCTAGGATGCTTGTTTCCGGTCCAGGGAAGACATGGCTTGGCAGTTCGTGCTGGACTGTTCCCATGAGGCACAGGATCAGACTGATTTGCATATGGCCATGTCTGAACTGGGGTGGTGGAGTGAGCTAAAGAATGATGATGGATTAAACCCAGATCAGTTGACTGGGGGTGAGTGTTTGATTGGCTCAAACGCTCCGTCCATCATCCCCTTTTGTATCGCTTGTTCGCCCTAAGTTGGCAGGGGTATGCCCAGACGTGGGTCCCTTGCTCACTTTGCCACTGGATTCAAGCAAGCCTGGCTGATGACGGCTGGAATGCCAGAAACCGGTCCTAGGATGCTTGTTTCCGGTCCAGGGAAGACATGGCTTGGCAGTTCGTGCTGGACTGTTCCCATGAGGCACAGGATCAGACTGATTTGCATATGGCCATGTCTGAACTGGGGTGGTGGAGTGAGCTAAAGAATGATGATGGATTAAACCCAGATCAGTTGACTGGGGGTGAGTGTTTGATTGGCTCAAACGCTCCGTCCATCATCCCCTTTGTATCGCTTGTTCGCCCTAAGTTGGCAGGGTATGCCCAGACGTGGGTCCCTTGCTCACTTTGCCACTGGATTCAAGCAAGCCTGGCTGATGACGGCTGGAATGCCAGAAACCGGTCCTAGGATGCTTGTTTCCGGTCCAGGGAAGACATGGCTTGGCAGTTCGGGCTGGACTGTTCCCATGAGGCACAGGATCAGACTGATTTGCATATGGCCATGTCTGAACTGGGGTGGTGGAGTGAGCTAAAGAATGATGATGGATTAAACCCAGATCAGTTGACTGGGGTGAGTGTTTGATTGGCTCAAGCGCTCCGTCCATCATCCCCTTTGGTATCGCTTGTTCGCCCTAAGTTGGCGGGGTATGCCCAGACGTGGGTCCCTTGCTCACTTTGCCACTGGATTCAAGCAAGCCTGGCTGATGACGGCTGGAATGCCAGAAACCGGTCCTAGGATGCTTGTTTCCGGTCCAGGGAAGACATGGCTTGGCAGTTCGTGGCTGGAGTGTTCCCATGAGGCACAGGATCAGACTGATTTGCATATGGCCATGTCTGAACTGGGGTGGTGGAGTGAGCTAAAGAATGATGATGGATTAAACCCAGATCAGTTGACTGGGGGTGAGTGTTTGATTGGCTCAAACGCTCCGTCCATCATCCCCTTTGTATCGCTTTGTTCGCCCTAAGTTGGCGGGGTATGCCCAGACGTGGGTCCCTTGCTCACTTTGCCACTGGATTCAAGCAAGCCTGGCTGATGACGGCTGGAATGCCAGAAACCGGTCCTAGGATGCTTGTTTCCGGTCCAGGGAAGACATGGCTTGGCAGTTCGTGCTGGACTGTTCCCATGAGGCACAGGATCAGACTGATTTGCATATGGCCATGTCTGAACTGGGGTGGTGGAGTGAGCTAAAGAATGATGATGGATTAAACCCAGATCAGTTGACTGGGGGTGAGTGTTTGATTGGCTCAAACGCTCCGTCCATCATCCCCTTTGGTATCGCTTTGTTCGCCCTAAGTTGGCGGGGTATGCCCAGACGTGGGTCCCTTGCTCACTTTGCCACTGGATTCAAGCAAGCCTGGCTGATGACGGCTGGAATGCCAGAAACCGGTCCTAGGATGCTTGTTTCCGGTCCAGGGAAGACATGGCTTGGCAGTTCGTGCTGGACTGTTCCCATGAGGCACAGGATCAGACTGATTTGCATATGGCCATGTCTGAACTGGGGTGGTGGAGTGAGCTAAAGAATGATGATGGATTAAACCCAGATCAGTTGACTGGGGGCGAGTGTTTGATTGGCTCAAACGCTCCGTCCATCATCCCCTTTTGTATCGCTTTGTTCGCCCTAAGTTGGCGGGGGTATGCCCAGACGTGGGTCCCTTGCTCACTTTGCCACTGGATTCAAGCAAGCCTGGCTGATGACGGCTGGAATGCCAGAAACCGGTCCTAGGATGCTTGTTTCCGGTCCAGGGAAGACATGGCTTGGCAGTTCGTGCTGGACTGTTCCCATGAGGCACAGGATCAGACTGATTTGCATATGGCCATGTCTGAACTGGGGTGGTGGAGTGAGCTAAAGAATGATGATGGATTAAACCCAGATCAGTTGACTGGGGGTGAGTGTTTGATTGGCTCAAGCGTTCCGTCCATCATCCCCTTTTGTATCGCTTTGTTCGCCCTAAGTTGGCGGGGTATGCCCAGACGTGGGTCCCTTGCTCACTTTGCCACTGGATTCAAGCAAGCCTGGCTGATGACGGCTGGAATGCCAGAAACCGGTCCTAGGATGCTTGTTTCCGGTCCAGGGAAGACATGGCTTGGCAGTTCGTGCTGGACTGTTCCCATGAGGCACAGGATCAGACTGATTTGCATATGGCCATGTCTGAACTGGGGTGGTGGAGTGAGCTAAAGAATGATGATGGATTAAACCCAGATCAGTTGACTGGGGGTGTTTGATTGGCTCAAACGCTCCGTCCATCATCCCCTTTGGTATCGCTTTGTTCGCCCTAAGTTGGCGGGGTATGCCCAGACGTGGGTCCCTTGCTCACTTTGCCACTGGATTCAAGCAAGCCTGGCTGATGACGGCTGGAATGCCAGAAACCGGTCCTAGGATGCTTGTTTCCGGTCCAGGGAAGACATGGCTTGGCAGTTCGTGCTGGAGTGTTCCCATGAGGCACAGGATCAGACTGATTTGCATATGGCCATGTCTGAACTGGGGTGGTGGAGTGAGCTAAAGAATGATGATGGATTAAACCCAGATCAGTTGACTGGGGGTGAGTGTTTGATTGGCTCAAACGCTCCGTCCATCATCCCCTTTTGTATCGCTTTGTTCGCCCTAAGTTGGCGGGGTATGCCCAGACGTGGGTCCCTTGCTCACTTTGCCACTGGATTCAAGCAAGCCTGGCTGATGACGGCTGGAATGCCAGAAACCGGTCCTAGGATGCTTGTTTCCGGTCCAGGGAAGACATGGCTTGGCAGTTCGTGCTGGACTGTTCCCATGAGGCACAGGATCAGACTGATTTGCATATGGCCATGTCTGAACTGGGGTGGTGGAGTGAGCTAAAGAATGATGATGGATTAAACCCAGATCAGTTGACTGGGGGTGAGTGTTTTATTGGCTCAAACGTTCCGTCCATCATCCCCTTTTGTATCGCTTTGTTCGCCCTAAGTTGGCGGGGTATGCCCAGACGTGGGTCCCTTGCTCACTTTGCCACTGGATTCAAGCAAGCCTGGCTGATGACGGCTGGAATGCCAGAAACCGGTCCTAGGATGCTTGTTTCCGGTCCAGGGAAGACATGGCTTGGCAGTTCGTGCTGGACTGTTCCCATGAGGCACAGGATCAGACTGATTTGCATATGGCCATGTCTGAACTGGGGTGGTGGAGTGAGCTAAAGAATGATGATGGATTAAACCCAGATCAGTTGACTGGGGGTGAGTGTTTGATTGGCTCAAACGTTCCGTCCATCATCCCCTTTGGTATCGCTTTGTTCGCCCTAAGTTGGCGGGGGTATGCCCAGACGTGGGTCCCTTGCTCACTTTGCCACTGGATTCAAGCAAGCCTGGCTGATGACGGCTGGAATGCCAGAAACCGGTCCTAGGATGCTTGTTTCCGGTCCAGGGAAGACATGGCTTGGCAGTTCGTGCTGGACTGTTCCCATGAGGCACAGGATCAGACTGATTTGCATATGGCCATGTCTGAACTGGGGTGGTGGAGTGAGCTAAAGAATGATGATGGATTAAACCCAGATCAGTTGACTGGGGGTGAGTGTTTGATTGGCTCAAACGCTCCGTCCATCATCCCCTTTGTATCGCTTTGTTCGCCCTAAGTTGGCGGGGGTATGCCCAGACGTGGGTCCCTTGCTCACTTTGCCACTGGATTCAAGCAAGCCTGGCTGATGACGGCTGGAATGCCAGAAACCGGTCCTAGGATGCTTGTTTCCGGTCCAGGGAAGACATGGCTTGGCAGTTCGTGCTGGACTGTTCCCATGAGGCACAGGATCAGACTGATTTGCATATGGCCATGTCTGAACTGGGGTGGTGGAGTGAGCTAAAGAATGATGATGGATTAAACCCAGATCAGTTGACTGGGGGGTGTTTGATTGGCTCAAACGTTCCGTCCATCATCCCCTTTTGTATCGCTTTGTTCGCCCTAAGTTGGCGGGGGTATGCCCAGACGTGGGTCCCTTGCTCACTTTGCCACTGGATTCAAGCAAGCCTGGCTGATGACGGCTGGAATGCCAGAAACCGGTCCTAGGATGCTTGTTTCCGGTCCAGGGAAGACATGGCTTGGCAGTTCGTGCTGGAGTGTTCCCATGAGGCACAGGATCAGACTGATTTGCATATGGCCATGTCTGAACTGGGGTGGTGGAGTGAGCTAAAGAATGATGATGGATTAAACCCAGATCAGTTGACTGGGGGTGAGTGTTTGATTGGCTCAAACGCTCCGTCCATCATCCCCTTTTGTATCGCTTTGTTCGCCCTAAGTTGGCGGGGTATGCCCAGACGTGGGTCCCTTGCTCACTTTGCCACTGGATTCAAGCAAGCCTGGCTGATGACGGCTGGAATGCCAGAAACCGGTCCTAGGATGCTTGTTTCCGGTCCAGGGAAGACATGGCTTGGCAGTTCGTGCTGGACTGTTCCCATGAGGCACAGGATCAGACTGATTTGCATATGGCCATGTCTGAACTGGGGTGGTGGAGTGAGCTAAAGAATGATGATGGATTAAACCCAGATCAGTTGACTGGGGGTGAGTGTTTGATTGGCTCAAACGCTCCGTCCATCATCCCCTTTGTATCGCTTTGTTCGCCCTAAGTTGGCGGGGTATGCCCAGACGTGGGTCCCTTGCTCACTTTGCCACTGGATTCAAGCAAGCCTGGCTGATGACGGCTGGAATGCCAGAAACCGGTCCTAGGATGCTTGTTTCCGGTCCAGGGAAGACATGGCTTGGCAGTTCGTGCTGGACTGTTCCCATGAGGCACAGGATCAGACTGATTTGCATATGGCCATGTCTGAACTGGGGTGGTGGAGTGAGCTAAAGAATGATGATGGATTAAACCCAGATCAGTTGACTGGGGGTGAGTGTTTGATTGGCTCAAACGTTCCGTCCATCATCCCCTTTTGTATCGCTTTGTTCGCCCTAAGTTGGCGGGGGTATGCCCAGACGTGGGTCCCTTGCTCACTTTGCCACTGGATTCAAGCAAGCCTGGCTGATGACGGCTGGAATGCCAGAAACCGGTCCTAGGATGCTTGTTTCCGGTCCAGGGAAGACATGGCTTGGCAGTTCGTGCTGGACTGTTCCCATGAGGCACAGGATCAGACTGATTTGCATATGGCCATGTCTGAACTGGGGTGGTGGAGTGAGCTAAAGAATGATGATGGATTAAACCCAGATCAGTTGACTGGGGGTGAGTGTTTGATTGGCTCAAACGCTCCGTCCATCATCCCCTTTGGTATCGCTTTGTTCGCCCTAAGTTGGCGGGGGTATGCCCAGACGTGGGTCCCTTGCTCACTTTGCCACTGGATTCAAGCAAGCCTGGCTGATGACGGCTGGAATGCCAGAAACCGGTCCTAGGATGCTTGTTTCCGGTCCAGGGAAGACATGGCTTGGCAGTTCGTGCTGGACTGTTCCCATGAGGCACAGGATCAGACTGATTTGCATATGGCCATGTCTGAACTGGGGTGGTGGAGTGAGCTAAAGAATGATGATGGATTAAACCCAGATCAGTTGACTGGGGGTGTTTGATTGGCTCAAACGCTCCGTCCATCATCCCCTTTGTATCGCTTTGTTCGCCCTAAGTTGGCGGGGGTATGCCCAGACGTGGGTCCCTTGCTCACTTTGCCACTGGATTCAAGCAAGCCTGGCTGATGACGGCTGGAATGCCAGAAACCGGTCCTAGGATGCTTGTTTCCGGTCCAGGGAAGACATGGCTTGGCAGTTCGTGCTGGAGTGTTCCCATGAGGCACAGGATCAGACTGATTTGCATATGGCCATGTCTGAACTGGGGTGGTGGAGTGAGCTAAAGAATGATGATGGATTAAACCCAGATCAGTTGACTGGGGGTGAGTGTTTGATTGGCTCAAACGCTCCGTCCATCATCCCCTTTGTATCGCTTTGTTCGCCCTAAGTTGGCGGGGTATGCCCAGACGTGGGTCCCTTGCTCACTTTGCCACTGGATTCAAGCAAGCCTGGCTGATGACGGCTGGAATGCCAGAAACCGGTCCTAGGATGCTTGTTTCCGGTCCAGGGAAGACATGGCTTGGCAGTTCGTGCTGGACTGTTCCCATGAGGCACAGGATCAGACTGATTTGCATATGGCCATGTCTGAACTGGGGTGGTGGAGTGAGCTAAAGAATGATGATGGATTAAACCCAGATCAGTTGACTGGGGGTGAGTGTTTGATTGGCTCAAACGCTCCGTCCATCATCCCCTTTGTATCGCTTTGTTCGCCCTAAGTTGGCGGGGTATGCCCAGACGTGGGTCCCTTGCTCACTTTGCCACTGGATTCAAGCAAGCCTGGCTGATGACGGCTGGAATGCCAGAAACCGGTCCTAGGATGCTTGTTTCCGGTCCAGGGAAGACATGGCTTGGCAGTTCGTGCTGGACTGTTCCCATGAGGCACAGGATCAGACTGATTTGCATATGGCCATGTCTGAACTGGGGTGGTGGAGTGAGCTAAAGAATGATGATGGATTAAACCCAGATCAGTTGACTGGGGGTGAGTGTTTGATTGGCTCAAACGCTCCGTCCATCATCCCCTTTTGTATCGCTTTGTTCGCCCTAAGTTGGCGGGGTATGCCCAGACGTGGGTCCCTTGCTCACTTTGCCACTGGATTCAAGCAAGCCTGGCTGATGACGGCTGGAATGCCAGAAACCGGTCCTAGGATGCTTGTTTCCGGTCCAGGGAAGACATGGCTTGGCAGTTCGTGCTGGACTGTTCCCATGAGGCACAGGATCAGACTGATTTGCATATGGCCATGTCTGAACTGGGGTGGTGGAGTGAGCTAAAGAATGATGATGGATTAAACCCAGATCAGTTGACTGGGGGTGAGTGTTTGATTGGCTCAAACGCTCCGTCCATCATCCCCTTTTGTATCGCTTTGTTCGCCCTAAGTTGGCGGGGGTATGCCCAGACGTGGGTCCCTTGCTCACTTTGCCACTGGATTCAAGCAAGCCTGGCTGATGACGGCTGGAATGCCAGAAACCGGTCCTAGGATGCTTGTTTCCGGTCCAGGGAAGACATGGCTTGGCAGTTCGTGCTGGACTGTTCCCATGAGGCACAGGATCAGACTGATTTGCATATGGCCATGTCTGAACTGGGGTGGTGGAGTGAGCTAAAGAATGATGATGGATTAAACCCAGATCAGTTGACTGGGGGTGAGTGTTTGATTGGCTCAAACGTTCCGTCCATCATCCCCTTTTGTAGCCGAATACTACAAGGCGTACCAGTCAGCTTTAGCTCCGCAGCTACTCTTATCATACCACAGCTCACAGGAAGCATCAGTATTGCCGGAGACACTTTGCAAATCCCTGCTCGTCTCGTTGCCTAAGTCAGACAGGAATGCAGAACGGATAGGCTTGTATCATCCGTTAGCACTATTAAACACGGATTACAAGATACTAGCGAGCCAGCTGGCCCCAATAGTACCACACCTAGTGCATGCAGACCAAAACGGGTTTGTACCTGCCCGTTGTACGTCGCTGAACCTGCGACGCTTCTTCAGAATAGCTCACTACTCGAGGGAATGCTGGGCGCATTCGGGCTGCAAAGTGCTTGACCTCGAGAAAGCGTTTGATACGCTAGAGTGGGATTTCCCATTTGCTGCGTTAAGCAAATATTGCCTGGGTGCCAACTTTCTAGGTCTAGTGAAACTGTTATATACCCAGCCTACTGCCAGAGTCAAGACAGGCCCATATATATATATCTCAGCCAATCCCAATCGAGCGCGGCACACGGCAGGGTTGCCTGCTCTCCCCGCTTTTGTTTTCGCTGGCCACTGAACCACTGGCCGAGTCTCTGCGCATGACAAAAGAAGATTGGGGAACCCCTTTAGGAGACGGCACGCATGCAGTCTCTCTGTATGCGGATGACCTGTTGATATACCTCCGGGATATTAGGAAACCATGCGAAACGATAGAGTGCTGTCAGAGTTCGCCTCCCTATCAGGACTTGGAATAAACTGGGGGAAGTCATGCCTGTACTTCTTCGCTGAGTCAACTCCTGACCCGCTGATGTTGATCAACAACACACCAGTACACTGGCAACAGGCAGAATTCCGATACCTCGGAATTCGAATCTACAGAGAACCGAAGGACCTTTTGGAAGGAAACCTCATACTCGCCATGTCAGTAGTCAGGTCGCAGATGACTTTCTGGAGCACCCTCCCGCTGACCATAATGGGCCGAATTGCCCTCCTGAAAATGGTGGTGCTCCCAAGGATACTCTTTACCAACTTACCCCTATATGTCAAGCCAGCACTTTACCGAATGTTCGAACATGATATGCGACTGTTCATATGGCACAGCACACGTAGCAGGGTAGCACTGGCCAAACTGTACCTACCAACTAGCCGAGGTCTGGCCGTGCCCAATATGGAGCATTACTATTTGGCTGCGCAGCTGCAGTGGGTGGCCCGGTGGATTGGCGATCTCCACCTCGCAGACACCGCTACGAGGTAAGCAGGCTACACCCACCTCCAGATCATAACACTATTCCACGCTGGATGGATGGTAGCGACACTTACTCAGCTGTTGGCGAGAGTGGCCCTTGTCTGTTTCCGTCGTAGCCTAAAAATCACAAAAACCAGCACCCCGTACGCACCTTCCCTGCCCCTGCTTGGTACGCCCAGGCAGCGCCGAACAACCACTGCGGCACAGCTCCGCCCACGGAGAGAGGCGGGAATCCAAAACTTAGGGGACCTGTATCACGATAAGCAGCTGCTGCCGTTCGATATGCTTGCCGAAGAATACAGCCTGTCACACGGCCAATTTCTACTCCACGCCACACTGACGCTACAGACATTGTGGGGAGACATAGCGCAAGAGCCAATGACGCACTTGACAATTCAATATCTGCATGAACCAAGTGCAGGGAGACACCTCACCAGATGGATAGCAGACTCACTACGAACACATGCAGCACTTCTGTTGGTATCACTTAGGATCCACTGGGACACAGATTTACAGCGGCCAAGCACCGAACAGGAACGGGAAGCTATCCTAGAAGGACCCACGCATGTTCCCCGGAATGTCAGATTCCGTCTCATTCAATACTTCATAACACACAGTGCCTACATGACACCAGCTAGGATCAACCAATACTTTAACCGTAATGATGCCCAAAGCCCCAGATGTGGGCTGGTGGGAGGTGATCTTCTGCTTATGCTATGGGCCTGCACTGCTTTAATCTCTTATTGGGAAACACTCACAAAGCTCTTAGCCCAGTGTACTGGTCGCACGATAGAGTGGACCTGGGAGGCATGCCTTTTGGGTCTTTATCAGAGACCTAACAAATACAAAGTAACGACTTGTTTCTTAGACCTAGGACTCATTGTAGCCAAGCAACTAATTACCAGGCGCTGGAAATCTCCTGAACCCCTAAATACAAAGGTCTGGTCCCAATACTTAATATGCTGGGCCCAGGCAGCAAGCGTGGCGCTACGTCGCGAAGACACTATCGGGCTGCATGCGTTGCCGTTAGCAGCAGCATGGGATGTGATATTAGCAGATTTCCGCAGTGCCTGGCAGGAGAATTCGGAAACGCAGGAGACCACCTCAGGGATAGATGAGTCACATGTGCAAACTAACCGTACAGAGTGAATTAGACATCATGGAAAAGAGGACCTCAACTCGGGAAATTTGCGGGGCCCCAAACACTGTGCACCTCATGTACATTTCCAAGTTTACATATGATCATTTAAATAACAATGGTTGGCGTCATACAATCTCAATATGTGATCAATGTGCAGTTGTGTGGGGGTGGGTGCGTCGAAGAGGGTGGCGTTAAACTGCAGCTGGCATATACTGTTCCCCTGATATGTCGACCTAACGGGGCTTTACCCTTATATTTCATTTGATAATATGAACACCCTGTTCTACTTGAGACTCCCGAATGCTTTGCATAAACAAAGCACTAAGTATGTAATGCTTATATGATAACATCTATTTTGTAAATTCTTCTAACAACGTCAACATACTTTTGATTGCCGATGGTGTCTGTTTAAATGCATAAAACGTTTCTTTAAAAAAAAAAAAATTCAATAAACTAATTTAAACAAAAAAAAAAAACATCCATTTGCTAAGGGTCGCTGCACCAGACCCCAGAGTATAGCTCTGGGGACACTCCTCTCTTGAATTTAGAAAGAAAAAAAACAGATTACAGTACCTTAAAATAAGAAAAATCAGTGTGCCTTAACAACCGAACATATGCTCTTCCATACCAGATTCATTTTCATTCTCTCAAATTATACCAAATCAAAATCCAAACAAAACCAGGAATTCTCAAACTTTTCATTGGTGTAAACCGATGTCAATTAAGTGACCCCTGTTAGAGAGAACTGTGGCCACATCACCTCAACTTTTAATTATTACAAATTAAAAATGAATGACGTGGTCCCATGATGTGAAACCATCACAGCCTTTTTGAAACACCATACTGCCCTGAGTGACCAGTGATTTTGGTGTTTTTTTTTTTTTTAAATAGTGAACCTCTTTTTTATGGCTTTAACTACATATTTGTTCACTTGTGCAAGAGTGCAAGGTGAAATATGAATGGTAGGAGCATAGGCACAACTCTGTATAACCCACTCTCCCACTAACAAAATGAACAAACTTCTACTTTCACATATGAACACACAGGAATAATATGGCCATGTCTCCACTGACCTGTAAATCTGGCTACTGCATCAATATGATGTTTTACTTGGACTGCCAGTTCCCTTGTGGGGGTCACAACAAGCCCCAGCAGAGGTCGATTTTTATCCACAGCAGGTGATTTTGCACCAGAAGTACTGGAATTAAAATTAAAGTCAACATTTTCCAAAACCTTCACACACCCAACATTAGCAGATTCCTCCCCTTCATCATCACCGTTGTGATTTTCGTCCTCTTTATTATCAGTTCTGTGAATGTCTTTTGCTTTATCCTCTATAAAGTCTGTCTGTACATCTGCCTCAAGAAAGGGCTCGTCAGTCACACCTAGAACCTCTTCTTCCTTATCATTTGGACGGTTCTGGGCTTCTCGCCACTCGAGTATTGAATGGATCATGGGAATTGCAAAGGCCAGTGTTTTCCCGCTGCCTGAAAAAAAAAGACCATGAAAATTTATCGGTTCAATAAAAACAAAGCTCAAGTACAAACAGAATAATTCAGCTATTTGAGGATCCTCCAAATAAGGGCTAAAACACATTGTTCCTTTTGTAAATCACTACAGATCGTCCAGGCTCATCAACTTATGTCAACATGTCTTCACAACTTAAACATTTACATGATTAAAGGCGAGAATACAAATCTACCTTGCCTGGTTTGTTTCCTTTGACCTTTAGGATTAATAAATCTACCCATGGACAAAACCATGCTCAAATCCTAACTTGTTCAACTAAGTGTCCTGGACACCCTATTTCTCTCAATTTGGACTTAAATCCTGATTTTCGAAAATGATCTCAAGTTTACAATTTCTACTCGGCAGAAAAAACGGTCCATATGTTTATTTAATAACCTGTCTTACAGTCAGTTCTTACTGCACTAGCATATATTGACAAGCCTGGCCAATTCAATGGGTAAAGCAACGCTTGTCCTCAAGAAAGGCAAACAGATTCGGGACTACTGGTCAGAGCACAAACCAACAAAGAAGAGCCAGCCCCACTATGTTCTTTCCTCCATGGTTGGATACTTCAAATGTGGACATTGACATGCATGCCCACTAACTACAAAGACTAAAACATATGAATATTGGAACACAAAAAGAATCCTAGCATGATGTATGCAACTTGGTGCCCCTGCAATTTATTCTACATAGTGCAAACCACTCAGAAGATAAAGATACAGAGTCTACAAATTCTGAGCAGAGTGAGATTCAAAACAAATGCTCCCTTGGTGCAACATTTCATAAAAAATACACACTGCCAAAGAAACTGCCAGCAGGTAACTAGGAAAATTGTTACTCCAACAAGGGGCAGTAACATCCATTTATTGTTCAACAAACGAGTAAGCAAATAGATTACTCTCACTACCTTTGTAGAGCTTAAACTGAAAAAGAACCCTGCTAAGGGCAATTTTTGCTAAATAGACCAATGTATTTATTGCGTTGTTTTATTTTTAAATCTCACTCGTTTTAAGTAGAAAAACCAGCTGTTTGAGGTGCCTAGGATGTTAAACAATTTCCACAATGAATAAAACATTTAGGAAAATAATCTTAACATGCATGTAAATTTAGCTGTTCGTGGCTATTAGTTTACCTGGAAATGGTAAACTGAATAAAAGCAGGAGTCTAATTTTTACCACCAATCTGACTTCAGAAATGCATCCAATGACCGTTTGTGACACTGAATGGTAAAATATTTTTTGTTTGCATTCTAAAAACACAGCTAACAACTTTCTTACTCATGGTTTTGTGGTTTCTAAATTTACTGAACCATATGCATTTCATGCGGTCGGCAACTTTCTAGACGTTTTTCAATTATCAGAATCTCTTTTCGAGATATTGATTCACTGCCAAATGTATTTGGATGGCAACGGGCTGCAACATTTTGTTTCTGAGCACCCAAGAGAAAAGGAGCACAGCCTGTCCACTCATTCCTGCTGGCTGACAGGCAGGGACAGTGTCCTGTCTGCTATCAATAGGAATCCAGGTAAGCGAGTCGGGCTATTCACAACCACCGTTTGCTCAAAATTGTTTTTTTTAATAGATCTGTCCATAAAATATGTCTCTCCTTTATTTTCGTCACATTATGGGAACATTTGACTGTTGTTTTGGCTGCATTTGTTTTAGGAATTGCATGTCTACCTCTTTAATTTATTTTCAACAGTATTAATAATCGACCTTGACAGAGTTTTTGTTTGTTTTTCCAGAGATCTTAAGTAAACACTTTTTGCAGTTAAGTCTAGTAAAGTTTCATGAGTGTGTTACACATCTGAACACCTGCACAATTCTGTACATGTGCTGGTGTCATATATTCATTTTTCAGTTTCGAAGATAGACGCTGAGCAGGCCTTCAGCCAGCAACTTGTAAGGTTAAGAAGTTCCTCCTTTTGGCATGACCACTGGCTCACAACATTTTTTAAACACCGATTGATAGTCACTTCCTTTTAGGACCAGCTTCAGACAGCTTTTGCTGTCTGGGAGATCTGATGTTGATGTTCTCAATACGTGGTTTATGTCTTTTTGTTTATGCTAAGGCTACTCACTAACAATCGTTACAATTTCATTTGTTTTACTTTGCTGCTAATAACATGTTTTTGGATTTCCTGCTGTTTTCACCAGAAGGCAAAGACGGGCATAGGCTTTCTGACTGCTGCTGGTCCATTCCCAAAAGTTTATTTTAAGTAGTATTTTTCCATTGAGGTCTTTCATGTTCACACTTCTTGTGGGAAGTGTTTGACTAAGCTAGCCTAAACTGTTCAACAAAGTGTCCTATTCCCAGCTTCCATATTGTTACAGCCCCAGGACTTTACTATTATGGCAGTTTCTTTCTAGGACAGCTGGGAGCAACACACTTTGTCACACAGCTATTGCCAAGCACATCCCATAAAAAAAGTTAGAATCGTTAGGTTTGCCATAGCATGTTTGAGAAAAGTTAAGCCTTTTGGCTTTGCCAGTGGTTCTTTGCTTCTTGAAGTGAAGCTGCGACAAGTGTCTCCAGGCCCTCTCGTCGGGATAATCTAGCCACTTGTTTAGGAACTGAAACGTCATTGACATCTTTAGCAAGTGGACTGTGCTATTAGTACCATTGGCTAGTCAAAACGTTGCAATTTTGGTTTAGTCCAAATGTTTCCAATCAGCAACTTATGGAGGCATGTCCCTGTTTTTGGCATATTTGTTAATTACCTCAGTTCTTAATGTCACACATTATCACCTGAGCACTGCATAATCATTTGTCACTTGTGTATAGCACCCTTATTAAATATAACTATTTAAATCCCAATATGCCTCTGGCCATTTTTCACATAAAATTTCATTTATGTAAAGCAACATCCCTTTGGGGTTCTTGTTCTAATTAAGCCTTTTGAAAAGTAGTTATTATATCGGGATACTGATGGCTTATCTAGACCACATCTTTTTAGATAATTCATTTCAATAAATACTTTATTAAATAAATACTTCTGGAATCTTATTACATTGCATTTGACTTACTCGAATTCCAAGGAACACACTCTAGCACCTTTTGGCTCACATACAAGTTGTGAATAATAGCACCGCTATCTAGAGAAATGGAAATAGCAGCCACATTAAAAAACAAACTTAACATGGCCTCCATATTCTAATAAGCAAAGCAGTCAGCCTGATCTCTTTTATGGGATCAGTTAGAGAGCTTGAAGCAGGGAGAACCCTACAGGTTTGTATCTGGGGGAAGACTCAAGATCTAATGGCGAGATTCTTAATTCCACTGACAATTACTGCAGGTTTGGTCAACTAAGCACAGTAAACGTTGATGTCTGCTTTACAAGCGTGCAACTTTAACGTAGATTTTTATGTAACGTCTTGGAACTCCGACATATGTATAAGTGTTATTTGCCGCACAGTGAATACAAACATGAAGCTTCTGATACAAAGTCCAGTACATGCATTCTTAGGCACAACCATATTTTACTTGTTAAAACATGCAACAAAGTGTTCCCGTGTGATCACAGAAGAAAATAAATTAGACAGAAGTTGCACAGTCCGCCACCTATATTCTATTCTGACAACCCTGCCAGGACCAATTACAATACCATACTACAAATAAGTTACCTGTTTCTGCGGCGCCAAGGATATCCATGTGGTCTCGGATAGCAGATGGCAGGGTTAGTGCCTGTATGGGAGTAGGAGCAGAGAAACCCAAATAACTCAAGGCCTGAAGAACTGGAGGTGGGACAAATAAATCTTTCCAAGCAGAAACATCTCCTTTCTTGTCTGAGGCTCTGGATGGGGCTTCAGCGGACCAGTTCTTGGGCTTCTTGGAAGCTTTGGGTAGCTGTGGTTCTTCAGATGGTACCATCACCTTCTTTTTCACTCTCTTCTTTTTCTTTTTTTTCCGGCATAGCTGCTGAGTGGTATCCACTTCTGCTGTTGCTTTGCACTCATCAGCTTGGTCTGTGTGTTGGGATTCGTCAGCCTGGTAATCCTCATCATCCACAGATGCCTCACCCTGGTCCACCTCCGAGTTATTGTTTTCCTCTGTAATTTCTGCTTTCTCCTTAGCAATGCGCTTCTTTCTTTTATTCTTTCGGGATGGCTCTTCCTCCTCCTCCTCTATGTTTAACTCTTCCTTCCCTACGTCCCCCAATTGTCTCTTTGTGCCTTTACCTTTCAACACTTTACTAGAATCCAGCAGTTCATATTCAGTAAGTTCTTCGAAACACACAATATCGCCAAAATTCTCATCAGCAAAAAGGTTTGGGTCTATCACCACTGGCTTCCATTTGCCCAACATTTTTATACCCTTTCGTTTGAATTTTAATGACTTAATAAATGTCTTAGATCTTCTAGGCTTCATTTTAATCTAGGAATGAAAGGCTGCAATATAGAAAACAAAACCACAAATTTTAGATTTGAACTCAAGAGGGTAACATTTAACAGGAGTATACATTACTTAAGATGAAAGTTCAGGCGACTGAGCTACTAACAACTGGGCCCCATGCTCTGTTCCCCCATAACGTTTCACACTTGCTATCAGCAGTTCTATTTTTCACGAACAGTGGATAATAGAAACTCAGACCTGCAGGCCACCAGGTTCTGGTGATCCAGGCAACACTGCACGGCATCACCAGATGCCTGTTCCGACAGTGTCACTCTAACCACTGTCCTCCCATCCAGCACACTCCTTTCATGGTGACAGTTTATTTTCAGGGCTCTCCACAAGCCAATTTGATAGCTGTTGCCGGCTTCTAATAGTACAGTTGTTGTTCCACATGGTGGAGGCACACTCTCATCCTAGGTCACAGAAGCATGTTTGAAGTCAAAGACAACTAATGTCTATGATCTCGTCATTTCTGGGCCTGCTTTCACTTTCCTTTTGTAGTTCCTCCAAGTTAACCGTGTTCTCCCTTCCATGATGCAAGCACTGAGGAGTCTTGGGATGCATTTGTTACTTACTTGCGCCAAATCAAACTGCAGTAACATAACCCGGTCACACTCAGCTGGCAAAGTGAATAAAGAAAAGTATGTGAACTGTGGTCCTGAGTATATTGGGGGCAGGGGCAGAGAGATTAGGCGGCAGGATCAGAGACGTGGGTAAAAAGAATAAAATATTCTAAATTTTGTTGACCTTTCATCTACAGTCATTTGCTTATAAAATATAATGCACACACCTTCAATGGAAAAATAAATGGCACTTCAATTTATCTGTGGGAAATGCATTTTTCTCATTAGGAAAGCTCAGTTGGTTAATGCAATCAGTTCAGATGTCTGTGGGTGGAACGGGATGGTCATTGATTTCAATCTGGCCAGTGCACTAGGGAAATAAAGGCATGTATTTATAGTAATAAGAGGTCCAGGCCTCTGACAGAAAGCACTGTGTATATGTGTACTTAGTTAAAAAAAAAAGTATACATAATGTAAGGTTGCACACAATATAAACAGGCTGTCTCAAAATATGCAAAGAGATTGTACCCATGTTTACAGTGCTTTCAAAAGTTGTTTCTGGTAAGAGGCTGACTATACCTAGTACAAACCTTTAATAGGTTTCTCTTAAACGGACAAATTCTAGATTCTATCACTTAAAGTCTGTACTGGCTCCCAAGCAGCCTTAAGATGTGCCGACTAACCAAATGCATACGTTTAGATTTCTCTCAGGTAACAGGCTCCCTGGAGAGAAGGCTTGTTCATTCTTAAGCTGCCTCTCCTTTTTCCCAACTCATAGTAGAGCAGACAATTTTTCTCCCTTCTCAACTAACGGAAACTCAACCATTCAGGATTTTTTTTTTTTTATTAAATAAAAAGTATATGAACTATTTTGCACAAACGTTGCTCCTTTGTTCACTTACCCACTTCGAGCTCTGGCCACACTACATAATAATGCAAACAGACATGTTTCAAGCAATAGGACTACACGCTTTCCAGGAAAAAAAAAAAAACATATTCACATTTTATAGTTTGGCAGCACAATTATAGGAATTTTGCTTGCTTGCTCACTCAAAATAATAGAATTAATTATTGCCACTCTCCACAGAGATTTTAGATGTTATAGTGGGCCATATTGCTTCTTCTTGCACAGAACACATGTAACAAATCAAGGAGAAACATTTTATAGACCTACACTACAGCCAAGGATTCCCAAATACATTCCTAACACCAATAACCAATAAAGTTTTCAATGCGCCATGGGACATTTTTGGGGGAACGGCACACAACACCTTACTACTTTTTTCACTATCAATTCTGCCGTGTAGGTGCTCTACAATTAAAGTCTTTTTTTTTTTTTTGAGAAGACTAAGCTACCAGAAGCAAGATCCCTATTCATTAAATTCAGGGGAAGGATTTTACCAGTCAACTGCTTCTGTAGAAAGTGGCGTGCAACTCCACCAATTTCAATTATCTGCCCAAACTGTAACTCCTGTGATAAAGGAAATGGCATGTTCCTATTTGTCGACCATTATCAAATTGCCGTAAGGTTATTCAAGTCAGACAATAACAAACTGATTGTTTTTGCAATTTCTAACTTTGTAATCTCAGCATGGAGACTGAGCCTCGCGTTGAAAGCTAATGTACAGGGGGCACTGTGGTGTAGATCCATTTGAACAGCTTTTTAACAAAGTTTAGATCGTGTTTTATTGCTTGTATATAATATGTTAACCAATTTGTAATGCGTTTATTAAGGAATTTATATACAATCATTTTTATTGCAATTATGTGCACGTTTGATGGGGGATTTTCCCCCAAAATAAATTAAATTAACTAAAACTATAGTCAATAATCAATATTTGCATATGGTGCAAATTGCTTTACAGGTGCTAGCAAAATCATGCAATATTAAATATAAATTATTATAAACAGAATATGGTAATTAAAGGCAATCAAACTTCAACAGATTTTATCTTTAGAATTATTGATCTATCCATGAAATCCACTTAGTACAGTGCAAAGGATTATGAAAATTGGCTATTTGTGGCAGTTTTTAATAAAACAAAGCTCCTGCCAAGATGACAATTCTATCAGTGAACTAAGAGGCAAGCCAGAGATCATGTGTACCCTATATGTGGGCTCGATTGCTACTATACATGAAGCACACGTTTAGTCTAGTAAATAAAAAAGAGTTTTTTGTACAAAGGAAATAATGAACTTGCATATTTGGAGGTGCTCTCTTATGTGATAATGAATAAAAAGGTGGCTTCATAAGACAAAAAATTTGCCTAGGATCACACAATTTGAGACCAGTTCACGGGTCAAGTACATTACAGTTAGCTCGAGAAGATTATTCAAGTTACTAGACCTGCAGGTCTATTAACATTTTTATGATTTTTTGAGCCCTTATACTTGATGACTGCAATGCTACTTAGTGTCGAAGACAAGAAATAGTTCAGTAACATTAGTCAGGACTTGATAGGAAATTAATACCTAATTACAATACCCTAGGGCTACCCACAGTGAACTTATTCAAAATGCATAGAAAATAATGTATAAGCACCCTCTTTTGGTTGATTTAATGTGTTATAATATTGCTAAATATATATTAAGCATCTAGTTCAGTTTACCAAACTGCGATTAGTGACCCATTGGTGAGTCGCCAGATGATTTCTAGTGGGTTACAAAAGAGCAATAAATAAAGAGGTCTTTACATTTTGTAGCTATAATGTCACATTTGCTGTGCTTCAAGTACAGGGGTTAAAGGTTGGGAAATGCCTTCTGACAAATTGCTGCTTAATCTTTCAACATGGGGATTGGTGTTTACTTTTCTTTCTCAAACTGCAAAGTGAGAGGAGTTTTTAAAGTGAACTATGTAACAATCTTGCTGTGGTACAGGGAGTGTGAAAGGAAAGGCTGTAGGACAGTGCTTACCAAACGTTTTACAACCACAATCCAATTGTTAGAATGGCAAACTTTTATGCCAACCTATCTTTAATGGACAAGAGGTGATTAGGTTTCACGTGCACAGCGCTTGTGAAATCTATAATATAAATCTTAAAAGCGGCTTACATCTCGCCCCCTTGCTTTCCTTTCTTTTCATTTACCTCATGTGCTTCTCTTATCAGTTTCCCGGCAACCAAGTACTGTTTCCATCCGCTTTTATGGAACTATTTTTTTAAGGTTTTGCATGCACAGTGCTTTTTTTTCCTCTGTCAGCAGACCAGTTGTTCTTTGTTATTGTCATCTCACCTCTATGTCTCTGAACCGGAAGCCTCGTAAGGCTTTCAGCTGTAGGAGTGCACCTTCACGGAGACGGAGAAGCCATTACACTGGCTTCCATCGGGTGCTGAAATCTTTGCTGCTGATGCGGGAGAACAACTACAATAATTTAAAGTACGTCTTGTAAGCAGTTACTAACAGTTTAGATATAGTCAGGTGGTGGAATCAAGCAATTAACGTATTCGCAATGATTTTTGTTCCATGCAAAAGCAGACTATACTGTAGCATTTGTAGATGCATCAGATCCAGTTACTTGAGCTGCACAAATTGTTTCCATTTCATGTGTGAATTAGCGTACCTTTTTTAAAATTTTCAAAACTTGTGAATATCGAAAGGTGATCCAGATTACAACATGGCCGTCGCACACATGCAGCAAATCTTCTACTGATCTACTCAGAACCAGTGATGCTACTTCTTGCTCCACCTCTAGAACGTGGTGACAGCTCGCAATATGATTGGTAGCCCCCCTCTCCCCTTTATGTCTGTGCTCTCACTGGGCAGCTGTGGCAGTTCGCATATTTAAACCGGCCTTTGAGCGGGCACAATGGCTTGCGGGATCCCCACCAGGTAATCCGCAACGCATCCTAGAACAGTCAGTACGAATAGAGCGCCCAACACAGCAGACCAAATGCACCGGAGCCATGTACTAGCATAACAGAGTCCCCAAAGGGTGCTTGCCGACCTCACTAGAATTATCCTGTAGTACACATGGCAAAATACAGCAAGGAAAGGTCTACTGGTTTTATTTTTGTTGCTGTAAACATATTGCTGTGGCCGAATGCACACCGAGACAAAGCACATCCAAGCGTTGGATAAATTAATGTTTTAAAATCGTAACAACGGTGCTTTGTCACGAAACCCATGACCCATCACAAACTTTCCAATAAAATGCATTGATATAATTTGAAGTTTAGCAGTAGGGTTGTAGATATTTTATGGTTTAAAAAAAAAAAAAAACACAACTGTTCTTTAAGTGTCTTTCCTGAAAGCTTCTGCTCATGCAAAAGATGGAAATTAAGTATTTGAATTCAAAAATTGTATGCAGGCCAGCGTTAAAGACCTATCTTAGCCATCCTAATGGTATTTATTTGGAGTAGAAGTCTAGCGTGGCGTGGGTATGCAGATGGCGGAGTTAGGTATCTGGTTACAAAATGGTTCCCGGTTTCTTGTCCAGTGTGCTGCTTTTTTAAAGTTACTGAGCTTGATAATTCTATGACACCTTGGTATCGTCTTTGTTAGATCGCACTTTTCTGATGATGTAAGGGAACAGGATAATATTGTTGAGTCTGAACAGGCATTGGAGTGGTTGGTGAAAATCTAAGCAGTGCAACTGAGGCATCCATATATTTACTATAAAGCCTTTACTTGTGGAGAATGTATGCTGTGCGTCATGAAAGTGAAGCCTAGTGTGTTCGATTAAGCTTTAACCAATGACTTCTTTGTGCTACACTTTTCCCAAGCTCAGCTGTATTCTCATCTAAAAAGGAATTTGCAGGTGCCTGTTTACCTTCAGTGTTATTTTTTATATTGTTCAAAATCTAAAATGATACATCTCAATTGATTTTCATATTGACCATCTGCTGCACGCACACAGAAGACTGCCATATGTTTATATCGTTTCCACTACAGACCTCTCCCTCCTAAACAGATTCCTCTATACGGAAAGAGTTAAACGTACACACACAGCCCTCCGAACAGTTTACAGCTACTAACATTTATTTGTAGTATACATCTCACTTAAGTTTTATTTTTTACATGTGCTGTAGTTTTTTGCCATCATGCCGTGGCAGCTACTATGCACAGAATGTTGTGGTGTATCTCAATTAGTCTTTGAAAAAATGCAGTGCAGCTCTATGTTCTGTGCTTTACATTTTCTCTGTCGAATGAACCGTACATGGGTGCTGCAGCGCTGTACCGGTCTGCATTTGTGAAAGCTGGAAAAACTTTATTCAACAAAAATCCAGAATATTGCTTTTTTATTTTTTTTAAACAGTGTGATGGGCTTGAAGGTATTGGAGCGCTTTATTTGAGCACCAGTTACATTACACGGCATTCATTTTTTTGGTAGGCATGGGGAGATTACGTGATTTGCCCAGAATCAATAAACAAGTCATAACACTTTTACGAAGTTTCAGTAATTTATATTGCATAACTGCTCACAAGCTAAGAATTTACAACCAAAAAAAACTATTATTAATCACATAGGCAAAACAATGCATTTACCAATGCTTGTTTTTTTATGTAACTAAAGTATTGTGTGGTAGCAAACTGGTGTTTACAGACAGTACATTTGCCATTGAAATGGCACAAGATTTGCATAGACAGTTTTACTGATAAAACTATTTAGCACACACGATAATGTGTGGAAATCGTGTTTCAGTAAATATTTATCATTTATGCATCAAAGTAAAATGTCCTGATTTGATTGTATTAAAAACTTTGCTTCCATCCCAATTCAGAATTACAAAACGAATGTACTTCATTTTTACTTTCCTAACTGCTGAATGTGCACAGTTAATTTATAGGTATTTACATTTTGTTGCGTGTTACAAAAAAATGCCATCCTACAGCATCTCCTTTCACACTCCCTGTAACTCAGCAAGATTGTCACATAATTCACTTTACTTTCTCTGACTGCAAAATGAGAGTTTGTTAAAAAACATAAGCAGCCCAACATTTGACCTCTGTCTTTAAAGCTCAGCAAATCTGACAAGATAAATACAGAATTTAAAGGCATCTTTATTTATTGCCAGGACTTTTGAGACCCACCAAAATTTGAGTTGCGACCTACAGTTTGGTAAACACTGCTGTAAGATGTAATTTTTTGTAACACACAACAAAATCGAAATACCTGTAAATAAACTGTAAACATATTTCAGAATATATCAGCAGTTATGAAAGCAAAAAAGGAGCACTTTTTTGTAATACTTAAGTGAGATGGAAACAAAGATTTTAACACTTGGTGATGAACAAATGATATTCACTGAAATCCAATTTCTGCACGTTATTATTTGTGTGCTATATAGTTATTAGTTGAACTATATGTATGTGCAAATTTACTGGCCATTTCAATGGAAAATGTGCTGTCTCTAAATGACAGCGTGCTACTGCACAATGCTATGGAATATTTCTGCGACAGTGTGCTCCGCAGTGCACCACCAGCTACATACCTTACCACTCTCTTGTAGAGAACACTTTGTGTGAAGCTGGGTTTTTCACAATTCCTATATCTTTAGTGCTGTAACATTGATGTCAGCACCCCAACTCTAAAAATTGTTCCAGCTCCAATGGTTCAAAGAAGTTAAGCAACGTCCCCAAGTTCAGTTATAAAACAAACTCTTGCAAATATTCCCATCTAGGACTCCAGAACCGTCCAGTATTTTCTCTAGCTGTTTTTTTATTTTTATTTACAAAGACATTTCAACTGAGAATGTGCTCACTATACATGCTCATACACAATCATCGCACTTGTGTAGGACTTTGACACAAACTGAGAAATATGCATGTGCCAACTTTAGATGTGAGGAACAGGTTTAAGTCTCAGCGTTGGTTCTGGGTAAATCAATCTCTAGTGCTTAAAATAAAATGAATCTGACCTTATTGTAATGTAATCTAATGCTTGTGTAAAGTACTCCAAAATGCACCACTGGGCCTCGTTTTAGCGCAAAAATGGATGAGGCCTCACCCAATACTCTGCTGCAGAAGGGGTTTTTCAAGTTTTTTAATATCACTGGTATCAACAGCAAGATTCTTCAGAAGCCTTGTGATTTTAGTGAACAGATGCTGCAGGCCAGCACCGCCCTCAGAAAAGTGTTTCAGCTCCAGTGTAGTTCACTATCTGCCGCTTTTATGGGCAGATCACTATCTTGGCCACAGTCCGATAAAGACATATTGAAGGGCGTGGTCAAGGTTGTGACAAAAATACTGTTAGAGAGGAATGCAAAAAATGAAGTGTGCTATTTTGAGAATGTAAAGCATTTTAAAAGCAAGTCTACTACTACATTTAAAAATTGCCCCACCTCATGTCAGTTAAAGCTAGGTGAGTTACAAAAGTTTGTCAGTCTAAAAACTGGGTCATGGTATTAAGAAATTTGGAGCCGAGGAAGATGGCGGCTTGAGCCTGCACCTCCTCACAGGAAAACAACTTCTATAAGGTAAATTCGCGGTACAAGCTCACCGATAAGGCAGCAACGACGATGAAGGATTTAGTTTTGATGCAAGGCACCATTCCAGCGCATTAAAATCAGACAACACGCGCTCAGTGCTGGACACAGAGCTTATTGAAGCAACCGGGTTTCTCCTACCTCATCACCGCACCGTGCACAGCCTTGTGGTACCAAAGAGATCCAGATATTCCAGGTCGGAAGCTGCAGCCAACTGACTATCGGCGGTGTCAGCACTCTACAAGTAAGGTCGCTAACTAATTGCCAACAGACGTAGAGTGAAGCGATTTTATATAATTCAGCCGGCGCGTCACTGCCTGACTACTTGCCTGACCCTAACATGGAGGACGCTAGCGACACTTAAAAGTGAGGCAACTCACGGAGGACCAACATTACTCTAACGCACTCTACAAGTAAGGTCGCTAACTAAGTGCCAACAAGCATAGAGAGAAGTATAGAGTGAAACGATTTAATGAAATACAGCCGGCACGTCACTGCCTGACTGATTACCGGCCCCTAACATGGAGGACGCTAGTGATACTTAAAACTGAGACCACTCGCAGAGGACTGTTACTTTAACACAGGAGACCTTAGCAAACTTTTTATACAGCGCCTGTGTCCAGGATGTTAGCTTTATCTCCAGTGAACTGTAGGAAGTACAGAGCCTATCTCACAAGCTCTGGTGCTGCGCGTGAATGTGATTAACAAGATGGCGGCCGCTCATGAACCACGAGAGCCACTTCACTAAAGTCTCACATTAAAGTCTTAAAAATTGTTTACTGGATACGGAGCGCCTCAGTAAGGAGTATTGTTTCCATCAACTTGGCACTACCAACTTGTTACATGCAGCAGCAGCACACGTGGTTAGAACAGTGTGCAAGTATCTAAGCACAGTAACCAAGCAATCAAACACCAAGTACTAAGGTCACATGTATAAAGGGCCACAAAACGGCGGATGTCTCTAAACACAGAGAAGCAGCAGAATAATGTGACAGAGGCATCAGGAAAACAGCAGAAAACAGTAGAGTAAACAGAGGTAAAAACAGCAAAGAACAGCAGAAAAAGTAGAAACAGCAGAGTAATCAGAGGTAAAACAGAGGTAACAGAGACAACAAAAACAACAGCGACAACAGACATAACCGGAGTAAATATGAGGCATAAAGTAAGGAAAATACTGGGTTTGACGGTAGAGGGAGCACTCTCAGAAGCCATAGGGATTGGAGGTACCGACCTGGCGTGACATGGTCTCCTGCTCACTACAACACGGAGAATAAGGAGTATACATCATCTCTCAGTCCCAAATTGTAAAGAAATAAAAAGGGGCTCGCAGTAGTATAACAAATATGACAGGCCATCCAAAAAGAAAGATTACATAACGAATGATAATAAAAATTGAACAGCAGAACCAGCTAATCAATCCACATCCTCAATAGGAGAGTAAATCCCACAGAGCTGCTTTCAAACAAGTTCTACAACAAATACCATCCCTGCGCAAGAATGGCAGAGAAAGAAAATAAAACAAGTCTAAAGAGAGTGAAAGCCAACCCGCCAAACCCAGACTCTCCAACTAAAAATAAGCAAGACATCAATTCCACCATGGAAACCATCTTAAAAAAACTTGCAGATGTACATGAACTGGCGAAATCAACAAAAGAGAATACTGATATTATGCAAAGCGAAATCTCCGCAATCCGTCAAAACATGAGTGACCAACTCTAGAATTGCAGAAAGCAGGATCAGCCAGTTGGAAGACTGATTCTAAATTGAGCAAATCCTTCCAGGCGCTCAGTGTTACCAAGATCTCAATGAATAAGCTCCTCTTGGATTTGAAGGACAGGAACAGGCGTGGAAACCTCCGTATTTTTGGAATCCTGGAAGGCGAAGAAGAATCAACTGGATCATGCATCGCCTTTCTAGAAAAATGGTTCACACAAGCCACAAATCTGTTTTTTACCATACCTCTAGAATTCTATAGGGCACAGAGTGCCTACGAGGAATCTCCAAAATCAGAAATCTCTGAGACCGATCGTATGTAAACCACTTAGATACCAGCATGTTGAGCTGATTTTAGCCATCATGAGAAAGCACAACCACATATTATGGAAGGGCAACAAAATCTTCATATCTCAGGACTACAGTTGAAACGAGGAAAGGCTTCTTAGCCCTACGCCCGAGACTTAAGGTCATGAACTACCAATTCTATTTTGCTGGTCCAGCTAAATATCGCGTTAAAGTTCAAGGGACTCCTTACATCTTCACGGACCACATTGCTTTAAAGAAATGTATCAACGAGAAAGAAGAGTCTCTAATGGACACATCAAAACCACAACATACCTAGTAAGATGTCCAAACTTAACTTCTAACCGTGTAAGCGTATAAGATTCTGTCAGCGCTGGACAGGGCACTGTCTTAGGGTTCACAGATTTATACAAGGACTACACGTATGTAAGCTATCTGTATGGTACAACGATATAGTAAACGTGTATAAGATTTTGTATAGGCATATAAGATTCTGTCAGCTCTAGACAGGGCACTGTCTTAAGGTTCACAGATTTATACAAGGACTACACGTATGTAAGCTATCTGTATGGTACAACAATTTTGTATTTGTTCACAAGTGTTAGTAAACATAGTTCTCAGGCACTCACTCGTATGATGAACAACATACTCTACATGATGTTAGTTTGTTAAGAGGACCTTATAGATCGCAAATGCATAAACGTTCTATTAAGCACAACGTCTCAGATACTCACATACTCTGTCAGGAATAGCTCCCAGACTGAACCGAAATTTAAGAATATACTAACACTATCTATGGTCCTTACTCTAAATGGGGCACTCTCTGCTGCCTACTGGTATCCCCTTTTTAGGTCTCGCCTACGCAGCGCGCATGCGCTGCTTAGGAGACCTTTAGCCGTCGTACAGCTTTTTTTCCAAGCACATACTCGTGCTTGTGGCGGCATACAGCTTGCGGGAGTGCGCAGCGGCACGCCACAAGCACGAGTGTGTGCTTTGAAAATGAGCAAACAGCTGCTGCTTAGCGCGCGCACTCCCCCCACCCCTCCCACTCGTTTACTTCTTCAAGCCTCAAGGCTCAAGCCCGCCCAGCTGCAAGAGTTGCCTCCTGTGTGTGCGTGCGTGCACTCCCCCCACTTGTTTACTTCTTCTATTGCAGAGTTCTTAAATAAACTTTCTCTCAAATGGATTGCAGCGTTTTAAAATAAACTCTCACTTTACCTCGTTTCATTCTCACTCCTTTTTTTCTCCTTTCATCCTTCCTGTTCTCCACTCACCTCATTTTCTCCCTCTTCTCTGTATCTTAGTCTCTGTCAGTCTCCCTTTCTCTCCCTCTATAATTTTCCTTCCTCGGATCATTCTCTGGCCCTTCTACATCCCTTCACACATCACAATGTTTCTTCTTTCCTTTCGTTGCATCTCCCACTCCCTCCTCTTTCTCCTCGCCATAGCTAAAGCGCACTTTTCATTCACTTTCCTTTCGCAGCTTTCTAGTCACTCCTCGTTTTATTCCCTTTCATAGCTCTCTCGCCCACCTCTTTTCGTTCTCCCCGTCTCTCCCACCCTTCCATGTTTCATTCTTTCTTCTTGCCCACCTCGTCCCACTCTTCTTTCCTCGCATATCTCTGACTCTCTTTTACGTTCCCCTCTCGCACATCGCTTCGTCAGTGGTAGTACGCGCTTTGTAAATACAATTACAATCTTCAGCCGCTCTTCCCATTGTATCAAATCACTTTGCTCGCTTTCTTCTCTCCCATTCTTCATCTCCACTACCATATTTCTTGCAAGCTTCATGTTCGCCCTTCCTCTTTATTATTATTCGTGTCCCCATTTCTTGTTCTCCCCTTTCTCCACCCTTGAGCTCACACGTTTTTTCCCTCCACTGTCCCTTCTCACTTTCCATCTTTCCCTCTTCCCTATCTTCATTTTTGCTTTTCCATTCTCCTCCTCTTGCTGTACTTTCACTCCTGCCGCTCATTTTTTTTCTCTCGTCTTCAGTTCTTCCTTTCATTCCGCCCCATATTTTACACACCGTCCCTCCTTTCTTATCTCTCGTTTCTCTCCCTCTTTATCTCTTTTCTCTCCCACTCGTTTTAGCCAGACTTTCCCTCTTTTCAATTTTCACTTTCTTCTCCCCATTTTCTGCCTGAAGCTAAGGTTAACGGGAATGTCTGAATTCATGAAAGCCAATGAAACAATAGCAGTAAGGACCTAAAGTAACTACAAGGAGTCTACTTGTTTGTCTACAGTCCGTGTCACCCAATGTGCGCTGCGCACGAGCCCTCTTAAACGTCATTGTATTTTGAAAACGTAAGGACGTCAAAGTAACGCACGTTCTTGTGTATGCACTCTTGCTCTTCTCTTGGCTGGAAATGTATATTTCACAAAAGTCCACATCATATTTGTAGACTGCTCTGTAAATAAACACGCATGCCCTGAAGATTTTTGCATCTAGGAATGCAGATTATCGGATGCGCAGGTCCAACTAAAAGCATGAACTTCGGAACCCTTTTGCAACTTAAATTTGCTTTTCAGGGATAATATCTAGAACATAGTCTAATTTGATTTCTATACGGTTGGCCCATTTTGGGGAATCGCCACAATGACATGTACACATCCAGTACATATTGTTATTGTTGTGAGGCTGCCTTTTATATAGCGCTTACTGCCAGGGACTCAGCGCTTTCCTAATCTGAGCGCCACATGTCCCGCCCTTTCATGTAGAACCCCCATTTAACAAGCATTGGCATAGCCAATAGGTCTCGCCTTTGGGACCTTATAAGTGTTTAGCCATGCAACAGTTGATGTTGTTGCACCAAGGATATTGTGCTGGATAACTAAACACTTATAAGGTCCCAAAGGTGAGACCTATTGGCTATGCCAATGCTTGTTGCTCTTGTGTTCCAACCTGTTCGTACGGTAAAAGTAACCTCACAGCATCCCTGGTACACACCATTGCTGTTAGAAAGTGCTACCTAACTATATTACCTATTTGACACAAAGATCCTATGGATATTATGAGAGAAACTAGCACCACCCACTGTTCCTACTCCTCATATAAACAGGGGATGTTCCGCCTAACCATTGGTCTCCACGGGGTCCTCTTAGCTCCCTAGCTCACTAGTTCGAATGTCCTTAACGCTAAGGTGCTGATCAAAATTATCAATATGACAAAGGCAAGGTCTACCATATTCAAAGGAGCCTCGCACTACACAACCAGGTTCATACTGGCCAATATGTCTAGAATTAACAATTCTGCAGACTCCAACGGCATACACTCTTATCTGTTCATAATTGTTTTCAATGTGCCACAAACCACAGTCGTTCCTCCTTGTTAACAATTGAAATAGATTTAGGGCCAGATGTACGATGTTTTTTGCATGCGCAAACGGGTTTGCGAACCCGTTTGCGCACGCAAAAACCTAAAGGGGTATGTACCATTCCAAAATAGCGAGTCGCAATTTGCAAGTCGCTATTTTGGAATTGCGAGTCGCTATTAGGAAGGGGTTCCCTTCCAAATAGCGAGCGCAACCCCATGTACAAATGTTTTGCAAGCGCAATTGCGATCACGAAACACTCGCAAATTACCACCCTCTTCAAGAGGGAGGTAATGGGGTCGCAAAAGGGAAGGGGTCCCCAGGGGACCCCTTCTCCTTTGCAAATGCAGGGGAAAATATTTTTTAAGGGCAGGCCGTGGTCCCAGGGACCACTACCTGCCCTTAAAAAATGAAACAAAAAAGTTTCATTTTCTTTCTTTTTTAAATGCATCCCGTTTTCCTTTAAGGACAACGGGCTGCATTTAAAAAAAAAAAAAAATGCTTTATTTAAAAGCAGTCCCAGACATGGTGGTCTGCTGAGCCCAGCAGGCCACCATACCTGGGAGGGCCTGCTATTCCCAAAGGGGTCGCAAATATTAATATTCATGAGCCTCTCCATTTGCGACCCCATTGGGAATCGCTAACAGTGTGAAAAACACTGTTGTACATTGGAAATAGCGCCTCGCAAATTGCGAGTCGCAAAGAACTCGCAATTTGCGAGGCGCTATTTCCACGGTCGTGCATCTGGCCCTTAGTATTATAATCTCTTTCTAGCTTTATAACATAAGGTTTTAAATTGTTAATTAAAATGCCTTAACTTAACCTGCTGATTGCAGATAATTAGATTAGTATCTTTGTTTTCCTGGAGGAATGCTTCTTCTTCCTCTTATCGCCATGCCTGTTCACTACTTAGAGGGGTGGAGGGTGGGTTACCAAAAGGGGGGTTTGGTTTTTCCCATTGTTTTATTTATTTATGTAGTTTTTCGTTATCATTGTTTTCTTAATTCTTGACAGTCTCAAAATCCATTCTGTCAGCATTGCCAAGAGAAAAATGACCCAAACTTGCCACATAAGGATAATCCAAACAACTCACAACTTCATTAGGAAGGCGAACCTCACAGCAGCTAAATGTCTACATGATTATAGTGAATCGCCCTTCAGACACCGTTCGTTACGCACAAAGAAACACACACTAAAACAGATGAGCCTCCAAAAACAAACGTTGCTCACTTTAAGAACTACTAGATACCTGAACACCTATTACACAACACCTCCTATTGCTCTCTTCTATATAAACCGTCCGTATACTAATAACGATTAACTCGACAACTCAGAATACTAAAATAATAACCCTGAATGTTAAAGGTATCAACCACTCAATCAAAAAGAGGAAAATTCTCAACTACATCTACAAACAGAAAGGGGTATATATTCTTATGCGAGAAACTAAGATTGATGCCATAAATCTTAGCTCACTTAGATTTAATCAATACTCTGAAGTACTAGGTTCTGCTGCCAAGGGTAAGAATAATTGAGTCTTAACACTCATTTAAAAAAAGCCAACATTGACTTAATCACAAGCGCATCCGATTCCCAGGGGAGATGGATTAGTTCAAAACTAGCCAAACATGGTACAGAATTCTACATTGTAAACATATATGCACCCACCAAGGACGACCCAGGCTTTTGGGAAGAACTTTCTAAACAACTCAAGCTAGTCCCTGACTCAGCAGCAATCATATTTGCAGGCGATTTTAACCTACCACTAGATCCCGCACTAGACAGGAACTCACACTGCCCCTTCAGACCAAACAAATCACACAAAGCTCTCAAAAGCCTATGCAAGGAGTTTAACTTGATTGATACATGGAGAACAGAAAACCCCACAGAAAGGGACTTTCCATTTTATTCTCACCCTCATAACTCATATTCGCGCATCGACTACCTTTCCTATATCAGGAAACGCCATTAATCGGATCGACCAAACTACTATTGAGCCAAGGGTGATATCAGACCACTCCTGCATCACCATATCTATTACTGATCCGGCTCCATGCACAAAACAACCTCTCTGGAGATTTAATGAGGATCGGAAAAGAATAGACTACTCATTGAAGAGGCCATCAGAAACTTACATGAAGAGAATAAAATAGGTGATACCTCTGACCTCATCCGCTGGGAGCCTTTAAAATCACAGTGAGAGGGGTAATTCTTAAAATAAGATCAGCTATGAATAAGGACGCAAATAACACTCTCCAGAAAATAGAAAGAGATCTCAGACTTGGAGAAACACCACATCTTGTCTAGAGATGAACTACTTTTAAATAAAATAGTGAACCACAAATATGAATACAATCAAACTGTAAGTACCAGAGCTGGAGTCTGGATTAGTAAACAAAAAAGTGTATGAATCTAATAAAGCTGGGAAAACATTAGTATCATACTTGAAATTCAAAATGCAGAAAAATGCAATTAACGCTTTAAAAGACTCGCAAGGCCTCGTTCACACCGACCCAAATAAAATAGCGGAGATATTTAAAGATTTCTATAAAAAATTATACGACAAAAATACAACACTGGATCTCTTGAAGTGCCAGAACTATCTAGATGAATGTGCCCTGCCCGCTCTTACAGAACAAGACAAACTCTCAATTAATGGCCCAATAACTCCTGAAGAAATTATAGACACAATTAAAAAACTAAAAACAGGAAAAGCACCAGTCCCAGATAGATATAATGCCAAATTTTTCAAAACGTTCGCCAACCCATTAATCTCTCCGCTACTGAATCTGTTCAAGCATCTCTCCGAAACAGGACAAATCACGGGCACCCCAGCAGAGGCAATCATAACAGTGATACCAGAAGACGGTAAAGGACCCTGGTCTCCCTAAAAATTATAGACCTATCTCATTGATAAATTTGGACTGTAAAATCTACACCATGATTTTAGCTAGCCGTTTGCAAAAACTTATCTCCAAACTCATATATCCCCCACAAGTCTGTTTTTTAAAGAATAGACTCTCCAGCGACAATACCCGGATTTTATGCCGTGCAGAGGAGAAAGCTAAACTTTAGAAATCCCCAACAGCTGCCAGACGCTGAAAAAGCGTTTGATAAGGTGGACTGGTCTTACTTAAAAGTAGCTCTATAAAACTTTTACTTAGGCGAGAACCTAATTTGTATGATCATGGCCCTATACTATAAACCGACCGCTAAGAGCAGGGGGCATCATCTCTTCCCCCCCTAGACTTAAAACAAGGCTGCCCACTCTCCCCATCCCTATTTCTATTAGCAATAGAGCCCTTCCTATGTCACTTAAGAGATAATAAAGACATAACAGGTATACAATTCAGTGATACTAGTCAAAATTACTGCCTACGCAGATGACGTTCTAATTATCTCTGAAAATGCTGACAAAGCTATCCCAGCCTTAATGTCCACAATACAAAGATTCTCCGAAATTTCAGGATACACGCTTAAAAAAGACAAAACGGAGGTTAAGTTTCTCAACAACATCGGCAACAAAGAAATCATAGGAAATACCGATCTAGCATGGCAACCAGGCTGTATTAAATATTTAGGAATAGAGTTTGCGAAGGACCTAATCACCACCCTGCAGACTAATGAAAGTATTCGAATAAAAAATAAAAAAAATCAACACCTACTAGATGGTTGGTCTCCAAAATTCCTATCCTGGTTGGGAAGAGTTGAAACCTTAAAAATGATGATTACACCACTGATCAACTATTTAATCAGCATGCTCCCTTAACCCTTTCCAATGACTTTCTCAACAAAATTGATAATATCTTTAATTATTTCCTCTGGCATAGGAAGAAGCCAAGAATATCACTTAGAAAGCTTCAATTAGCCAAAGAGAATGGTGGTTTAGGACTTCCCAACTTCCGGAATTATCAAACGGCATACCTCTGTAAACAAGGATTCTTTTGGTTCACTGATGATCTAGATTATTTGCCAACTTGGGTGAATAAAGAGAAATCACTTCTAAATAACATTCCACTCCCTTCAATCTTAACAATGAACTCTACTCACATACCACACTCCAAATATATCATCCAAAATACGAAGCGAGCGCTCTTGCGACTAGACTACCTATCGTAGATAAAAATCAAAAAGTCCAACCTGACCTCTCTATGGTATAACCCCACTCTGAAAATAGATGGACAAATAACATACTGGCAAAAATGGTTGATTCATGATATAAATTTAGTCAAAGACCTCTATGAGGAGAAAGACTTACAACCTTTCTCTAGTCTGCAAACATGTTTTAGTTTAGACCCCCTGGACTCCTATAAGTTTTTTTAAATTAAAGGCTCAATTAACGAAACTCAATAATTCCCTAACATCCATCGATTCTCACATTGAGGGCCCTGCTCTTAAGATCTAGACATATAGCATCTAAGATATATAAATTACTACTCCCCAGCCCCAGTAAATAACATTCCCGCAACGAGTTGAAATGGGAATTTGAACCAAATTCCAAAAATATACCATTTGATTGGAAAAGTATACACAAAACACCCTTCTCAAACAAGATCTCACTGTCATTTGCACAGACAAAACACATGATCATTAATAGAACATACTGGACGCCATCTAGAATTTTTAAAATCAATCTCTCACAGAGCCCAATTTGCTGGAATTGCCAGCTTTATGAAGGGGATTTGAGCCATATGCTCTTCCATTGCCCCGTTATACAAAGCTACTGGGACAAAAATTTTAACTGTATAAAAACACTCAATATTGAGCCCTCTAGAGAATTCTCTTATATCCTTCTAGGTCATCCAGATCCTCATTTGCACAACGAGGGTGACCGCTGTCTCTTGGATTTAATGCTTACACCTGCCTGTAAACGTATTCTTAATAACTGGAAAAATGCTAAGATAGTCACCTTTAGGATGTGGCAAGAATGGCTCTCCTTTCTTAGAGGAGCTAATAATATATCTCTACCACTATCGCCATGGCGTTCACCAAATAGAAAGATGTGGGATTCACTGGACGCAATTTCCTTCAGTCACGATCCGCACTGAATGGCTGTATATCCATAGTTTAATTCTGGGGTCGGGTTGGTCCTAATGTTAACTACCTCGATAAACAGACCACGGTACGACATATCCTTAAGGTGGGTCATACTCATATAAGCCAATCAATGCTGACAAATTTTCTTCCATTATATCTTCTATTTCAACTAAAGTGTACGTTTTCTTCTCCTCCTTTTTAGGTTTCACCAGTATTGTTATAGAATTGACTATAACATGGTTCAATCCCTGAATTAGATGAATCTACCCAACTGTTGTAACAATATGTAATAAGATGCCTTAACATGACCATAGGTAAATGTTATACCTGCTGTTCAGCCTGTGTGGAATGTTGGTGAGAGAGTGCATGATAGAATGTTGGGTGTGTGACAGAGTCAGTTGGAGTAGGTCTGAGCAGCAGGGAGGCTGCTCCTGGTGGGGTTCTCCTCTACATGTCTTCTATACTTAAATAAATACTTGGAATGACTACCATACAACATGGAATGGACTCATTTACAACATCTTGGCGACGATTTAAGAAACGAAAATCTACGCGTGCCACTTCAAAATGAAAAGAAGTAAGAAGAAAAATGAACTCAAGGAAAAGATTCAAGGTACCTGTTCAACTGGCACCAAGAACCCCACCAGTGACCAATCCACCGGTCGCCCTACAAGTAAGTGCCAGTTTTCTACATTACTTTCTTCCCATCCCAGAACCAAGGAGTAGCGTCCAATTCCTGTGATTTTGGGACAGTTCCCTACCCCATAATGCAGTTTCCTAGAAGTACTTGCCTGCCTGCTTTCATTTACTACTTGCGTACAAATGATGAACTGTCCTCTGCATTCTTCTACTACTTTGTTAAAAAGGATTGGACTTCCTTCTGCGCTTCCAATGCTTTATTTTGGTGCCCTTATACCTACATCACTGCCTACCTGCATGTACTGCTGCCTACTTGCCATGCTACCTTGGAGGAATCTCCAGCAGGTCTCTGTCTGTCCTTGTTCCCTGTGTACTTATTTGTGTGTATCGCGCACCCTGCTGTTCTTCATTCTCATGCCAGCACGAATACTTGCCACCCTTGTACTTTCATATCTATTGTGGAAACCCCGATGAGTGGTCTTCTGCTTTTGATTTGCTACATGCAGCGATTTGTTATCCCTACTCGTACTCCTCATGTTTGTGCCAGCCCTAGGGGTTTCCCGGTCGTCTTCAGCGGTGATACCTTTATTGGGGACAATTTCTGCAACAACCAATGCCGAGAGAGTAGTGTTTAGAGCACCCTCAAGCTCTCCCAGAGTTTTTCATGTGTTTCCCCACTCTTCACTTTAATGCGACATACAGATCTAATGTCTATCATACTTGTCAGTAATTTGAGACATGATCTTTCATACCGATATTAAACTGCCACCCTTTCATTCAAATGCAAGCACAAGCAAACCTCAGAGCGCGCATTCCTACCTTCAGGCGAAGCTTCTCTCTAAGACCTCTGTGACGTACTTTCTTCATGGTTCATCAACTTGCGGAATTTAGTGCACCGCCGCGCTGTGAGCCACCCTGCAGCGACGTGGTGAACGTGCCTCCATTTGGAAATTGACATAGTCTTTCTCACACGTTTCTTCAGAAGTGCAGCCTTTCCGGATTATGCCGTCCTTCGTCATAAATTACTTACAGCGCTTGTACTTTACGCATGCTCTTCTTTCTACACCGAAGCACTCCTGATCTGCAAAGCGCCCGCCTCTACTAGTGCTAACATTTCCTTTTAACCCCATCTGCAAACCAGTTATTCACCGAAGCTCACAGTACACTCAATGCCCTCTTCAAGGACTTCAAATTACACATCATTTCGAGATGCTTCTCACGTCCAAAAGTACTTTTGACTCACTGCCTGATTTATTTCCTGATTATAAGTACATTTTGCGTTATTCCCATTTCAAAACCTTGAGGAACCCTTCATTTTCATTTCTTTTAGCTGACAAAGAACTGGATTTTCACGGAAACCTCTTAATACAGCTTTTCTGACATGTTGTTTTACATATACTCAAATTACTATGATTACTTACAGGTTTTGCTTCATACCCTGCAGGTGAAATTTAAACTTATGTTTAACCTATTCGTTATTTCCCTTCTTTTAGCTAACTGAATGTGAATTCACTAATGAATGTCTTTAAGTATTATTTACCTGTAAATTTACTTGCCACATGTCTCACCATACTGGACTGCTGAAAGTTTACTTACCTCAAGTTATTTTTATGATACAGTACTGCTGAATTACTTACCTTGTTTGCTTTTTGAAGCTTTACTATAATTCAGATTGCACGTTTTCAACTTGCTTGCTTCTTCCTTTTCCTTTACGTGAGATGCTTACATATGCCTAGTACTTACTCATACTTATTACAAAATGTATACATTGCTGTTTTTACTTCTACGTTTTTTCCGCAGGTTACAATTGCGGTTACGTGTTTTCTTGTTTACATGGTGAGGTTACCGTTGAATTATACTACATAGTGCTTTTGCTTCCCACATTTACGTGGTTATGGATTGGTAAGTTACTACTACCCATTGCGGTCCGGACCCGCATTTTGTCTTATTCTACAGTTATATTACTAAATATTAATACATGATGTTAATTACTTACGTAATATTACTTCTCAATCTTCGCATTGGTGTTGCTCATACAGAGTTTATGTGATTTCCTATGTTTCAGTGTGGTAAACCCCTAAGCCACACCTCACAACCCAAACTTCTGCTTGGGCGAAGATGTCCTTTTATGCTACTACTGTTTAAATTCTTGCTTCTTGGGAGTTTACTGTCGCGCCTTATAGCTTGACCCTCTTACACCTTGTTGGCCTGGCCAGCCTTCTTGTGTGGTCGTTTGGGTTTGATTGAGCCTTTCTTGTTGTGATAGTTTGTTTGTTGCTACGGCTTGGATTTTAGGAGTTTGGTCTTTTGTGATTTTGTTAAAACAAAGGGAGAAGTGGTGTGTGATGGATGGCTGGTGTGCGTATGCTTTCACTTCTTCCTGTTTCATCCTTTTATTCTCTCTCTTCTTCCCGTTTCATTCTTTTATTCTCTCTACCTTTTATTATACATTTGCATTACTTTTAGCTTTGTATTGACTTTGTACTGTATATCTCAATTTATGTAAATTTCATTGCTGTTGTTTTTATTATTGTCAACGAAGGGAGATGTGTTATACCTGCTGTTCAGCCTGTGTGGAATGTTGGAGAGAGTGCATGATAGAATGTTGGGTGTGTGACAGGGAGTCAGTTGGAGTAGGTCTGAGCAGCAGGGAGGCTGCTCCTGGTGGGGTTCTCCTCTACATGTCTTCTATACTTAAATAAATACTTGGAATGACTACCACACAACATGGAACGGACTTTCTTTCATTTACAACAGTACAATATATGTATTCAATGTATCACTCATATTGATGTTTCAATAGGTATAAAGATGCTTCAACATGTTCATAGGCACAACATATGTGTTCAATGTATCAAGGTATCAATCAAATTGATGTTACAATATGTATTAAGATGTTTAGTGTCACGATGTCAAATGGCGCTATGCAGGTTACAACGATCCGAGTCTTAAGTATACCATTTCATATGCATCCGCCCTTTACTTTAATTTTATACATCCCACTAATAAGCATGTCCTTGAATGGAACTAGGTTTAATGTCCTTCTGCTGTGATTTTATACTTTTGTATATGTACTTTGCTCCTAACTTTTGAAACTCTTAATGAAATGATCTGAAATTTAAAAAAAAAAAAAAAAAAGTTTGGAAAGCACTAGCCACATATAGGGCACAGATGACAACTGACTTGCCTCTTGGTCCACTAATGAGACAGGCGTCCGGGGAAGGGGGGGTCAGGAATGTCTTGTTACTTACCGGTAATCTTCATTACCCGATTAGGGTCCTCCTCGTCCCAGTCCTTACAAAGTGAGGCAGTCCTGCCTCCAACCAGCCAATCAAAACGCCAGAAACCAAAAGGTCATATAAACCCCTGCCACCCACCCACCGCCATGCCCGTTATCAACAAGTCCCAGACACAAACACAGCGGGAAGGCGGGAGGGAAGAGGACTGGGACGAGGAGGACCCTAAATCGGGGTAATGAAGATTACCGGTAAGTAACAAGACATTACCCCCTCATGGGTCCTCCTCGTCCCAGTCCTTACAAAGTGAGGAACTCACAAGCAGAGAACCAGGCAGAAAAAATGCAGGACACCAGGGATCCATGCAGAAAATACAAAACTGTAATCAAACAAATGATCAACGAACAGCAGCGTTCAGAACGCCAACAGCAAACCTGTCAACAGATGCACGTAAAACACCAAGTCGACAATGCCGAACAAACGGTAGACGGGACCGCCAAGAGGCAGCACTACAAAAACTCCAGGACAGAGACCCCCGCCACCTCATCCCAGGAAGCGGACACAAAACGTGTCGAATGACCCGGCACCAGAGAAGGAGGAGGCAGACCCACAAGATAGGCAGACCGCCAAACGCACAGAGTGAATGAAGGCGAAAGGAGAAAACAACCAACCCTGAGTCACACCCCCGCAGGAGACAAGCAGGGCAGGAGAAAGACGAAACCCCAAGGCACGGAGGATGAAAAACCAAAAGGTGCGAACAGCCAAGGATGAAGGAACAAAGGAATCCCCATCCCCAGGCAAATAAGGAAGGAACCACCTCCAGCTGCAAATGGAACACGGAGGAAACCCAGGGAGAAAAACCGGGCCCAGCTGCAAAATAACCCCATCCAGCAGAAACCACAAAGAAGGGAAGGAGAGAAGCAAAGCACCCAACTCACCCAACCGAAGCGCGGAGGAGACGGTCAACAAAAAAGCCACTGTTGCGGACAACCACAACAAACAACCCCCAACAAAGGAACAAAAGGGGGCAACAGCAGACCCCGCAAAACAGCAGACAAACCCAAGAAGGCACAACCACAGGAGAGACCGGACGTAGAAGCCGAAAACTACGCAGAATCCGACTCACCAAAGGAGCAACTACCTCCAAAGAGGCCCCAAGACCCTGACAAGCCTGAACCGCAGCCGAACGAGCAGACAAGGCAGAAGGGGAAAGGGCCATCAAAAACCCATCTTGGTGAAAGACAAGAACAGAAGCCGGATCTCCAAACACGGAACCAGACCAAGAGAAGAGCACCAGGAGACAAAAGAGCCCCAACGCGCACCAAAGTTCTCAACTGGCGAAGGCCGACGCGACAACCGAATGCCACAGGCCACCACAGAAGAACAGCCCAAAGACGCCAACGACAGCCGCCCAAGAGCCATGCCGTCAGATGCAAGCGACAAACACACTGCAAAGACAGGTGCGGACACAGAAGCGGAACCGGAGTCAAGAGAAGCCAGCCAAACCTGCCCCCCGCAGCAGCGGAAATCAAAGGCAGCGAGGCCAAAAAGGAACAACCAACAACACAGACACCTTCAACCCCCCGAATCTGCTGCAGCACCCTCAGGAAGAGAGAAATAGGAGGGAAGGCATACAGAAAGCCCGAAGGCCAAGGAAACGAGAGAGCAACCCCCAAGCCAGAGGACAGACCACCACGGAACAAAACCGGGGGAGAAGAGCGCCGTGAGGGGAAGCAAAAAAGACCAATCCAGAGGGCCTCGAACCGAAGACAAAGGTCCCGGAATAGGGGAACAGACAGACGGCACAAAACAGAGGACGGGAGGAAGCGGCCCAAGCTGCCCGTAGGAAAACTCAGACGCCCCTGAACACAAACAGCCCTTAATGCCAACAGACAAGAGCCCGCCCAGACACAAATCACGGAAGACAGCAGGTACAGAGATGCGCACCCGGACCCCCCCATGAAGGCGCAAGTAACAACAAACCACCTGAAAGCCGGCACAAACCAACAGACTCGTGGGCCACCAAGGACCCCAAAGCGACCCCCCAACCCCAAGGACAGGCGTCCGAGGCCAACAAGAGGAGAGAAGGAAGCAGAAAACGTACCCCCACACCAGGTCGGGAGAGCAAAGCCACCAGGCCAAAGAAAGAACCAGAACAGGGGAGAGAGGAACCAGAGCCACGCAACCCGTATGGGAAGGGACCCAATGAGTCAACAGAAAAACCACCAAGGACCGGAGGCGCAGGCGAGCCCAAGGAACTACAACTGTGGTGGCAGCCACCAACCCCCGGACCTGCAACCAACCCCGAGTCAGGGCAGAAGGGTGACCCAGCAGGACCCGCAGAAGAGCCAACAGGGTAGAGAACCGAGCCGGAAGGAGAATAACAGCCCCCGCACAGCGACGAACAGGCCTCCGATAAACCAAAGTCCCCGAAGAGGAACCAGATGAGAAAGGCCAGAACCAATATGAACCTCATAACCTGGAACAAGGCCAGCGACGCCACCACCGCCAGAAGAGCCCCCAAGAGGGTGGAAGCAGAAACCAGACAAAAGCAACATAGGGAAACACAGGGAAACCCAGACAGAGCAAAACCACCCCAGCAGGAGCCAACACTGTGGAAAAAACCCGGGGAACAGAAGAGAGGCCGAAAAGGCAACACCAGAAACCGGTAATGGAACACGTCCACCGCAAACCACAGGAACCGACGACCCGCCGGATAGACGGGAACGGGAAAACAGGCGATTTCCAAATCCAGGGAAGCCAAAAATCGCCCACCAGGATGAGGGGAAAGACTGACTGCAAGGGTCAACCAAAATGACCCAGCCGCACCAATAAGTACAAAGCCCGGGAACCCAGAACCGAGCGCAAGGAATCAACGGGCGCCTGAACCAGGACCAGAAAGGAACAGAACCCCAGGTCCCGCACCACCACAAGCACAACAATGCCTTGTGACAAAAACAGGTCAACGCCAGAGAACATGGCAGAACGCAACATGGGGCCCATGGACAACGGGGTAACCCGAAAACAGTCCAAAAGGGGGACGGCCCCAGAACGGAATCCGGCAACCAAGACCGATGACAGACAGGCCCAACCAGTCGGAAATCAGACCGGACAAACGAACCAGGAACAAAGGAGCCCAGCCCCCAAAGTTAGCAACAGCGCCAACAATGCAGACAGGAACCCACAACCAGTGAAACATCAGGACTGGAACACACAAAAACTCGAGGAAGAGACCGCAACCATAACCACCAGGCCACGGCGACTCCACCAGGGCATAACACCAAGTGACCAACAACCTGGGGCAGCCGCAGGCGCAGTATAGGCCGGGAACCAATGGAATGCAGCCCCCCCGACCACGAAAGGGCCGAGAAGAAGACAGAGTACCTGGAAACTCCAGAACATGGAAAAAGACAAGTACCCCTGCATAAACCGCCTCTGGAAAAAGCCCGGGACCCACAAAAATGCAGGCAACGGACCAAGGAGTCTGAGCAGCGTTAAGGTACCAAGCGCGGTCCAGTGAGACCTCCTACCAGCCACCGCCGTCCCGGCAGCCGAGGAGAAGGCCCACAAGGAACCAAAAGTCACAACCGGGAGGAACAGTGCCAAGACCTCCACCTGAGCCAACAAAGGAGAAGGGTCCCCCTGAACCAGCAAACAAGCAAACAATTTCCCAAAATCCAACAGAAGGACCTGTGAGGCATAGGCCGCAGAAGAGCCAGCACGCACCCCAAAATGAGAAGCCTTAGAGGATAAAAGAGAACTGACTTTGGGGAACCCAAGGAAACAGAGTGTCAAAGTCCGCCAGGAGATACCGCTGCCCCAGAAAGCGAGGAATACCCCGCATATCAACCTCAAGCCATTCCATAGACAGCATATCCCTCAGGACTGCATGGAAGGTAAGGCCATCCACCACAGAGGAACAATACCCGGAGTAAAACCCCTCATCCGAAAATGAGAGAGGGCCAAAACTAAGTACCCCCCCCCTTATGGACCAGTATGCCCGAAAGAACGTAGCCCTGGACTTACTTCCCTTAGGGGAATTGCCCATATCCCCCACATCATCCGCAGGCACCAGCAGTGCAGACTGGACATGCAAATCAGCCTCAGAAAACTGCAAAACGTCATCCTCTTGCAGGTCCTGGACATAATGCCGCATGAACACCGCCAATGCACGCACCGGAGAGGAAGCCCCAGCACCCAGGGCCAGAGGAAAAAGGAGTAAACCACACAGGAAAACTCCAAACACACAAAAAGGAAGCGCCCAGCAACTCCCATGATATACTGCCCCCAATCAACCAAGTCTTGTGACGAGAGACTTGGAAAATCAGCAAAAAGGCAGCCCGGCAGTCTCCACCCACAGCCATAGACACACAACATGGCCGCGGGGGCCGGAAGCTGCTTGAAACCCCCAGCGCCGGAACGACCCGGGCCAGGACATCAGAAGAGCTCCCAGCCCCAGCCCAGCACATGCACGGGGCGCGTCCTGACCCAGGAGCGCGGCCGACCGGAGCACCGGAACGGCCGTGCAGAAACAAAAAACAAAAATTCAAAGGAAACCGCACAATGAAAGACCTTCAACAAAGCAGGTTTTGTTTTCAAAAACTCACGGCACCGCAACACATCCCGCAGAAAACCGGAAACAGCAAACAGGATACACGGAGCACCAGCGTTCCGACCGCCGTCGGAGCAAGAAAAAAACAGGCATGGCGGTGGGTGGGTTTATATGACCTTTGACTTTTTGGTTTCTGACGTTTTGATTGGCTGGTTGGAGGCAGGACTGCCTCGCTTTGTAAGGACTGGGACGAGGAGGACCCATGAGGGGGTAATGTTTCTAGGCTCATGTTTACAAACTATTATACTTTTAAGAATTATCTTTCAATGCAGTGATAGAGCCTAATGTACTCGGAATAACACTTCCGCGTGTCAAAGAAATACTTATTTTAACAGACTTTATCATATTTTCACATGATGTTAGTTGCATAAATTACATGCAGACTATTTTCAGGGTATGGCTTGGGCTCTTAGAGCCAAGTCAGACTCTTTGCTCGGTTCTCCACGTTAACTTGATGGCTTGCCCAACTCTAGTACATTTTTCCGTTTTCAGCAATTTTTCCAAGCCCCAAAAAAATTCACTGGATTGTGACATTGAAAGGAAAAACATAAAAGTCGTCTTAAACATTCGCTAGTTTAATAAGACGTAGATTTCAAATCTGAAAGTCATTACCGCGAATACAATGAAATCTACGAGTAAGTAAACTTGCTACCTTTTTTTTGTTTGGTCGGTTATGTCTGGGCTCAAAAATTTCCACAGGAACTCAACCACCTGGGCGCCCTTCTCGGCAACTGAGAGCAGTCACCGCACTCTTAGCGGCCACGCTGTGAAGAGCGCAGGAGCTGTTGGTGCCCTGCAAAGTGGAACTCCTGAAATCAGCACTGCGAACACATGGGAAGCTGCAGCGCTGGTGGCAAAGGCCAGGCCCAGGAAACAGCAACCAGTGACGTTAACACGCAGAAGGTGACGCGCCGACGATTTAGTTACAGTCCGGGTGGTTCTCGACACCCGAGCGCACCGCAAAAGATGCTGTGGGCCGGAAACGAAACTCTGACGCAACCTGCTCGCAAATACAGCAAGCAGAGTCGGAGTCCGCATTTCCCACAACAAGTAACTGACTGATAATTTCCAGTCAATCATAAACCACATTCTCCTGCCAATCTCACGACAAGTGTTTTTCCAAGGAACCGCCCCGATATGTTTCGCGTAGTAATAGTTTTTCAATTGCAATTCCGAGCACAACAGACTCTCCAAGACAAACCTATGACAGGACCGGAGGCAATGAATATTCCTTTCTTTTTCCCGTGCCTTCATTAAGTAGCAAGTAAACGCATGCCAAAAAGAACTACAATTCCCAAGAAAACCGGGAGTAACATATTGAAACGTGACATCTAACAACCAATCAATGTCTCCTTAGTCCATTACATTGTCTCTAACCCGCACCATGGCTTCCTCTCTTTTTTGCTGCGGAACGTAGCGATGCAATAGAACATCTCACTTCTGACAGTTTTTTTTACCTTCAGATCCTATTGGAAAAAAAGAAACATAGGGTCTATCATAGCAGTCGTAACATTTATAAAGCTCAATGCATAGAGCAAGAAAACCGCACAGTATATACATTGTACATTTCCATAGCTGCCAAGGTTTCAGATTGCTTATGTGTGACATTTTCATAATTTCAGTGTAATTATGAGTGACATTCAACGTCTATGAGTGACACTTTCTCCCGAGCAAAAATAAAGCAATGAAGGCAAAGGAAACATATAATTATCAGCAATCACACCCATTTGAGCAATGAGAAACTCTAGGAGATCTTAAAACATGCTGCAAAGCACCAAAAACATAGCTGCCAAGTTTGCAGACTACTTAAGTGTGACGATTTGGTGGTGTCAGTGTGCGAATGAGCAGGGCTACCGGAATTATGCCATTGTGCAGTGATTTTTGCATAGTTGTAGATTTGCCACAAAATCCTTCATCTGCTGCATAATCTGCAGATTAAAAAAAAAATGTTTCTAACTCAGATGGTTCAAAAGTTAGTAAAAACACATTGACACCTGTTGCTGCGCAGTGGAAGGCCCTTTCCAAAGGTTGACTGGTCAACTTTAGGTAGTTTATTTCTATATGTGGGTGTTAAACTGGTACTAATGAGGCACAACTAATGCGCACAGTTTTATGTAAACGTATGGGTGGGATCATCTGTGTCCTCTTGAAAGTGGTAGTGCAGCACTTTAATGTGTCTAAAGGGGATCCTTTTTTAAGGTGTTTAAAAGACATTTCCAAGTTCCGGGCTTTCATCTTACAACAAATGCATTCTGGGTGATGAGGTTTTTGTTTCCTTCCACTGAGCTTTTTGGAATAGCACACCGGATGCAAATGATTTGTAAACTAAAAGCACAGTGTGGTGCCCCCAGGGGCAGCACACAGGTAGGCCGGAGGTAGCATTAGCAACAAATAACAGGACACTGAGGCTCGGAAGTGGTATAGAGGGAGTGCCTCTAGTGTTTATTTATCCCTGTGGGCGACGCCCGGGGCGCGTGGTGCAATCCATTACACTGTATCCTAGAGGCCGGTTGGCACTCTTCATCCCTTCAACTTTTATTAAATGAACACCAAACTTAATTTACACCATGCACATTTAGTCTCAGAGCAGCTGGCTTGGTGCTGGATTAGGGTGTGTTATATGGCCATTAGGGTCATTGTCGACATTGCTAAGTTAGCATGAGCTTTGCTGCCATGATGCTGCTTTTGTGCACGTTACTACATGACTTTATTTTGCAAGACTCTGTTTATTCCTTTCACATGAGAACTATCTGCTTTTCGCGTTCTCTGCTAGTTCCTGGCGTTTAGTCTGAACACGATGTGCAAGGTCGATAAACAATGCCCCTTGTTATTCTGTTCTGGTCAGTCCCTAGCACCTAGACAAAACATGCTAAACACAGCTGCACTGCTGGAAACTCGTGCTTTGATATTATGGGGATGCATGTTGTTCACACACACACTTGGAGAGAGACCTTTCCATGGAGAAGAGCTATGCTGTTCCTATGATGTAAAGCTTCCATCTAGGCTTTAAGGTATGGGGTCTGCTGACAAAGCCCAGAGATCTTCTTTTATATAATAAAACTTCTTCCAGTCAAGGGGAGGGTGGTTAGGCCTTATAGTCCTTTTTCCAGTGTCTGTATATGATGACATCCCCCTTTATATTCTATGGAATTGTAACAATGCTAATTGTTCTGAGTTTATGCATTTCGTTGCTGGTAGTGGCTCATATACTGCATTATATAGCACGATAGTTAAAATAAACATTTTGAACTATTACAGTGACTCTGCCAATTCTTATTGTGGACAAGTATGAGTGAGTGAGCGAAAGGGTATGTCTTGCTACCTCGATTCCTGAGAGAGTCAGGAGTGTTGTGTTCTGGGTTGTCTAATCATTTGTAGCTTCGTGATTATGTAGGAGAACGAATGAGACACTATAGCTAGTCGGTTTTAGGATTTTGGGTACTAAGGTGGTAGGAAGGTACAACCCCTATACACCGAGGTCCTGTTTTCCTGCTCATAGTTCTGTGTATGTGCAGAATCCCCGCAACATGGCGCCGCCAACGTTTGGTCTGGTTCTTACCTGCGAGACTCCTGAGTAGTGCTTGTGCTTGTCCACAAACCCCGCACTTCTGTTTCCGGAGACGGTTGTGACGGTGTAGCCTTCTATATTGTGATATTTTATAGGTTTTTCAAGCTTGAATTTTAAAAGGTCTTTTCTCTTTCATATTACCCCATTATTGTGCTGCCACGCATAGGTTGTTTGTTCTCTATAATTGATTATGGCGGTTGTTATTGCGCCTCCTAACCGCGCACAGCTCAGGGCATATTAGACTCAATATGGAGTACCTGATGCTGGTGTTGCGCTTATCTTTGTTGTGAAAGCGGATGGGGCTTACCGCTTCGAGGTGTTTTATTCTTGGGTCACCTTTCCGGCAGTCGATGGAACAGATGATTTGTTTTACAAATATACTGCCACGGCCCTTCCTCAGGATTATCGTCCTTATGGGTCTCTGGAAGTTCCGCTAACGGCTTGGCAACACCAAATATGGTTTAATGGCGCCCTTCCTCACCCAACAACGCCGGTCCGTTTAGGCCCCTTATCGATAGATAAGGCCACGCAGCCCGTTTTGGCTGGGTACACCCCACACCCACGTTATTTAACTGCTACGTTCGCAGAGCTTCGCATATTACATGCTTCATTTATACGCATACATAGAGCTGTTATTCAGCTCATGTCGCTCAACTTCCAGGTGGGACCACCTGGCGTTGCTGCGTGTTAGAATTGGGGGTCTCTAGTTGGCACAGGTAGATACTTGTGACAAATAGGGACCCTCGCCTCTAGTCAGGGTAGGGGGGTACACTCCTAAAATAACCCCTGCTCACCCCCTTGGTAGCTTGGCACGAGCAGACAGGCTTATCTCAGAGGCAGTGTGTTAAGCATTTGTGAACACATACAGTAATCCAGTGACAACACTACAGATGGACACCACACAAGTTTTATATCAAAAATAAGTATTCTTTATATAGATTTAACACAAGACCATAAACGACAAAAATCCACAATACTGTACTTAAAATGGTAGGTTTAGCTTAGTTCTCTTCAGTTCTTAAAATGCGACACTTTGAGTCAATGTACCTTACGATGCGTCACGTTTCTACAACGGAAGTGTTGCAGAGATGGAGATGCGACAAAGTTCTGGTGCAAAGAAATAAAGACGTCAAGTTCTTCCTGATGCGGCACGCTTCTCCGATGTTGCGAGAAGTCTCGGCTCGATGCGTCAGCTGCAGCGGCGACACCCTTGTTCCGTGATGCGACGACAGCGGCTTTGGCGGCGACACTCTTCTCCGACGTTGCGAGACGCTTCCGCTCGATGCGACAACTGCAGCGGCGACACCCTTGTTCCGTGATGCGACGGCAGCAGCTCCGACGGCGGCACGCTTCTCCGTGGATTCGAGGCACTTCTGTCGATGCGGTGCAATGCGACAGCTACAGCGGCGACATCTACGTTGCGACGGCAGCGGCTGCGACGGCGACACGCTTCTTCCTCGTTGCGAGACTCTTCTCTTGATGCGGTGCAATGCGACAGCTACAGCGGCGACATCTACGATGCGACGGCAGCGGCTGCGACGGCGACACGCTATTTCGGGGTTGCGGACGTTTCTCGAGATGCGGTGCAATGCGACAGCTACAGCGGCGTCATCTCCGTGATGCGACGGCAGCGGCTGCGACGGCGACACGCTTCTCCCTCTTGAGTCGTGCTTCCAGCTCCTTGCAACACGCAGTCCCTTCAGAAGGCCCAAAACAGCAGCAGGCACTTCCAAAGGATTCTTGGGGAGCTGGTGGTTGAAGTCTGTTGTCCCTGAGACTTCAGCAGGAGGCAAGCTCTTTTCTCAAGCCCTTGGAGATCCTTCACAAGTTGAATAAAAGTGCACACAAAGTCCTTTCTCCTTCCTTTGGCAGTCAGGCAACCACTGCAGGCAGATCCCTCTAGCTTAGGGATAGTCTTCTCCTCAGTTTCTTCTTGGTTCCGCTCCTCAGCAAAGGTTTCTTCGTGTTTCCCAAAGTGATCTAATTTCCCAGGGGTCTGGGTCCCCTTTTTATACACAGTTTCTCTTTGTTCTCTCAAGGCAGAGAGGCCTCTGCCTAGTCCAAAACCAGTTCTGGTCAGTCCTGGAGCACTTTGTTTTTCTGACTCCTTCTTTCCTTTCAGAATGTGGGGCAGAGTGCTCAGCCGCCCGGCAGGAGGTGGAGCCAGCATTGTGGAAGGCAGGCACAGCCCTATTCAGACCCAGGTGCAACTCCTCCCTCCACTCTGGATGCAGATCTTTCTATTCAGCCCTGTGCTGGCTCACCCTGTCTCCTGTAGCCACCCCCAGCCCCTGTCACTCAATCTCCAGACAAGGAATACACAACCTAGCAGAGGCAGGCTTGGAAGTTTAGGCAAGAAAATACCCACTTTCTAAAAGTGGTATTTTCCAACACAGAATGTTAAAACCAACTTCACTAAAAGATGTATTTTATCATTCTGAGTTCAGGCATACTAAATTCGTTTTTCTACCATGTTCCCTGGGTCGGTTCTGACTATAAGGTGTAATAGTCAGTCTGCCCATTCTGGCCTATGGGGAGCAGGTAGCCTTGCAATAGTGAAAAACGAAAATGGCTGTAATTCACTATTAGGACATGCCACACACACCAGGGCATGTCCTACCTTGTACTTACAATGCACCCTGCCCTAGGGCCTACTCTAGGGGTGACCAACATGCAGTAAAGGGAAGGTTGGGGGACTGGTAAGTGGGTGTACTCACCAAGTCGACATGGCAGCCTTAGGCTGCACACAGGCTCTGCAATGGCAGGCCTGAGACACATTTTACAAGCCGCTTCTGTGGGTGGCACAACCAGTGCTGCAAGCCCACCAGCGGCATTGGATTTACAAGCCCTGGGCACACTGAGTGCACTGTACTAGGGACTGACAAGTAAACCAATCATCCAATCATGGAGTCACTAATCCATCACACAATTTATAATGGGGAGAGCATATGCACTTTAGCACTGATCAGCAGTGGTAAAGTGCCCAGAGTCATAAAACAGCCAACAACAGGTCAGAAAAAATATAGGAGGAAGGCAAAAAGTTTAGGGATGACCCTGCAAAAAGGGCCAAGTCCAACACAACCCCCTTCCAGCCAAAAACGCAGGGAGACCAATCACTACCCTGATGGGCTTCCCTGCTTTGGGCGATAGAACCTGGACCCTGGCCCACAACAGCAGGGGCATACTCCAGTTCTACGCCAATCTGAACCTATGGGAATCACTCTGTCCATACTCTCAGGGCCCACCAAGCTAATCCATGGGAAACCCTTCTCTTCACCTGTGGACCCCACCTGTGCAGCACCCAACCTTAACTTGCTCACAGGTGTGTCCCAACAGCCAGACAGCAAGCCACAGTGGCCACTGACAGTGGTCAGGGATGAGACCCAGGCCTTATGCCTCTCAGGGCTCTCAAACCTCTGTGGCTTCAGAGAGCGGGGGGCAGTAGCCCAAGGTGCTTGGTACCCTTTGTCCACTCTCCTTCCTGTCAGGTCAGGTATGACATCCTGACACTGACCTACCAGCCTCGGGCCTGTACCCGGCAGCTGGACTGGAGACTGGGGTGGGCTTTCCCACACCCGGTCCTCCTCCTCCTTGTTGGGGCTCTGTACCCTCCCACCTGGAGTGGTACCCCCTTCCAGAATTGTCAGGGCACCTGTGGCAGGGGTCCTGCACAATTCGCCCACCAGTTCAGGCGTTCTATCCTGCAACTGGGCGTCCAGGTCAGGGGGGACACCCTGAACCTGGTCCTCCAATCTAGGGTCTAAACCCTCCAGTTGAACCGGGGTCAGAGGCGAGGACTCCCTCCCTCTGCACCCCCTTCCAGAGTACTGCCCCCTCCCATCAGGAGCGGTACCCCCTTCCAGAATTGTCAGGGCACCTGTGGCAGGTGTCCTGCACACTCGCCCACCAGTTCAGGGGTTCTATCCTGCAACTGGGATCCCAGCATAGGGTCTGTACCCTTAGACTGGGCAGAGGCCAGGGGTGAGGCTGTCCTCTCCCCGCCCCCTTACTGGGGTCCTGCACCCTCCCACCTGGAGCGGTGCCCCCAGAAGACAAACTGGTAGGGGCACTGTTAGCAGCTGCCCCTTCCTCCAGGTCAGGGGGACACCCTGAACCTGGCCCTCCAACCCAGGGTCTGTACCCTTAGGCTGGACCTGTGCCTGGCAACCCAGGACTTCCGGGAGGGTACACCAACCCCCCAAGGAAAACACACTCCTCTAGAGTTGTGTAAGAATCTGCCTGGCGCACCAGGACTTCCTGGGGAGCACGCATGCCCCCCAGAGGGTAACACATCTCTCAGGTGTTGTGTGACAGTCTGCCTGGCGCAGATCTCCCGACCCCTGTCCATCTGACAGCGCATGAAGATCCCCCAGGACAGAAGTGGTGTCACCATGGTCATTCACTGGTGACTCAGCCCTTCTGGCTGGTCCCTGACCCACTGGTTCTTCCACTGGGGACTCTCTCCCCCTCTCACCCCTCACTCTGGACTTCTGCACCCTCCCAAGTGGAGCGGCACTGCCAGATACCAGAAACACTAGAGCTCCATTTACAGACGCTCCAGGTTCTCTAGACACTAGGAGATCCTCCTCAACAGGCGGCCCATCAGGACAGCCTAGGCTCCCTACCTGGTGTTCCCTTAAAGAACCATCCAGGCTCTGAGACTGGGTTTCGGGCACCTTGGGACACGCAGCCCCACACTCACTCCTTCTCCACTGAGACAGGACGTGAGTCCCTACACCCCTCCCATTACCACGGGACCTAGCTGGGCTACACTGAACCTCTCCCACCACTCTGGGTTGGAAGACACCTGAGCCACTCCTCTTAGGGTCACTCCCCAATGCCTCTTCAGACCCTCTGGAATCCACCAAAAGGTCTGCCTCCAATGTGAGCTCCCTGAGGTCAGAGAACTCACACTCCAACAGGTGTTGGCATAGCTCTGGAAAACAGGGACTTACAATATGCTCTCCCAAAATTGGATCACACAGTCCCCCACAGGGGTTAACCAAACTATCCTTCACCTCACCATCCAGGGCCTCGCACACGTACCCCACACCACTCTTCTGAGATTGGCAAGACAGTATCTGACTGTCTCTGTCACTCAACCCACACTCTTCTGGGCGGTCTTCACACTCACATACCAGGACTTCAACTGTGGGGGAACCACTCTCCCTGCACCTCCCATCTAGAGTCAGTAGAGTGTCCCTCCTGCTACTAGAACCATGAATCCCTGCGTCAGTTTCCCTATTCCTCTCAGGGACACTGCGCACTACTGGAGCTACCTCATGTCCTTGAACCTCCTGGTGTATGTTAACCCCCTCCAAGTCAGGCGCCACATCTCTGGGTGTGTGTACTACTCCCTCAGCACTAGATAACATAATTTTGCTGCCACCATCTGAGCTGGACTCCCCCTCCAACTCAGCAAAGCTCATGTCCTGAGCTGCCCAAATTTCTTCTTCTTGGGCTAAGGCCCTCTGAGCCTCCTCAAGCTCTCTCAGCTCTTCGTCAATCTCTCACAGCCTCTACTCATGAGCCAGAAGCCAGCTATCTTTTCCTGTTTCTCCCTCACTTTTAGGGAATTCCTTCTTCTCAGACTCAACTGGTAGTGTTGCCTTCCAGCTGGGTAACTCATACTGAAATAGGGATGCCTCTAGATCCTCCCTGGACCTTCTCTTCACAGGCAGCCCCCTTTCCTTGCAAAACACACGTAGTTCCTTCATTGTGTAGACAAACATGTGCCAGAAGTCGAGTTCCATTTTGCAACAACCAACCAGAGTCATAGTATCAAAAATACCTCCAGGAGGACACCATAAAACAGAAAAACAGTATGTGGTTGCGTTTGGTCTGCACTCACTAGTAGTGTTCACCAATCACTGTACATGAATCACAAATGCAAGTCCAGAATCCTCACCGCTGACCACCAATGTTAGAATTGGGGGTCTCTAGTTGGCACAGGTAGATACTTGTGACAAATAGGGACCCTCGCCTCTAGTCAGGGTAGGGGGGTACACTCCTAAAATAACCCCTGCTCACCCCCTTGGTAGCTTGGCACGAGCAGACAGGCTTATCTCAGAGGCAGTGTGTTAAGCATTTGTGAACACATACAGTAATCCAGTGACAACACTATAGATGGACACCACACAAGTTTTATATCAAAAATAAGTATTCTTTATATAGATTTAACACAAGACCATAAACGACAAAAATCCACAATACTGTACTTAAAATGGTAGGTTTAGCTTAGTTCTCTTCAGTTCTTAAAATGCGACACTTTGAGTCAATGTACCTTATGATGCGTCACGTTTCTACAACGGAAGTGTTGCAGAGATGGAGATGCGACAAAGTTCTGGTGCAAAGAAATAAAGACGTCAAGTTCTTCCTGATGCGGCACGCTTCTCCGATGTTGCGAGAAGTCTCGGCTCGATGCGTCAGCTGCAGCGGCGACACCCTTGTTCCGTGATGCGACGACAGCGGCTTTGGCGGCGACACTCTTCTCCGACGTTGCGAGACGCTTCCGCTCGATGCGACAACTGCAGCGGCGACACCCTTGTTCCGTGATGCGACGGCAGCAGCTCCGACGGCGGCACGCTTCTCCGTGGATGCGAGGCGCTTCTGTCGATGCGGTGCAATGCGACAGCTACAGCGGCGACATCTACGATGCGATGGCAGCGGCTGCGACACGCTTCTTCCTCGTTGCGAGACTCTTCTCTTGATGCGGTGCAATGCGACAGCTACAGCGGCGACATCTACGATGCGACGGCAGCGGCTGCGACGGCGACACGCTTCTTCGGGGTTGCGGACGTTTCTCGAGATGCGGTGCAATGCGACAGCTACAGCGGCGTCATCTCCGTGATGCGACAGCAGCGGCTGCGACGGCGACACGCTTCTCCCTCTTGAGTCGCGCTTCCAGCTCCTTGCGACACGCAGTCCCTTCAGAAGGCCCAAAACAGCAGCAGGCACTTCCAAAGGATTCTTGGGGAGCTGGTGGTTGAAGTCTGTTGTCCCTGAGACTTCAGCAGGAGGCAAGCTCTTTTCTCAAGCCCTTGGAGATCCTTCACAAGTTGAATAAAAGTGCACACAAAGTCCTTTCTCCTTCCTTTGGCAGTCAGGCAACCACTGCAGGCAGATCCCTCTAGCTTAGGGATAGTCTTCTCCTCAGTTTCTTCTTGGTTCCGCTCCTCAGCAAAGGTTTCTTCTTGTTTCCCAAAGTGATCTAATTTCCTAGGGGTCTGGGTCCCCTTTTTATACACAGTTTCTCTTTGTTCTCTCAAGGCAGAGAGGCCTCTGCCTAGTCCAAAACCAGTTCTGGTCAGTCCTGGAGCACTTTGTTTTTCTGACTCCTTCTTTCCTTTCAGAATGTGGGGCAGAGTGCTCAGCCGCCCGGCAGGAGGTGGAGCCAGCATTGTGGAAGGCAGGCACAGCCCTATTCAGACCCAGGTGCAACTCCTCTCTCCACTCTGGATGCAGATCTTTCTATTCAGCCCTGTGCTGGCTCACCCTGTCTCCTGTAGCCACCCCCAGCCCCTGTCACTCAATCTCCAGACAAGGAATACACAACCTAGCAGAGGCAGGCTTGGAAGTTTAGGCAAGAAAATACCCACTTTCTAAAAGTGGTATTTTCCAACACAGAATGTTAAAACCAACTTCACTAAAAGATGTATTTTATCATTCTGAGTTCAGGCATACTAAATTCGTTTTTCTACCATGTTCCCTGGGTCGGTTCTGACTATAAGGTGTAATAGTCAGTCTGCCCAGTCTGGCCTATGGGGAGCAGGTAGCCTTGCAATAGTGAAAAACGAAAATGGCTGTAATTCACTATTAGGACATGCCACACACACCAGGGCATGTCCTACCTTGTACTTACAATGCACCCTGCCCTAGGGCCTACTCTAGGGGTGACCAACATGCAGTAAAGGGAAGGTTGGGGGACTGGTAAGTGGGTGTACTCACCAAGTCGACATGGCAGCCTTAGGCTGCACACAGGCTCTGCAATGGCAGGCCTGAGACACATTTTACAAGCCGCTTCTGTGGGTGGCACAACCAGTGCTGCAAGCCCACCAGCGGCATTGGATTTACAAGCCCTGGGCACACTGAGTGCACTGTACTAGGGACTGACAAGTAAACCAATCATCCAATCATGGAGTCACTAATCCATCACACAATTTATAATGGGGAGAGCATATGCACTTTAGCACTGATCAGCAGTGGTAAAGTGCCCAGAGTCATAAAACAGCCAACAACAGGTCAGAAAAAATATAGGAGGAAGGCAAAAAGTTTAGGGATGACCCTGCAAAAAGGGCCAAGTCCAACACTGCGCAACCACCTGCACCTGGTGGTGTGGTAATCAGTCCCTTTATGATTAATTCTGTGATGGGCAAGCCTCCGCAAAATAAGGATGAGCTTCCTTATTGGCTTGCTGAAAAGTTTGGGCAACTCAAAGCTGTTTTTCCTAACATGACACCTGTGGAAAAGCACAGGATTTTGACTGTGTGCTTGCCTAAAGGCCTAGTTCCCGAAATAGCTGATTATAACACTTGGGGTAAAGTGTTTGCAGCGGTATATTCGATGTGTTTCGGCACCCCCTCAATGACCGTACTCCCTTCCGTGATTAGACGTGTTCAGGATGAACATGGGGCCGAGGCGGCCCTGGAGTTGGGAATGAGATTGGTGGGGGTGTTCGATATTGTTTCCGATATGATCCTTGCTAATGTTAAGGGTGATGCAGTAAGCTTGCAGGTGGCACAACGCTTAGAGGCTGTTGCTGACGCGGACATGCCACGCGAATTGCCAAAGATTATTGCTAAAGCATATAAGACCATAGGGCGCAATAGTCTGGGTGTTAAGCCTTTTACGCAAACACAAGCTCCGGCTCAAACTCAACAAAAAGCCCAGACTGAAAAGGATGGGCGCCCGTTCTTTCCTAAAAAGAACTGGAAAAATAAAAAACAGGGGCAGTAGCAACAGAAGCAGGGTTTGCGTGCTGGTTCACCAACACCCTAGTCTTCTGAGCGTACTTATGACTTGCGCGACCGCGCAAAACTTAAGACTCCTGATAGATTTCAAGTCCCTGATCAGCGCTCTCCTCGTTCTTTACAGGACACATCGGACTCTCAAGCTGGTAGTGGGGAACGCAAGGTTCATGGCAAAGGCCCGACCACACAACAGGGACGGGATCAATCTCAACAGTTTGACGTCAAAGCTAAACAAGAGGATCTGCCTCGTTTTAGACCCCCGTATCAGAAGAAGAAACTTGCCGCTTTAACAGCGAAATATGCCTCGGATGGTGAGAACACGACTTATAGATTGGACTTAGGCGGTGACTCTGCTCGACAGCGCAGCGGAGGTTACCATAGTGCGGGAGGAACTGCGTCCTTGTCTGGAGGCGAGAGCAACTGATACGTTTATTACAGTAGAATTGGCAGATACACGAGTTGCCCCCCCCGGATAGACTCTATGAAATTGTCTTCCAAATTGAAGGTGATATACAGAGTACAATCACAGGGGTTTTTTGGGAAAATCTCACCTCTTCTTACGACAGTTTATTGGCGGAGGCAGATTGGCCTCCACCATTTGTGCTAGCGGCTTCTAGAGGGGAGGACGTGATACTTCCGAGTTTTTCGCGTTACGTCCCTGAGGAACATGCAAAGGCATATGCATCTGAGTGAGCTTTGGCCCTAGCCCCGGCGGTGTACCGTAATCAGGTGGGCTGGGATAGAGATTCACAGGCACATGAGATACCATTACAATCTATGCCACAGCCACAGCCCCAATATCCAATCATACGGGAAGCTAAGGCTCCCGTTTGTGATATTCTAACACAGTTGGAGTATCAAGGAATGATTGAATCCTGTATATCACCGATGAATAATCCTCTTTTTACGGTGTCAAAACCCGATGGGTCATATCGCATTGTATTAGATTACCGAAATTTGAATAGTCATTGTCGTACATTTGCGGTACAAAACACACATAGCTCTGCGCTAGTGAACAATCTTATTCGTAAGAAAAACAAGACTACACTGGATATTTCCAATGGTTTCTATAGTCACAACTTGGCTCCTGAGAGCAGTGACTTGACAGCATTTACCGCCATTGGGAATCAGAAAAAATGTACGCATTTGCCTATGGGGTATAAGAATAGCTCCGGGGCTTTCGCTGCACGTGTTGTCTCTTTGTTGGACAGCATAGACTCTGATGCGTTCTCGTACGTTGATGATATTTATCTGACAGACGATGAACTGATGCCACATCTAGTCCGAGTTGACCGCATTATCCTGTCCTTTGCCGACTATGGATACAAATTCAATTTTGCTAAATCACATATCGCACATTTTGCGGTGCTTTTTTTGGGCTACGAGCTCAATAATGAAGGTAGGGGCTTGGCCCCCCACTTTCTGGAGAAGTGTGCACAATTGCAACTTCCAGCTACTCTGAAGAAACTTCAGTCTTTGCTGGGATTTTTGAATTTCGGGAGGACTTAAATCCCCGATTATGCCCAGCGTATCAAACCGCTTTATGCGTTGATACAACCAACTTATTCCTCTGCCAGCTGGCTTCCGGAACATAACTCTATTCTGCAATCTTTGCAATCAGATCTGCTTGCGACTAACTTCTTGTTAACGCGTGACAATACCACAAACCTGGTGATACGTATAGTACCAGGGACGGTGGGTTTCACTTACCTGACGTTCAATGATGGGGATACAGTCCCTATTGCATACAAATCACATTTGTACACTTCGGCTGAGATGCGATTTTCGAATGTTGAGAACGTTTTGATGGCAGTCCAGATGGCGATTCTGAAAGAGCGCTCGCTGGCACAGGGAAAACGCATTCTTATGGTCATGCCTCTCCCTGCTTTAGAAGCAGTGCCTAAGGCGAGTGTGCCAAACTCTAAGGCATTACATCCCCGTTAGATACAATGGGCTACTTCTTTGACATCGGCTGATGTCACGTTTATCTTTGATCCTGCTCTTCAGACACAGGAGTTTTTACAGTATGAACATGTTCATCCTCCTCCTTTGTCGTTGCTTCCTTTAGATGAATACAAATGTATCATTTATACCGATGGCTCGGCCCAACCGGCCACCGGTTCTAAACACGCTTATTTGACGGCTCGCGCTATTGTGGCTGGTTCAATTGTCAATGGAGAATTTAAGTCTTCCATAGTGCATACACAGGCACTTGGGGACTGTACAGCGCAATTGGCGGAGCTGCGTGCTCTTGTTCATGCTCTCGCGTTTGCTGATCCTAATGTGAATACTCTTATTGTATGCGATTCTTACTACTGTGTTCAGTATTTTAATGGCAACTTATTCTTTTGGTCACAAAATGACTATTGAGATTCTAAAGGCAGCGCAATAAAGCATAAAATGCTTTGGGTTCGAGTGGCGGAACTTAAAAAACGACTCCCACTCACACAGGTTATACATACTCTTGGCCATCAGCGTGTGGGAGCACATGCTGTTGGTAATTCTTTGGCTGACGAAGCGGCCAAATCTGCAGTGGCCACGTGTTCCGTAGCAGCAGTTACAAGGTCCATGACTAAGATAGATAATGAAATTTTGGCAGCAATTGCTGCTACGAAGGATGGATCTGCTTATCCACAGGGCTTCCCTTCGAAGTATTCTTATCATTTATCTCCTGAACAAGTTCCTTATGCTAAAATTCCTAGAGTTGGGGATCGGCTGATTCCCAACAAGGACCGCAGACTTGCTTTGATCATTGCCGCACACGAACGCATGGCTTCTGCACATGCCGGGGTGTCTGCGACAGTCTCTATATTACAGCAACGTTACTGGTGGAATGGTTTATATAAACAGACCCGTAATTATGTACTTGCGTGTGACATTTGTCAGCAAATCAAACCGTCTACGGTCTCACACCCACCACAAACACAGCTATGTATTTCCAATCAGCCTTTGGCTCTGTGTATCTTGATCACTGCGGTCCGTTCTCTTCTGATACTGCATATAACATTTTTTTGTTGCAGTTGATTCGTGCACTAGATTCCTTTGGGTTTGGCCACAACGCAGTGCTGACGCTCGAAATGTCATTAGAGATTTGCGTGTCTTCGTAGGAATGTTTGCCTGTGGCACCTTCCATTCAGACCAAGGTCCAGCGTTCGCCTCTAAGGCGTACAAGGATGCGATGACGTCGATGGGGGTGCTGGTGCAGTGTTCGTCTCCATACCGGCCTGAGGGCAATTCTATAGTGGAGCGAATGAACCATGACTTAAAGCAATCTTTGACAGCTAGGGTCTTAGGTACTGGCAGGAACTGGCTGGCCCATTTGTATGGTGTTCAACGTGCACTCAATAATCTCCCTAGAAGATCTCTGGTTGGGCGGACCCCATACGAAATGCTCTTTGGCATCAAAATGTTTGTGCCAGACCTTGATGGTCTAGACGTTGTGGCAGCTGCCGCAACCTTTGATGTAGGTATTCATTCTACTATGTTACAGGATCTACAAATGACCCGTGACAGCTACGCGACTGAACATTTACCCTCTTCCAATGATGCAGCACTGCTGATTCCAGTTGCCGGCTGGCTTACTAAGATTGGAGATCTGGTACGAGAAAAGCTAGAGAACAAAAAAGAATTCGGGCCCTCTTATCGTGCACCGGTTCCAGTACTTGGATTGAAGGGTACTCATACAGTCATTTTACCACCTTTACCTGGTCGTAAGGACAACAGATACATCTCCGTGGACAATGTCAAGTTACACCGTCTGGCCGATTCTGAATAGTGTAACACCTGCAGTTTCGTGCAACGCTATCTCTTTGAATCCGGTGCCCTCAACCTCTACCACTAATGCCCGTATCGCTGAGGGTGAGATGGAAACTACTACTGACCTTTCGCCTGTTCTGCCTCCATCCTCTTCCACCGCAGAAGTCGAGTATACTTACCCTACAGATGAGTCTCGAAGGGAAGTGCCGAACAATTCTCGACAACATCATGCTGATGCTGCCCTACCACCTCTAATACCCATGGGTGCAAGCGGTTATTTTGGGGACCATTCAAGCTTCTCTTATGACTCCTCCTCGTCTTCTACTTCGACACTTCCGCCTACAAAATTAAGTATTTTCGTCTCTTGGTTCAAAAAGACTTACCTGGTCCCCCCATGGACCTACATCTGGTTGGTGCTTATCCTGATTTTCCTCTTCATGTTGATTGGATTTGTGACAGTATTCTTCTTACTCATCAATGGTCATTATTTGCCAGAACGCTCTGCTGTGAACTTGGTCGATGGAATTCTGGCCCCTCATACATCGTCCCATATCATGAAACGTGATCAAACTCTTGTGAATATTTCAGCTTTCCCGGTTGCAGATGGCATTGTTTGGGATGAAGTAGCTTTCGAAATTCACGGCCTGACGGAGGTGCTCAGGATACCATACGTGTCTTGCGTCTCATTAGGAGATGTGGTAACACAGGACATACATTCTGATGATTGGGATGTGCAAGCGGTACATTAGTTGTTTTCTGATTTAAAGTATTACCCTGCTTTTGATGCTTAAGATTTGTATTTAAATTCTGCCAATTCTGCTGATTTATTCTGTTATCAACACTATGGGCATCATTTTTTGCATAAAACAAACACGTTAAGACCTGTTTTTAATTACACTCAATGGGAACATTGTCCTAGTCCCGTACAGGGGAGTTCTAAAACTCTTAGAGATAAATTTACATATTTTACAGATTATGACACGTCTAATCCGTAATCCTATTTCTTTCAACTGCAATTATCATCTCAATCCAAATTTCTCTTGACCCACACTAAATTGATTTATTCCATCTCTTTTAGAACTAAATTGGCCACACAGGGTTATGATCACTAGAAAGATACCATTGATTTATAATCAATTTGGGGCACTAAGCCGTGGCAGGTTCAGGGAACTGAAGCTTTGCATCGTGCCTGCCTGATTCCGACTTAAATTTTATTTTTAAATGACACTGGTAGAAACGGGTAGCCTGGTGCCGAGCGGGCGGGCCAAACTCCGGAGGAAATGTGTAAAGCATCTGCGCAGCACACTCACAGGCGACACACCAGGCACACTACAAAAGGAGACCACACCAGGTTGCATGAAAAATAACTTTTGTATTATACCAAATACAGTAGGATGCAATCACATGGTGAACACGGAGCCAACTGGCACCAGGTAGTCATTTACAGAGGGGGACTATTTACAAGGCAGGGCCAATCGGACCGCTGCCGGAATCATCACAAGTACACAGGATAAATGTGCAAGCATCAGTAACTGTGTAACAACCCGCACTTACAGGCAGGATCCTTGTGGGCATAACATTAGGCAACTTGCATGAGGCATCTCAATATGCATAAAAACACATAGTGGGCAACAATTAGGCATGGAAACATAGGAGACACTCTCATCAGGGGTAGGCCACCTTAGGCGGGGCATAAACCTCAGCAATGTCCACCCTAGGAAAAAGCATTAGGCGCATTAGCATAACCCTAGGTATGAACACATCTGTATAAATCACTTTAACAGGAGGCCTGGGATGAGAACCTTAGGTTAGGCATGGAAATGCAACATGCATATTCAGATTGGCATTAGCATAAAATGCAACCTTAGGCATACCATCACACTGTGCATACATAACATTAGCGTTACGCAAAACCAGGTGAGCATAGAGGCACCACCATCATTAGCGACACAGCATTAGGCCTGAACATGTGGGCATGGAGGCGACACCATTAGGGTGAAAGCATGAACAACACATTAGCAATTTGGGGGAAAACATTACCAGCATAAATGCATTAGCGTAGACCCCTTAGCGCAGGCATAGCCTTAGCATAAATCACCTGTACATAAATCATAAGAGGCGCTAGGCCTCACAAGCATAAGCCCCAGTCGTCCCAATCGGGGGCACAACACTCTGAAACTGTGCCCAGGCCAACTGGCCTCTCTCAGGGGCTCAGAAGCCCTACATCCCGCAAAGTCAGGGCTGGCTGCAAGGGCAGTGAAAACAAAGGTGCGCAAAGCGCTAGGGCAGGAGGGTCCCTCACTCCTCTCTCTGTTCTCCTGAGTAATCCAATGCCCCCAATGCGTTGCAGCTGCCCCCTGTCCTGCTGGGCAGCTGGGTAAACCCAACAAGCACTGGCGCCAACAATGCAGCGATGGGAGTCCCACTCCGGGCTCTAACAGGAATCTGCCCACAAGAACACTGGCACTTACGGTGCCTCTGGGGCCCCACTCTGGGACTCTAGAATTTCCCAAAATGCCTCTGTTGTGCATCTGAGGGAGGAAACAAGTACTGGGCACGTTGGAGCCCCCCTCCTATGGGACTCTAAGCACAACCAATGCCCTCCAAAGAATACTGGCACCGGGGGCGGGCACCGACAATGTGCCCCGACATACCCCCCAACCACAGGATGACTGAGCCCCACTCACCGGAAGTCTGAGGCCCCTCTGGATGTCTCTGCAGTCTCCGGGCACCGGCAATGTGCCCCGACAGGTCCCGCTTCTGGGACCTCTCCTGGCTTCACCCTCAGCAGAGCCTTCTCCTCGTCAGCAGCGCGGAGGGGCAGGCACTGACAATGTGCCTCGGGCCCCCTCCGCCGCAGGACTCTTCCTTGGCAATTTACATATAGCGCTCACGAGGCGCTAGGCGGCAGGAAAGTTCTTGGGCTGAAATTAAGTTGTAGCGCCCACAAAGCGCTAGGTCCCACACCATAAAGTGGTAGCGCTCCCCTTCACTGGCAATAAAATATAGCCCTCCCGAGGCGCTAGGGAGCAGGCAGGAAGGCACAGTCACTGGAAATATAGCGCTCTCGCAGCACAACGCTGCAGATGTCAGCTCCTCACCTCCTGGGCAATAAGATAAAGCGCTCTTCTTCTCCAGGCGCTAGCCAGCAGGCAGGGATGGTCAGTCACTTCAAATGTAGCGCTCCTCTTCTGCTGGGCACAGTTATAGCGCTCTCGCAGCAAGCAGAGCACAGTCAATGCAAATATGGCACTCCGGCAGCCCAGCGCTGCAGGACCCACGCACCTTCTTCTCCTGGGCAGGGCTGGAGGCAGCGCTCTCCTGGTGCAGGAATAAGGTTGTAGCGCTAAGTCCCACAAAATAAAGTTGCAGCGCTCCTCTTCCCCTGTGGCACAGTCATAGCGATTTAGCAGCACAGCGCTGCAGGCATCAGCTCCTCTCTTCTCCTGGGCAGACCACGTGCTCACAGGGTGCTAGGCAGCAGGCAGCTGGCAGTAAGATATAGTGCTCACCAGGTGCTGGTCTTAGGACGGCAGGAGAGCAGGCAGGCAATACTGGGCAAGATCAGCAGGCAGTGGGTACTCATCAGAACAGGACAGCAGCTCCTAGAAGCAGTCATCTCCCATAAAGTGGCACTCCTCCTGACACAGCAGTCTTCACTCCAGTAAAGGGCTCTCACTGGCCCTGTGGACAGCGGAGGGGTGCAGATGGGCACAGGGGCCAGCACACAGGCCCAATGTGGCGGTACCTCCTGGCAGAGTGTCCCCTCTCATTCAGGTCCACGCTCAGTCTGAGCACATGGAGGCACAGCCCCCCTCACCCCACCTACCAGAAAGGGCTGGAAGCTTCTTGAAGGTTCCCTGGGAAAACCGGTCCCAACTGGTTTAGGGGGAGGTGTAGAGCACCCTCGGTGCCAGGCTTCCCTCCAAAAGCTGGGGGTGCTGGGAAACAGACAACTAGACCGCCAACTCACCTCAGACAGGCGGCACATGTGCAGACAGGAAGGGCGTCCATTTTAAAAGTAACATTTTACAAAGGTGCATTTCTACAATGGTGGAAATAAAGGTGCGTACAACATTGCACAGCATTCATTATTTTCAGTTCAGACACACCATGTCAGTAAAATGGCTAGGGGGAAAAGCGAAAAATTCAGGGAAAAAGGGCCAAGCCCAACAGACACAGTATACCAAACTACTTGCTTTGGTTTGGCAACTGCAAAAAATTAGAATATCCCATCCATTCCGTCATTAGCGGAATATGGCAATTGGCGTGCTCAGACGAATTATACGAGAGATGTGTTACAGGCTTTGTTTCGAAATGACACTTTCAATGTCTCTGAAATTGATTCATCTGGTTGGTTGGTGTGGCAAACAAATTCAAATGCATGTCAATTGCGTTTTTATAATGTAACACCTGGTTTCACACAGACTAGACCGGATCCTCGTTATCCACATTCACATTCGGTTACCACATACTTGGTGGGTAAATTGTGCCAACAATGGTTGGAACACTCCACTTTGTTGTCAGTAAAACAACACCTATCACTTTTGTCTAGCGACATCAATTTGGCTGATTTTATCTTAGGACCAAGGATTCCTAGATCTAAGAGGTTTATCTATGCAGCTTACAATGAGGTTTGGAAACTTTCGCAGAAAGAGGCAGCGCTTCGTCTGCGCCAAATTGATCAAGCCAATTTAGAAAAGGTCCTTGCCGTGGTCAACAATAGCATCAATACACTTTCTTCACGCATTTCTACATTGGATAATATTGTTTCATCTGTTATTGATATTGTTCAGAATGATGTATCTGTGTTATATCATGGTCAAAATCAATTACGATCAGTTATGCAGTTTGCATGGAGGTTACAGACTCTCAAAATGGGAAAAGTCCCTTGGGATTATTTGAATGCTTCTGCTTTGTTTTTACCATTTAATCTGACTGATAAACAGAAATGTATGTCCATGAAAGATGCTACATACACGCTGTTGCACATTGAACTATTGGAACTGTCGTGTAGTTCCTATAGTACCCATGCAGGACCTGCGTGTTTGGATAACATAAACTGTGGGCTTGGTGGCAGACTGATTCTGTGCACCCCCACCGTGTACGTTAGCCGGATTTGCATAGCTAGCTCACAGTGCCACTAGAATCTCCTCTTATCGGGGAGAGATTAGTTTCTGGCAACCTTGGACCATGACAACCCTAATTCCTCAGAATCGTGGAAACAATGTACTACCTTTCGCTCAGTCACTCGTGCTTACTTATTTGGTTACACAGAATAAACAGTCTGGGCGTTTCAATAAGTATTTATTGAACAGTTGTTATTCTAGTGTAAAATATATGTGCTGCAGTAACCAGCAGACAATAGCAGAGATATATTATCAGCAGTACGATAAAAGTGAAGGGGTAGAACAGTTCTACCATATTGCAATAATCATGAATACATACATGAATATAAAAAGCATTATGAAAAGTGCGCGTACTCCTACGATGCCTAACTAGATGTACCTGAGTGTACCTAGCATATGTGTAGGTCTAAAAGCCTAAGAGCCAAGAATCCTTCTAGGATTTAGTCGAACCCCCATACCTGAATAGAGAGAGTGTGGGACACCGTCCTGGTCTCGAGTTGGACACCCCGCAAGGGCTGTGTTAGACCGCTGTCAGCTGGAGCGACTGCATGCAGGAGCCTCAGCATCTTTGGTCAGTGTGTCAGCATGGAAGTCTCGGTTCCCTCAGTATGGTTTGTATTGGTCTTTGTTGGACATGAGGAAGACGTCAGGGGTGAACTTTGTACATACATATTATGCGGGAGATGTAGCTGGTGAATGCTCATGCATAATTTATGAGTACATTGTAGCCCTGTGTTTGGAAAAGACCTTGCAGTGTTCTAACCACAGACTAGATAACGTTCAACCCTCAGAGTTCGTTGTGTACTGTAGGGAACTAATGTAGGTGAAAGATCATGCCTATATTAGGAGCCATGACTATAATAGGGCCTATACGAGTATGACCATAATAGGGTATATACGAGTATGACCATAATAGGGCATATACGAGTATGACCATAATAGGGCATATACGGGTATGACCATAATAGGGCACATACGAGTATTTCTACATTATGGCATATTTGAACCGGTCTACATTAGGGCCTATATTCGAAACATAACAGAACCCTTGCCTGTCTCTGTGGCGGAGACGGATTCAGCTGTTTGGTTAATTCATGGGGTTATTTCTCTCCCATTCTCGCTATTTCAATTTAAATCATGTATGCAACATTTTCCAATGGGGCGCTTTGAACCCCTGGGTAGTGCATTTCTCCATGAATTATGGTCCCTACCTTTCACTTACAGGTGTCACCGGGAGGATTAGGAAGTCTTCCTAACAGGGGAGGGCTGCAATTCCACAGTAGGACATTCCCTAGTTTGTAAACATGTTAAGTTGCACGGCGCTTGTAATGTATCCACATCTAATCTTGCTTGTTTTTTTTAAAGGAACTCCAGTCCCAGCGATAATTCCAGCTTTTACATTGCTTACTAACGGCAGTTATCTTATTTTGAACAACTACGACTGCTGTGTTTTACGGGCAGGAATACCGTATTTAGTAACAGTTTCACAATGTGTTACTTGTTGTAGCAATGTGCTTTTTCCGCCCCCGCATGGGAAAGTAGATAGTTCCATTTGGCCTTCCATTCCGCCTTTGATAACAGATTTCAACAAATTAAGCAGGCTCAAAGCGCTATTGTTTCAACAAGAAGTGGCTCTCACTTCAGCTCGAGAGACCTTCGAGTTGCAGGTGACTAGAACATCTAGCGAGATTCAGTCACTTCTGAACACTAACCTCCCACTTCACTTTGGGGAGCTGATACATCAAATATTTAATGCGTCTGACACTCAAGGACTTGCGCATTTTTTTAAACTTGTGGTATCCGGCCTTGTGACATCCTTTCAGACGATATTTGGAGTAATACCGACTTTTATTCATTCTATATTTTCCAGCGTCTTCGGAGGATTCCCTTTATTACTGGCGCTAGCTGGTGGAATCCTGCTTCTTCTGTTCCTGCTGCGCAATGGCTGCTCATCTTGTGGTAATGCACAGACCAGGCCAATTGCAACTGTACTGTGATCGAATGCAACAGGTTTTTGGATGCTTGCCATTAGCAAAGCCTAGCTTGCACTTGGAGTCTTGGCTGAATGGGATATCTGTGCAGCTGCGCAGAACCTTTTGCAATGGAGTTTCATCGAATATCATGCAAGTTGCCCGGTTATGCTCTTGGAAGCATCAGATTACGAGGAGCATGTCTGTTCCTTCGACCTACTTGATTGGATGCATCCCTTTTTAGGTCGAGCCTAGCGTTGCAGTGCATGCGCTGCTCGCTTTGCGAGGCATGCAGTATTCAGTATAGCATGGAAGCTTCGTGGAAGCTCCGCCCACTCTCCGCCCATCTTTTTCGTTGGCTTAGGTCCTAAATGCTGCCTTCCGATTAGTTTTAGGCTTGTTAGTCCCTTCTCATGACGGCCATGTCCTCATTTGTATCCTTCCATGGCTACTGACCCTTTACTCCGAACACTATTTTCTTCCCTGTCTCCCCCCCCCCCCCCTCCTGCAGTCCGTGACTTCTCGCCTCCCCTTACCCCCCTCCCGTTCGTGCCTTCTCGCCCGCCCACCCACACTCCCGTTTCCAATGCAATAGGTCTCGCGTAAATGCGAGTCCTATTGCAATGCAAATGCTTGTTTGGTTCCCGCACCTCCATTCTCCTCCCTCCCGTTTCCTTTCCCTCCTGAAAATGGAAACGTCGCTGTGCCGTCCCCTGACTGCGCCGGGCTATCCGCACATCAGAAGCCAAGAGGCATGAAATGCAAATGATAAGAGGGAGGCAGATGGGTTATGCCGCGCCGCCTGATGCCCAATGAATTTTCAATGGTGCTGCCTTGTGCGGCGGGGTGGGGGTGCAGCAGGAAGATTGTAAGGTACGGGGGTGGTGGGCTCCGAGCAGGCGGCGGCAGGGGTCTGAAATAAAAACATTTCAGCTGTGTTCTCGCCGCGTTCGCTCTTGACAATATTTTTTCACACTTGGCTGCGCACCTGCTCTTTGGCGCGCGCTCTCTCTCCGCTCCCCCTGTCTGCCTCCCGCACACGTCTCCCAGGTCATGTCGCAGCCGATCCGGTGGAAATAATAAGATAGAAACCACGAGGTTGTTATTTGCATAGAAATAGCACGGAGCCCCAGGCAGCCCGGAGAGAAGGACACAGAGATCATTTGTCTACAATTTTAATGGAAACTTTTGCTGAGGTAGATTTTTATTTTTTTATGTACATTCAATCTCCACCCCTTCTCAGCTCCCCCGGCCCTTCTCCCCGCCCCTTACCCCACACCATGAATGACTCTACAAGACACACCACCTATCTGTGTCTCTGGAATGCAGCAACATGCAAATTCAAATCTGCGGGACTGAAGGTCAACGGCGGCGAGAGGCCCGTGTGTGGATCCGAGGTGCTCCATGTCCAGGCCTCCATGGCGACACACACCTGTTGCCTGCAGCACGGGCTAAGCTATCATTAGTGCAGCAGGTGCAGTTGCACCGTGGCGCAGGAGCATAAGATGTCTGCTTCCTGTTACCATGGCTGTTTTTGTACTGCCATGTCATGGTGGAGGGGGGCTATTTTCATTTCTTGCATTAAGTCCTGCGGCATTCTTGAAACCCGTGGCCTCCACCCCAGGGATGTGCGCGATAGACATTCTTTGCCTGAATTTTTGCACAGGTGCCAGCTGTTATGCTGTACTATGTCAGTGTTGTTTTAGACAAGTGGGCCGAGCAGGACAGCACCAGGCTTGGCAGCGCCTAGAACCCCTTTCTTCTGTAAAGCAGTAATATACAACAGTGCTTTAAATGGAAATATAGAAGCGTTGGTACTCACTATCCAGAGTACCCGTTTGCTCCTGAGAAGTGCAGATACTCTCCATTTCAAATAGAAGTCCAGGTACTCAGTACAGGAGAGTACCTGTTCATTTAAAACACTGATATGCAAGTATTATCAATTGCCCGTTCATCACTTCCTTGAGAGGCATCTCATTGAAGGGGTTTTGCTGGATGTATTTCCAACATCCAAAGTCTGCAGGTTCTAGCCACTTATGTTATTTCCTTTTGAGAGAAGAGATAGGCTAATGCTCCACCTCTGACTGTGCTTTGGGTCACTGCTACTGCGCTCCAGATTCTGGATATTAAAAGAAAGTTAAACCCAGAGGCCTGCTTTCTTCTTTCAGTTAACGTCACGCTCTTACTAAGATAGGCGTATGCAGGGCTAGACTGGCACTCCCAATTTCTAGCGGTGCAAGTGAGCCATTTAACCTTATCTTTTTTTTCTTTTCTTTTTTTTAGATAGCCCTCTTGCTGCCTCAGTGAATTTATTTTTAGAGACTGTATTACAGGTTGCTTAGCAATGCTCCATAGTGTGACTCGGGGAGCCTCCAGTTCTCAGCCTGTTGTCTGACCGGTCAGTGTAACAGGTGGGCCTCTAGCCATTAGTAGCATGAAGCCTTTTTAGGTGGGGCCTAGAGACACCGTGATGTAGCAACGGTGCATTTGACCCCAGTGCAAATACGAAAGTAGACAGAAAAATAAAATTACCCCTCTTTGAACCATATCCAAAATAATACTGCCACCAGGTGATGCCAGCAAACCTGGCACTCATTCGGAGGATTGCCATCTTTCTTTTCTACCTTTCAGTTCTTTCTGCCTTTATTCCCAGTTATCTTTTCATTCATTTATTCAACCATCCATCCACCCTTTCTTCTCTATCCTGTCTGCCTTTTTCCATGCATCCTTTCTCTTTTTTCTAGTCTCATTCCCTCCAACCATCCTCCCCACTCTTTATCCTTCTCCGCATCCACCCTTCTCTTTATCAGCCATCTTCATTCGCTCCATCCTTTTTTCTATTTATCAATCTGTGTATCCTCTTTTCAGCCATCTTTCTCTCATCTGTCCATACTTTTCTTCATCCCTCTATCCTTCTCCATCCCTCTATCCTTCTCTATGCCTTCAATATCCTAGCCACACACCCACCCATCTCTCATCTTCTCCATTCATCCATCTCTCCACCTCTCTTCTTCCTCCCCTTCTTTGGCGCTTGTTTGTTCCATGTGTTGCCTCACGCCAACGCTACATCATTCAATTCTCTTGCAGCAGTGTTTATCAGATTCTGTTTGGAGACATGCATCTCAATTAACCCCTTAACTTCTACCCCCAGCCCCGTCCCAGTGCTGAGCATTTTTTTTTTTTACTATTTGGGGTAATTCGCGCTTTGGACTCCATAACTTTTTTTAGGTCGAGCATTCGAGACCTCTTTTATATACTTTAGTATATAATTATATGTGTATGTACTTTGTGAGCTCTGGAGATCAGCCCTAGGACTTGTCTGCTTCTGCTTAGGGACTTTTTTTTCTGTTTAACTGCCCCTATTTAACTGTCTTGATAGAAAACGACCAGTAGAGGTCAGTAAAATACCAGAATTGCTTTCTGCTTGTTCAACTGCCTCTATTTAACTGTCTTGACAGAAAACGACCAGTAGAGGTCAGTAAAATACCAGAATCACTTTAGCATTCTCTAGATTCCAATCCATAGAAATTGTCTTCCACGAACACCCGTAGACAATAATTTGTTTTTTAAAATCTTGTATTTTCAGTGATATGACCACTGAAGGCCCTGATTTTATATTAAAACAGAGCTTTGGACTATACCATTTCCCGCTGAAAGGCAATATTTCTCTCCATGTGTTCCCATACCTGGCGTGTCACGCAGTTTGGTGCTTACTTTCCCTCCATGTTAAAGAACAGTAGATGTTTCAGCACCCAGGCTAATGTGCTGCATAGCTAAATACATATAAGGTCCCAAAGGCGAGACCGATTGCATTGCAAATGCTTGTTTCTACTAACGATAGGGACGACCTTTTGGAAGGAATTGCATTCTTAAGTTCACGTACTTTGATGGATTTACCACCTCCTTCATAATAACGTTTTCCCGGAGCTGACACTCTTTTAAAAGTCACAACAAATATATATAAATATATATATTTTTTTTGTTTTTGAATTTTTCCAATTTGGTTTTTTCAATCGCTGTTGAACTCTGCTTTGTCCTTGAACTCTGTTTTGGTCCTTTGTCTATATGCTATGACCTTAACAAGGGGAGGGTGTTATATGGCCATTAGGGTCATTGTCGACATCGCTAAGTTAGCATGAGCTTTGCTGCTATGATGCTGCTTTTGCGCACGTTACTACATGACTTTATTTTACAAGACTCTGTTTATGCATGAGAACTGTCTGCTTTTCGCGTTCTCTGCTAGTTCCTGGAGTTTAGTCTGAACACGATGTGCAAGGTCGATAACAGTGCCCCTTGTTATTCTGTTCTGGTCAGTCCCTAGCACGTAGAAAAAACATGCTAAACACAGCTGCACTGCTGGAAACTCGTGCTTTGATATTACGGGGATGCATGTTGTTCACACACACACACTTGGAGAGAGACCGTTCTATGGAGAAGAGCTATGCTGTTCCTATGATGTAAAGCTTCCATCTAGGCTTTAACCCCATCGCTGCTAGGCCTTTCCCCCCCCCCTGTGCTAAGCCTTTTTTTGGCTATTTGGGGTAGTTCGCGCTTAGGCCCCTGTAACTTTTTGACCACATAAGGTATCCACGCCAAATTTGCGTCCTTTTTTTCCAACATCATGGGGATTCTAAAGGTACCCAGGGTTTGTGGATTCCCCTGGAGGGGACCCAGAAATTAGCCAAAATACAGCTACGTTTTAGTTTTTGGGGGAAAAATGGGAAAAAAGGGCTACAGATGAAAGCGTCTGGTTTTTTCCCTGCAAATGGTATCAAAAAAGGGGTTGTGGTGCTGAAATCACCATCTTCCCAGCTTTCAGGGACAAGCAGACTTTTGTCAGAAAACCAACATTTTTTACACAGTTTTGGCATTTTTCTGGGACATAGCCTATTTTTGCTATTTTTTGTGCTTTCAACCTCCTTCCAGTTAATGGTAGAAATGGGTATGAAAGCAATAATGGATCCTGGAAAGCTATACATTTTAGAAACGTAGACAAAATTCTGAATTCAGCAAGGGGTCATTTGTGTAGATCCTTCAAGGTTTCTTTATAGAAACTAACAGTTAAATATGGGAAAAATTGAAAATTAGTTGAAAAAAACAGCCATTTGTATCAACGTTTTCACCTGTAACTTCTTCTAATTATCACAGCTGTTTGAAAGCAATATACCGTTACATCCGCTGGACCTTTCTGGTTGTGAGGATATATAGGACTTGTAGGTTCACCAAGAACCCAACGAACCCAGAGCCAATAACTGAGCAGCGTCTTGCAATGGTTTTTTATTATGTACCGGGTATATAGCAATTATTTTGGGAAAATTTATACATGGAAAAATCGGTATGAAAGACACCTATGTATTTCTGAAATGGGAACAAAATATAGAGTTTAGAAACAGTACATATTTGCACATTTCCGAAATTGGGAGTACCCATACTAGCATGAGAATTATAGGTCATTTTTCCAAATGACTTCTTTTTTACACATTGTCTTTCATTTGGAAGGCAGAAATGCATCAAAAGTCAATAGGAGATAACAGTTGCTCTACAATTCTGTATTACCCTAAGTCTCCCGATAAAAATGGTACCTCACTTGTGTGGGTAGGCCTAGTGCCCACGACAGGAAACGACTCAAAACGCAACGTGGACACACCACATTTTCACAATGAAAAATTACCCTTTTTTTGCAAAGTGCCTAGCTGTAGTTTTTGAACCCTAGCTCTGCCGGCACCTAGGGAAACCTAGCAAACCTATACATTTTTGAAAACTAGACACCCAGGGGAATCTAGGATTGGGTGACTTGACTGGCTATCACCAGGTTCTGTTAACCAGAATCCCTTGCAAACCTAAAAAATTGTAAAAAAAACACATTTTCCTCACATTTCTGTGGTGGAAAGTTCTGGAATCTGCGTGGATCCACAAAATTCCACCCACCCCGCGTTTCTCAAAGTCATACGAGAAAAATGGTACCTCACTTGTGTGGGTAGGCCTAGTGCCCGCAACAGGAAACGGCCCAAAACGCAACATGGACACACCACATTTACACAGTGAAAAATGACCCTTTTTTTGCAAAGTGCCTAGCTGTAGTTTTTGAACCCTAGCTCTGCCGGCACCTAGGGAAACCTAGCAAACCTATAAATTTTTGAAAATTAGACACCCAGGGGAATCCAGGATGGGGTGACTTGACTGGCTATCACCAGGTTCTGTTACCCAGAATCCCTTGCAAACCTAAACAATTGTCAAAAAAACAAATTTTCCTCACATTTCTGTGGTGGAAAGTTCTGGAATCTGCGTGGATCCACAAAATTCCACCCCCCGCGTTTCCCAAAGTCTTACGAGAAAAATGGTACCTCACTTGTGTGTGTAGGCCTAGTGCACGCAACAGGAAAAGGCCCAAAACGCAACGTGGACACACCACATTTTCACAGTGAAAAATGACCCTTTTTTTGCAAAGTGCCTAGCTGTAGTTTTTTAACCCTAGCTCTGCCGGCACCTAGGGAAACCTAGCAAACCTATACATTTTTGAAAACTAGACACCCAGGGGAATCCAGGATGGGGTGACTTGACTGGCTCTCACCAGGTTCTGTTACCCAGAATCCCTTGCAAACCTAAACATTTGTCCCAAAAAAAACATTTTCCTCACATTTCCGTGGTGAAAAGTTCTGGAATCTGCGTGGATCCACAAAATTCTACCCACCCCGCGTTTCCCAAAGTCTTCCGAGAAAAATGGTACCTCACTTGTGTGGGTACGCCTAGTGCCCGCGACAGGAAACGGCCCAAAACGCAACGTGGACACACCACATTTTCACAGTGAAAAATGACCCTTTTTTTGCAAAGTGCCTAGCTGTAGTTTTTGAACCCTAGCTCTACCGGCACCTAGGGAAACCTAGCAAACCTATACATTTTTGAAAACTAGACACCCAGGGGAATCCAGTATGGGGTGACTTGACTGGCTCTCACCAGGTTCTGTTACCCAGAATCCCTTGCAAACCTAAACATTTGTCAAAGAAAACACATTTTCCTCACATTTCTGTGGTGGAAAGTTCTGGAATCTGCGTGGATCCTCACAATTCCACCCACCCCGCGTTCCCCAAAGCCTACTGAGAAAAATGGTACCTCACTTGTGTGGGTAGGCCTAGTGCCCGCGACAGGAACGGCCCAAAACGCAACGTGGACACACCACATTTTCACAGTCAAAAATGACCCTTTTTTTGCAAAGTGCCTAGCTGTAGTTTTTGAACCCTAGCTCTGCCGGCAGCTAGGGAAACCTAGCAAACCTATACATTTTTGAAAACTAGACACCCAGGCGATTCCAGGATGGGCTGACTGGACCGGCTCTCACCAGGTTCTGTTACCCAGAATTCCTTGCAAACCTCAAAATATGTAAAAAAAAACAAATTTTCCTCACATTTCTGTGGTGGAAAGTTCTGGAATCTGCGTGGATCCACAAAATTCCACCCACCCCGCGTTCCCCAAAGTCTTCCGAGAAAAATGGCACCTCACTTGTGTGGGTAGGCCTAGTGCCCATGACAGGAAACGGCCCAAAACGCAACGTGGACACACCACATTTTCACAGTGAAAAATGACCCTTTTTTTGCAAAGTGCCTAGCTGTAGTTTTTGAATCCTAGCTCTGCCGGCACCTAGGGAAACCTAGCAAACCTATACATTTTTGAAAACTAGACACCCAGGGGAATCCAGGATGGCGTGACTTGACTGGCTCTCACCAGGTTCTGTTACCCAGAATCCCTTGCCAACCTAACAAATTGTCAAACAAAACACATTTTCCTCACATTTCTGTGGTGGAAAGTTCTGGAATCTGTGTGGATCCACAAAATTCCACCCACCCTGCGGCCCCCAAAGTCTTCCAAGAAAAATGGTACCTCACTTGTGTGGGTTGGCCTAGTGCCCGCGACAGAAAACGGCCCAAAACGCAACGTGGACACACCACATTTTCACAGTCAAAAATGACCCTTTTTTTGCAAAGTGCCTAGCTGTAGTTTTTTAACCCTAGCTCTGCCGGCACCTAGGGAAACCTAGCAAACCTATACATTTTTGAAAATTAGACACCCAGGGGAATCCAGGATGGGGTGACTTGACTGGCTCTCATCAGGTTCTGTTACCCAGAAACCCTTGCAAACCTATACAATTGTCAAAAAAAACACATTTTCCTCACATTTCTGTGGTGGAAAGTTCTGGAATCTGCGTGGATTCACAAAATTCCACCCACCCCGCGTTCCCAAAGTCTTTCGAGAACAGTGGTACCTTACTTGCGTGGGTGGGTCAAGTACCCGCGACAGGCAAAGACCCAAAACCTATTGAGGCGACATCAAAATTACCTATCACAAACCAACCTGGTTTTGCAAGGGGGGTCCCATGAGTTTTTGGCCCGGGCTTGGCGGCCATCTAGGGAAACCTACCAAACCCACACATTTCTGGAAACTAGACACCCGGGGGAGTCCAGCGAGGTATGGCTTGCGTGGGTCCCCCAACATTCTCTTACCCAGAATCCCCTGCAAACCTCAAATTTTGCTGAAAAAAATCACTATTTTCTCAAATTTCTGTGTGGGAAAGTTCTGGAATCTGCGTGGATCCACAAATTTCCCCCCACCCAGCGTTCCCCCAGGTCTTCCAATAAAAATGGTACCTCACTCGCGTGGGTGGGTCAAGGACCCGGGACAGGCAAGGGCCCAAAACCTATTGAGGCGACATCAAAATTACCTATCACAAACCAACCTGGTTTTGCGAGGGGGGTCCCATGAGTTTTTGGCCCGGGGCTCGGCGGCCATCTAGGGAAACCTACCAAACCCACACATTTCTGGAAACTAGACACTCAGGGGAGTCCAGCGAGGTATGGCTTGTGTGGGTCCCCCAACATTCTCCTTCCCAGAATCCCCAGCAAACCTCAAATTTCGCTGAAAAAAATCACTTTTTCTCAAATTTCTGTGTGGGAAAGTTCTGGAATCTGCGTGGATCCACAAATTTCCTCCCACCCAGCGTTCCCCAGGTCTCCCGATAAAATGGTACCTCACTTGTGTGGGTAGGCATAGTGGCTGCAACAGGAAATGGCCCAAATCGTACTGTGGAGACTTCAAAATTACCTATAACAAAACTACCTGGTTTTGGGGGGGCACCTGGGGTTTAGGCTCCGGGCTCGGTGGCCATCTTGGGAAAGTACCAAACCCAAACATTTCTGAAAACTAGACACCCGGGGGAGTCCAATGAGGTATGGCTTGTGTGGATCCCCCAACGTTTTCCTACCCAGAATGCCATGCAAACCTCAAATTTAGCTGGAAAAAACACATTTTCCACATATTTTTGTGTGGAATCACCGTGCCGGCACAAATGTCCTACCCCACAGCGTTCCCCTGAGTCTCCCGAGTAAAATGATACCTCACTTGTGTGGGTGGGGCAAGGGCCTGTGACGAGCCCAAAACATAGGGAATAAGGGTATAGCACCGAGAATTCTAAGCGCTACATTTTTTTAAAAATACGTTGTTAGCCAATTCTGCATTGGACACCCACACAAGTGAGGTATCATTTTAGTCGGGACACTAAGGAGAACGCTGTGGGGTAGGACATTTGTGCCGGCACGGTGATTCCACACAAAAATATGTGGAAAATGTGGCTTTTTCAGCTAAATTTAAGGTTTGCATGGCATTCTGGGTAGGAAAACTTTGGGGGATCCACGCAAGTCATACCTCATTGGACTCCCCCAGGTGTCTAGTTTTCAGAAATGTTTAGGTTTGGTACTTTCCCAAGATGGCCGCCGAGCCCGGGGCCAAAACCCCAGGTGCCCCGCCCCCAAAACCAGGTAGTTTTGTTATAGGTAATTTTGAAGTCTCCACAGTACGATTTGGGCCATTTCCTGTTGCAGCCACTATGCCTACCCACACAAGTGAGGTACCTTTTTTTTCGGGAGACCTGGGGGAACGTTGGGTGAGAGGAAATTTGTGTATCCACACAGAAATTTGAGAAAAAAGTGATTTTTTCAGCAAAATTTGAGGTTTGCAGGGGATTCTGGGTAGGAGAATGTTGGGGGACCCACGCAAGCCGTACCTCGCTGAACTCCCCCGGGTGTCTAGTTTCCAGAAATATGTGGGTTTGGTAGGTTTCCCTAGATGGCCGCCGAGCCCCGGGCCAAAAACTCATGGGACCCCCTTGCAAAACCAGGTTGGTTTGTGATAGGTAATTTTGATGTCGCCTCAATAGGTTTTGGGCCCTTGCCTGTCGCGGGTCCTTGACCCACCCACGCGAGTGAGGTACCATTTTTATCGGGAGACCTGGGGGAACGCTGGGTGGGAGGAAATTTGTGGATCCACGCAGATTCCAGAACTTTCCCACACAGAAATGTGAGAAAAAAGTGATTTTTTCAGCAAAATTTGAGGTTTGCTGGGGATTCTGGGTAGGAGAATGTTGGGGGACCCACGCAAGCCATACCTCGCTGGACTCCCCCGGGTGTCTAGTTTCCAGAAATGTGTGGCTTTGGTAGGTTTCCCTAGATGGCCGCCGAGCCCCGGGCCAAAAACTCATGGGACCCCCCTTGCAAAACCAGGTTGGTTTGTGATAGGTAATTTTGATGTCACCTCAATGAATGAATGAATGAATGAATGAATTTATTTATAAAGCGCTACATTCACTCCAAGGAGCATCTTGGCACTAACAGAGATTAATCGAGAGGGTAGCAGCAAATGAAGCAGGAGGTTAGATATGAGGACCTGCAATCATGCCTAGTGTCATATGAGGGGGAGCACGATACTGTCGGGAGCAGAAAACATCCATGTTTTCAGTAGTTTCCTGAAGAGACGTTCTGATTGAGCCAATCTCAACTGGAGCGGCAGACTGTTCCAGGCTCTTGTTCCTAGAACAGCTATGGTTTTGCCTCCTTTTGTTTTCAGACGGTAGCTGGGGACTACTAGATAGTTACCCAAAGATGATCGCAAAAGGCGTTGTGTGATATAGGGGCGTATTCTGGACCTGAGGTATGTCGGCCCTGATGCTTTTATTGCTTTATAGGTGATAGTTAAAACTTTAAACAGGATCCTTTTGTGGATTGGTAACCAATGCAGTCGTTGAAGTGCTGCTGTAGAAGGGGATCCTCTGGGTAGCCTAAGCATCAACCTGGCCGCTGTGTTCTGGACCACCTGTAACTTTTTTAAAACAGCTTTATTTACTCCTGCATACAGGCTGTTACAGTAGTCCAAACGCGAAAGAACTAGTGCCACAGCGACTGTTTTCCTAGCATTCATGGGTAGTAGGTCCAGGAACTTTCTCAAGATTTTTATGGTATGGAAACACATGCCTGCTACAGCCAGTGCTTGGCTGTGGAAAGATAAGGAGGGATCAAACTTAATCCCTAGGTTCCGTACTGTGTCTGCCGTGTTTGGAGGTGAAACCATATTTTCAGGCCACCATTGACTGGGCGTAAAGAGATTGGTTTTCCCGAACAGCATGATTTCAGTTTTTTGGCTGTTACATTTCAGATGGTTGAGTTTCATCCAGTTCATGACTGCCGTTAGGCAGTGATAGAATTTTTCTTCCGCTATGGTGGAGTTTTTGTCAAGGGTGAGGATGATCTGTGTGTCATCTGCATATGTAATTGCTTCGACATCGAATGAGTCTATCAGGACAAGCAGTGGGGTCATATAAAGATTAAAAAGCGTTGGGCTTAAAGAAGAGCCCTGTGGCACCCCGATAGTAGCTGTTTTTCTGCAGACTTATGGTGGCCGAGGGTGACTATGTTGCGTCTATCTTCTAAAAAAGAAGAAAACCAGGCAAGCGCCTTATTGGTAATGCCACTGGTCGCAAGTCTATCTAGCAGAATGTCGTGGGAGACCGTGTCAAACGCGGCCGATAAATCCAACAGAACCAGTACTGCATCCTTGCCCTGATCTAAGGCAAGCTTTAGCGTTTCCGTAGTGTGAAGCAGCACTGATTCTGTCGAATGGCCGGGTCTGAAACCAGATTGTTTTGGGTGAAGGATATTTTCCTTCAGCAGGAAGTCATTAAGTTGTTTGTTGGAGAAAATTTTTCCACTAGTTTACTCAGCCATGGTAACAGTGAGATTGGTCTGAGATTAGAGAGGGTGGTAGGGTCCGCGATTTTCTTTTTTGAAGGGGTTTTACCGCCGCAATCTTCCAATTGTCTGGTACACTGGAGGATTCAAATGATGAATTGATTATTTGATTTATGGACGGATTAATAATGTCCACAAGTGCATGTAGTATTCTAGGAGGACAGGGATCAAAGGGAGAGCCCGATTTGCAGGTGAGAATGGCTTGTCTTGATTGTTCCATGCTGATTTCTTGAAAGCAGGAGAATTCTCCTGTGGTCCCTAAAGATGTAGGCTGATTGGCCAGGAGAATGGTCTCCGTGAAGTCTTTCCTCAGATCAGTGATTTTGTTTTCAAAATATTCAGCAATTTTATCGCACAAACACTGTGATGGTATGATTTCTTGATCAAGTATTTTAGGTTTAATATAGGTTTGTACGATGTTAAAAATTGTTTTTTGGTTTTCTCCTGCTTGATTAATTTGGTTGGAGTAGAATGACATTTTTTCCAATTTAATATTATGGTGGTAATGTCTGAGAGCTGCTTTAAATGGGATAAGGTCTACTGCTTCATAGCCTCGTCTCCAGATTCTTTCCAATTTCCTACATTGTCCTTGTAATTCCTTTAAACGGGGGGTGAACCAAGAAGCCTGTTTTTTCTTGTTGATCGGGCCTTTTCTGGAGCAAGCAATTGGGGCTAAGCTATCTGCAAGGGATGTCATCCACTCATTGAACCTATCATTGTCAATAGAGGGGATGCCCGTAAGAGTGGGTTTTCCTGCTTCGGCCTTTGTTAGAAGCTCGGGATAGTTAAGCATCCTATTCCACTTGCGACTCCCCGTGGCGTCATGTGGTCCCCGGGAATTCCCTGCTTGAGTTTTTTTCAGATCAATTTTAAATGGAATATACTTGTGATCTGACCAGGTAATTGTAATAGGATGCTCTACGGATAAGCTGGTCATATTAGTTCAGATACCATCTAAGGTATGTCCAGCATCATGTGTGGGGACCTCAATCAATTGTCTTAGTCCCATGGTGCTGATGATTTCCGAAAATTGTCTTGTATTGGGGATATTTTGAGCTTCTAAGTGTATATTAAAATCTCCCAATATGGTGAAGTTAGAATATCTAATCACTAGGGAACTGATACTTTCCCCTAACGTGTCTAAAAATAGGTTCAATAGGTTTTGGGCCCTTGCCTGTCGCGGGTCCTTGACCCACCCATGCGAGTGAGGTACCATTTTTATCTGGAGACCTGGGCAAACGCTGGGTGGGAGGAAATTTGTGGATCCACGCAGATTCCAGAACTTTCCCACACAGAAATTTGAGAAAAAAGTGATTTTTTTCAGCAAAATTTGAGGTTTGCAGGGGATTCTGGGTAGGAGAATGTTGGGGGACCCACGCAAGCCATACCTCGCTGGACTCCCCCGGGTGTCTAGTTTCCAGAAATGTGTGGGTTTGGTAGGTTTCCCTAGATGGCCACCAAGCCCCGGGCCAAAAACTCATGGGACCCCCCTTGCAAAACCAGGTTGGTTTGTAATAGGTAATTTTGATGTCGCCTCAATAGGTTTTGGGCCTTTGCCTGTCACGGGTCCTTGACCCACCCACGCGAGTGAGGTACCATTTTTCTCGGGAGACCTGGGGGAACGCGGGGTGGGTGGAATTTTTTGAATCCACGCAGATTCCAGAACTTTCCACCACAGAAATGTGAGGAAAATGTGTTTTTTGTTTTTACAATTTTTTAGGTTTGCAAGGGATTCTGGGTAACAGAATCTGGTGAGAGCCAGTCAAGTCGCCCCATACTGGATTCCCCTGGTTTTCAAAAATGTATAGGTTTGCTAGGTTTCCCTAGGTGCCGGCAGAGCTAGGGTTCAAAATCTACAGCTAGGCACTTGGCAAAATAGTGTCAGTTTTCACTGTAAAATGTGGTGTGTCCACGTTGTGTTTTGGGCCGTTTCCTGTCGCGGGCACTAGGCCTACCCACACAAGTGAGGTACCATTTTTCTCAGAAGACTTTGGGGAATGCGGGGTGGGTGGAATTTTGTGGATCCACGCAGATCCCAGAACTTGCCACCACAGAAATGTGAGGAAAATGTGTTTTTTTTAACTAAGTTTGAGGTTTGCAAGGGATTTTGGGTAACAGAACCTGGTGAGAGGCACACAAGTCACCCCATCCCGGATTCCCCTTGGTGTCTAGTTTAAAAAAATGTACAGGTTTGCTAGGTTTCCCTATGTGCCGGCTGCGCTAGGGCCCAAAATCCACAGGTAGGCACATTGCTAAAAACAAGTCTGTGCCTAGTGGGCTTTCTGCCGCCCTGGGGGGAATCGGGGGGGGGGGGTTACCCCGATATGTGGCTATGTTTTTGGGGGGTGGAGGCATTGGTATGCCCATTCTGGGCAGCCCCCACCCCAACGCATAAAAAAAGCCAGCGTAATCGCTGGCGCCTAGTGGGCTTTCTGCCCCCCCCTGGGGCAGATCAGGGGCCACTGCCCCCATCCACCCCTCGGGGGGGCAGAAAGACTGTGGAATTTTTTTGGGGAGGTGTGGGCATTGGCATGCCCATTCTGGGCTGACCTGAACCCTGAATAAAAATAAAAAAATTCCTGAGGCCTAGAGGGCTTTCTATCCCCCCCCCCGGGGGCAGGTCAGGGGCTATTGTCCCCATCTGCCCCTGGGGGAAGCAGAAAGACTGTTGCATTTGTTTGGGGGGGTGGGGGCATTGCCATGCCCTTTTTGGGCAGCCCCACCCCAACATTATAAAAAAAAAAATCCCTGGTGCCTAGTGGGCTTTCTGCCCCCCCGGGGGCAGGTCAGGGGCTATTGTCCCCATCTGCCCCTAGGGGAAGCAGAAAGACTGTTGCATTTGTTTGCGGGGGTGGGGGCATTGCCATGCCCTTTTTGGGCAGCCCCCACCCCAACGTCAATAAAAAAAAAATCCCTGGTTTCTGGGGGGCTGATTGGGGGCTACTGCCCCATCTGCCCCCTGGGGGGGCAGAAAGACTGACATTTCTCTGGGGAGGGGGTGGGGCCATTGCCATTACCTTTTTGGGCAACCCCCACCCCAACGTCAATAAAAAAAAAATCCCTGGTTTCTAGTGGGCTTCCTGCCCCCCCGGGGGGGAGATTGGGGGCTACTACCCCCGTCTGCCCCCTGGGGGGGCAGAAAGACTGACATTTCTCTGGGGCGGGGGTGGGGGCATTGCCATGCCCTTTTTGGGCAGCCCCCACCCCAACGTCAATTAAAAATAAATAAATCCCTTGTTCCTAGTGGGCTTTCTGCTCCCCCAGGGGGGCATATTGGGGGCTGCTGCCCCCATCTGCCCCTCAGGGGGGCAGAAAGACTTACATTTGTCTGGGGGGGTGGGCATTGCCATGCCCTTTTTGGGCAGCCCCCACCCCAACGTCAATAAAGGAAAATAATCCCTGGTTTCTAGTGGGCTTTCTGCCCCCGGGGGGGGCAGATTGGGGGCTACTGCCTCCATCTGCCCCCCAGGGGGGGCAGAAAGACTGTTGCGACCAAACTAATATGAAGGGAGCAAAGGCCCTTGCCCAAGGGGCCGCTCCCCCCTCCCTGGTGTTAGTGGGTGGATCCCTGCTTGGGGATCGCCCTCCTGGGGTGATCCCCAAGCAGGGATCCACTAGGGAAGGGTACTATTGGAAAGGGGAGATTCTCCCCTTTCCAACGATACCTCTCCCATCTTTTTCGGTGCTCGGGGGGCTGAGATAGCCCCACAAGCACCGAAACTGAGAAACTGAAACTAAGTTTCAGTTTCGATTTTGTTGCAATGAAGATAGCGTGCCATTCGCGCGATCGTCATTGCAATGAAATTCCAAAATATGCCTGGAGAGGTTGGGGAAGCTCTTCCCCACCTCCCCAGGCAAAAAAAAAAAAAAGGGCTGCAGACAGCAGAGGGATTTCCTGAGCATGTGCTCATGACGGAATGGTTCCGTCATGAGCACACTAGAACTTGTGCTCATGACGGAACCATTCCGTCATGAGCATAGAAAGGGTTAAGGTATGGGGTCTGCTGACAAAGCCCAGAGATCTTATTTTATATAATAAAACTTCTTCCAGTCAAGGGGAGGGGGGTTAGGCCTTATAGTCCTTTTCCACTGTCTGTATATGATGACATCTCCCTTTATATTCTATGGAATTGTAACAATGCTAATTGTTCTGAGTTTATGCATTTCGCTGCTGGTAGTGGCTTGTATACTGCATTATAGAGCACGATAGTTAAAATAAACAGTTTGAACTATTACAGTGACTCTGCCAATTCTTATTGTGGACAAGTACGAGTAAGTGATCGAAAGAGTATGTCTTGCTACCGCGATTCCTGAGAGAGTCGGGAGTGTTGTGTTCTGGGTTGTCTAATCATTTGTAGCTTTGTTATTATGTAGAAGAACGAATGAGACACTATAGCTAGTCGGTTTTGGGATTTTGGGTACTAAGGTGGTAGGAAGGTACAACCCCTATACACGAGGTCCTGTTTTCCTGCGCATAGTTCTGTGTATGTACAGAATCCCAGCAACAGGTAAAGAGCATACCTCTGCCTCCGGCCTACATCGTCTTTTGCGCCAGCCAGAGGGGCGACCATTGTGGCTGGCCCAGGATGGGCGGGGGCCTGGGTGCTGATGATCACTGCTGGGACCAGATCTGCCTGCCAATGACCTGTCCCAGTGGTTGCAGGGGCGGTCTTGGGTACCACGATCATGGAAGGCAGATATCACAGTTTCTTCGGACAACATCTCGTCCCGCTCCACCTTGTCGTCACTCTGCTCCTCGAGCGAGGAGACACTCTTTTGAACCAGGACACATTCCTGGCTACCGTGGCGTGGCCTAGCTGGACAGTGACCATAATTCCCTGGATGTCCACCATCTTCCAGATTTCCTTTTCAAAAGGTGTATGGAATTTCCACCCAGGGTGGCAGCCCTGCATGACAACCTGATTGCCCACGGATAACACAGGGGCAGCGACACGCCAGACACTGGCTGGCATGGTTATTGGTGTCCCTCCATTTTTTCTATGCCACTTGCATGTCAAGGGTCGCTGCCTGCCAGGTGGGCCCTCCTGGGATGCTATCTCTGGTAGGCCCCAGAGCAACAGATCTATGGGGGTACAGTTCATAGTGCTATGCGAGGTCTGCCGTTACGCTCACAGGAATCGGTGGAGGCAGCACTCAGCATCCTACCCTGCTCCACTCCTATGCAAAGCACTCGGTTCAAAGTGCTCATAAAACGCTCAACTTCCCCAATCGCTTAGGCCACTAAGGGTTTACCTTTCGGTGCTTGATGTTGAGCGGTAATAAGTACTCCTGGAAGTCCTGCCCTTTCAATGGGGGCCCATTGTCGGACTTTACTTCTACCGGGAGCCCTAACAGGGCAAAGACTTTTTCTAGGACTGACTTCATCTTCGAGAAGGTGGTGGACTGTACAAGCTCTACCACCGGATACTTGGCATGACTGTCCACTATCACCGCCATAGGCCGTCCATCAGGAAAACTCACTAAGTCCATGCTGACTTTGGACCAGGGTCTTAGGCAGGATTCCTCAGTTATTACCGGGGCAGGTTGTGATTTCCCGCTGGTGATCGTGCAGGATTGGCAACCCCGCACCTTTTCGTCTACCATTTGTTTTTTTAAAACATGTTTTTATTGAAAATAGTACAGTTCAGGACATGATAAGACAGGACAATCAAACCTGGTGGAAGGGTCCAAAAAAGGCAACATTCCCATTTTTCACCATTGTCAATGTTAAATGCCATCGCATTCCCACTCAGATCGTCAATTACAGAAAAATTGAATAAAACAGAATCCTTCTCCACTGAAAGCAGTTCAAGAGCAGTAAAGGTTCCCCATCATCATGCACCTTTTCGTCTAGCATTGTGTCCATTCCTGGGAATCAGACTTTGTCTCGCAATCTTGCCTTGGTCTTCACCAGCCTTTGGTGGCCTTGGTGAGCCAGGTCGAGGACCCTGGCACTGGGGCATTACGATGCATATCCCTCGTAACAGTAGCTCTTCAGCAGTACATCCCTGACCCTCCAGAGCTGGGTCATTGTCGATAGTTTGATGGGAGTTAGCGACCCAGCACCATCTAGGAAGTTTTGCCACTGCTTCCAGAGGAGTGCGTCTTTGGTCTTGGACTGGCACGTGTACGTCATGGTCGGCTCCTTGACTTTGTCGACCTGCCGGGCTCGGGGGCATGCCACCATGCACAACCATGTGTATGAACCCTTCAGCCCCTTCGTCTTCTTCACTCCTGCTGTTGCCAAGCTGCTCTTGTAGGTGGCGAGACAGGTAGTCAGCCAGGGCTGGTCACTCCTGGGGGGTACACTATTTTGAACGAATAGGACTGCAGTTGCACTGTCCACCGCTCAATGCGGGGAGGGGCATGTTGAGACATTCCTGAGACGAGCGGGATGAGAGGCTTGTGATCTGTGATGACCTTGAATTGTTATTCACACAAGTAAAGATGGAAATGGCGGTAGGCCCACCAGATCACCAATGCTTCTTGCTCTATCTTAGCATATCGAGTCTCAGTGCCCGATAACGCTCTGCTGGCATATGCGATTGGGACCCATGACCCCTCACTCTTCTCCTGCAAGAGGACAGCCCCCAGCCCTACTAGGCTAGTGTCCACAACAAGTTCTGTCTTGTGTTTCGGGTTGAAGTAGGCCAGCAGTGCATCCTTTACCTGGCGAAATGCCATGTCAGTGTGTTCCGTCCACTCCTAGGTGGCATCCGACCTTGTCAGGGCTCTCAGGGATTCAGACAAGGTGGCCAGGTTTGGAACGAACCAGCCACAGTAGCTCGCCATCCCAAAGAAGCCCCTCACCTCTGTTGTGTTTCGGGGAACCAATGCCTTCCGTATTGCTTCCACTTTCCTGGGGTTCACCCACAGCCCTTCTCTCAAGAACACATACCCATATAATTTGATCGAATTTTCATAGAACAAGCATATCTTCTTGTGGAGTGTCAGGCCACAGTCTGTCAACCTCTCCAGCGTTGCCCTGCACCGTACATGATGTTCCTCCAGCGTATCTGAGAAGTACAAGATGTTGTCACTGATGTTTAAAACACCTACAAGGCCAGAGAGGGTCTCACGGATGGTGTTTTGAAACACCTCCACTGCCAAGGAAATGCCAAAGTTTAGCCGCCATTATCTCCTGAGGCCCATGTGTATCGAGAACATCATTATATAACAACTAGCCGTATCCAGCTCCGGCTGATGGTAGCCAGCATTGAGGTCAAGTTTAGAAAACCATTGTGCTCCATTCAGGTCTGCCACAATGTCATCCATAGTGGGGGTGATATGGCGTTCACGACGGATGGCCGCATTGGGAGGCGCATGTCCACACAGCCGAATGGCCCCAGGTTGCTTGTGTTTGGGCACGATTACTAGGGGTGAGATCCAGGGCGTGGGCCCAGTGACTCTTTCAAATACCCCTTGTTGTTTTAGGCTCCACAGTTCCTCCTCCACCAACGGCCGCAGGTGGAAGGGTACCCTCCAGTGGCAGAGTACCGTGAGCCTCACGGTGTCATCAATATGCAGCCACACCTTGGTTTTCTTAAGCCGCTTGCTCCAGCACACTTTGGCAAAGTGGTTCTGTTGTCCACAGCAAGAGCACAAGTGCCCTTGAGCTGGGCAGACATCCAGCATTCGGTGCTCAAGGCCTCAGTTGCTGCATTTGCTCTCCTGTTGTTGCGGAGTGTTGGGAGTATGTGGACGAGAGGGCCATCTCTGGGTGGCATTCACTTCCTCTTCTTTTACCCTAACAACATGAGGCGCACCAGGCGGTGTCACCCCTCTCGCCAGCGCGACCTCCATGTCGTCAGCTCGGCTGTTCGCCAGCTCCTCCGATGTTGCCAGACCCTGGATGGCATCCAGAGTGATTACCAGCTGTTATAGAATGAGCTTCATCAGGACTCCTGACCTGTATCCCTGTTTCAGCTACGTCCTGATCTCCTTGGGTTAGCCAATGTTGACGCACATGCTCACTAGTTTCCTGAAGCGTGCGTAAAAGACATCGACTGACTCATCCTCCATTTGTTAAGCCTGTCGCAGCTCAAACCGCTCCTAGTCTGGGTTCAGCTGAAGTTCGAAATACCGGTTGAAAGCTGCAACAGCAGCATCAAAGTTCGTTTCATCACCAGCGTTGGGAAGGTTTTCGGATAGTTCATACAGTTCCACCCCTCCAAAGTTAATCAACAGCAATCTCTTCAATGCCCCTTCCATTTCGCGTGTAACATGGAAGTAATGTTGCATTCTCCCAACCCATGAGCTCCACCAGGGCATGGCTGTCGCGGGTCCACTAGTTCGCTAAACAGTGGCAACGCTGTGACTGACGAGTAGGCATATGTGGCGAGCAGGGTTGGAGCTTGTTGCTGCTCAGACATTGTGCAAACTTTGCCCTGTGGGCAGATGGTCTCCAACTGCCTTTTGGACCTGGGCCAAAGTGCAATGAGTCACTGTGCTGGGGTTGACCCCAGTATCTTATGTGACAGCTCCCTGCCACTGAGCGTCTCCTTGACGGTGACTGATGTGTGTATCATTGGTCAGTGTCCTTCCCGCAAGTGAGACATACGGGATGCTGCAACTCAGTCCTCTGAGCAGACACACTTGGGGTGACGGACACTCCAAGATCAAGAAGATCTACGGCAGCTTTGCAATCCGAGACCCACCCACCCCACCCGAAACCACCGCACCCATTGGCTCCAGAACCCAGAAGACCCTGCCCAACTGGAACACCCTCAGCTCTAACGACACCCTCAAGATCATGAAGAGCATCCATATCGGAGCTCCCTCGGACCCCTGCCCTAACCACATCTTCAACAAAGCCGGCACCTCCATTGCACCCGAGCTCTGCCACACCATCAACTGCTCCATCGAGTCTGCCAGCTTCCCAGAAGACTGGAAACTCGCAAAGATCAACCCCCTGCTGAAGAAACCCTCTACCGACCCGACAGACCTCAAGAACTACAGACCCATCTCTCTGCTCCCCTTCCCAGCTAAAGTCATAGAGAAAGCCATCTCTGAGTTCATCAGAACGAACCACATCCTAGACCCTCCCAAATGGGATTCAGAAGCAACCACAGTACCGAGACCGCTCTCCTTGCCGCTACAAAAGTTATCCACACCCTCCTCAACCGAAGCAAAACTGCAGCCCTCATCCTCCTGGACCTCTCAGCTGCCTTCAACACCGTCTCCCACCTCACCCTCTGTGCAAGACTCCATGGCCCCGGTATCCGCGACAAAGCCCTAGATTGGATCTGCTCCTTCATCACCGGCCGCACGCAGAGAGTCAGACTTCCGCCATTCTACTCAGAACCCACATAGATCAGCTGCAGAGTGCCTCAGGGATCCTCCTTGGGCCCCACCCTCTTCAACAGCTACATGGCCGCACTTGCAGCCATCACCAGAAGCCACGGACTCAACATCGTCTCCTACGCCAACGACACCCAGTTGATTCTCTCTCTCACAGATAAACCCACAGCCGCCAAGAGCAACTTCCACAACGGGATGAAGGCAGTCACCACCTGGATGAAGGACTGCGGCCTCAAGCTCAACTCAGACAAGACCAAAGTCCTCATCCTGGGCTCCTCCCTCTCCTCCTGGGAAAACTCCTGGTGGACCGCAGTGCTCAAACCCCCCCCTTCACACCAATGGACAATGCAAAAAACCTCAGCATCATCCTGGACTCCTCGCTATCAATGAACCGCCAAATCAACGCCGTCTCATCCTCCAACTTCCACATGCTCTGCCTGCTTTGGAAGATCTTCAAATGGATCCCCACGAGTCCAGGAAAATGGTCACCCATACACTCGTCAGCAGCAGACTTGACTACTACAATGCACTCTATGCCAGCACCACCCAAAAACGTCTAAAGAAACTGCAGAACATCCAGAACGCCTCCGCCAGATTCATCCTAAACATCCCCCGCTACAGCCACATCATCGGTCACCTGAGAGACCTTCACTGGTTACCTATCAGCAATTACTTTCAAGCTCCTCATGCACGCCTTCAAAGCCCTCCACAATGCCGGACCTGCATACCTGAACCACCGCCTCTCCTTCTATACTCCCACCAGACATCTGCGCTCCACCCAACTGGCCTTGGCCACTGTCCCACAGATCCGCAAGACCCCGGCTGGAGGAAGATCCTTCTCCTACTTCACTGCGAAGACCCGGAACTCCCTGCCTCTATATCTCAGGCAATCACCGCTGCTGCCTCAATTCAGGAAGGACCTCAATACCTGGCTCTTCGACTAAACCGCAGATCCCCCCCCCCACCCCCCTCAGCGCCTTGATACCCTGGGTGATTAGTCATGCTTTACAAGAACTTTGATTGATTGACAAAGTACTCCTCCAGGCAGGCAAAGGAGACTGTGGATGCTCCCGTTGTGCACTGAAAATTGTCCTCTACCCAACCTAGGGAACACCAACACAAGCACTCTGTCCCTAAACCACTCCTGGGACACAGACTGACCTGGAAACCATCAGAGGCAGTGTGGTGCTCATAACGCTCCAGCAGGCGGCGCTGCTCCCTCTCATCTGGCGACTCAGGGCCTAGAGGAGCTCAGCCCCCATTCGCGGCAGGACAGGTCCAGTCGGTACCGGTTTTACACCAGGAAAGCAGGCAGCCAGGGGAGCCCTTGTAGTGAGCCCAGCAAGAGCGGCAGATGTAGCCGAGGGGGAAGCCCAACCGCAGGCTTGAGGAGAATGCCTGCACCTCGCACTCCAAGCGGCCCCGGCATCTCTCCTTCCACCACAGTCGGGCTGTGTCGACGGCACCTGCAGGGTTGTGACTGGCCTTATTGCCAATGTGGTGCCCCCGGGGCACTGGCACACAGTTAGGCCGCAGGTAGCGAGAGCTACAAATTACGAAACATTGAGGCTGGGTACTGGTATAGTGGGAGTGCCTCAAGTGGCCGCTCCGACGGTTATTTATCCCCTCGGGCCGTGGCCGGCCATCAGAATGCAATCCACTACAATGTATCATACCCTCGATTACCCATAGGTGTCCTGGTGCTAGCTCACAGGTTTGAACAAGGAACAACTGTAGAACGGAACAGGGCCTAGTTCTTAAAAAGCCACGTTTCAAATCTTTTCTAAAGGTGAGAAGATTGGTGGCAGATGGGATAGGATAAGGTAAAGAGCTCCATGCCTTGGCCATGCAGATGACGAAACCTCTGCCACCCCAGTTAGTTCTCTTATTTCTGAGGACAGCAAGGGGTTTAGCTCCCAATGAATGAAGGGTTCTGTTGGGTTTGTACCATGAGGTGGAATGGGCCTGTATTGTGTAAAGATTAAAGGCAGTGCAAAGCGCTTTGAAATTGATCCGGTGCCTTACCGGTAGCCAGTGCAGTTTTTGGATTTCTATTTTGACAGACTTAAATTTAGGAGTGCCAGACAAAAGCCTAGCTGCAACATTTTGGAGCATCTGTAATTTATTAAGATGTTGCTGCTGAATGTTGAGGTAGAGTCCAGTTTTGACAGGGCAAGGGAGGTGATAACAGTTCTTTTGTGACTCATAGGGGATGAACCTAAGAATCTTTTTAATGATCCTCAGTGTGAGGAAGGTGGAGGCTGTGACTGAATTTCCTGGTCACCAAGGTGAGTTTGTTGTTCACCTGGACACCCAGGTTTTTGGCGTTTCTCACTGGTGTGGGCAGGGAGCCTAATTCTGTTGGCCACCCGGATGGAGACCATAAAGAAATATTGTTTCCAAAAGAAGTACTTCAGTTTTTCTGAGTTCAATTTTAAGCAGTTATTGCTCATCCAATGGCTAATGGCCTGCACGCAGTCAGGAAATCTACTGCCTTTGTCTATATCCTGGTTAGATAGTGACACAATAAGTAGTGTGTAGTCAGCATAGGAAGTCAGTGAGAAGCCAAAAGATCTTTTTAAAGAAGCCAGGGAAGACACATATTTATTAAACAGAGTGGGGCTGAGCGAGGACCCCTGTGGGACCCCACAAGGGAGAGAGAAAGGCTCAGAGACAAATGCGTCCAAAGCCACCAATTGTTTCCTTTCTGAGAAGAATGAGCGCAACAAAGTCAGTGCTGTCCCCTGCACTCCAATTGTGGCAAGGTGGTCCAGCAAAATATCGTGGTGGACCGTGTTGAATGCTGCAGAGAGATCTAACAACACTAAAGCAACATTTCCTCCGGCATTTAATGCCTTTCTAATTTCTTCTGAGGATTTGATCAGGGCAGATTCTGTACTGTGTCCGCTTCTAAAGCCATGCTGCATAGCATCTAGCAGCTGCTGTCCCTGAATAAAGTTAGATAATTGGGTGTTTGGGTGTTCATGGCCTTTTCAACTAACTTCGCTGGCAGAGGGAGCCGGGAGATGAGACGGAAGTTGTACGGACCTTTAGGGTTTAGAATGGGTTTTCATATAAATGGCATTATGGAAGCCTCCTTCCAAGCCTTCAGAAAGTGACCAGTTTTAATCATGGAATTGAACAAAATGGTAAGATTATTGGCTATTAGCTCTGGAACCATTTTGACCACTGCTAGAAGGCAAGGATCCAATGAGGATCCTGACTTGGCTGCTTGAATAGACAAAGATTAGATTGGATGGGAGTGATGCAGACGTCCCTTGACTGCTTCTTAGTCGTGGTGCAGCGGAAATCCAGACTGGACTCTCATTGTTGGTGTTTGGTGCAGGGCGTCCGGTACCATGGGGGTTTGTACTGCATGGCTCCGGTTGGTCCTGGTGTCTTCACATTCAGTGGGGGAGACAGATCTGACCTTTCAGAGCAGGAGCACCTTCTCCTAGTCGTCTGCGGCATCAGTGGGGCTGGGGAGCTGCAAGGTGGTGGACTGGGCTCTGCTCTTCGGTGCCTGCGGACTGCAGGGGAAACTGTAGGTGATTTTCAAAGTGCTGGCAGGCTACCCAAGGCTTTGGTGGTTCTTCAGCTTGCAGGACGAGTCACTCTGCCGCGATTGTCGAGAGAGGGCTGAGGACGGGCAGGGTTTCCCATCAAAGTCCACAGTTCTGCTGCAGTTCTCACCAGGCAGTGACTCTTCTTCATCCTCCTTCTCTTGATCCATTAAATCTGAGTTCTTGGGTTCAGGGGTGCCACCTAAATACTCAATTTATGGACGTTAAGGGGAGTGACAGGTAGTAGCCAATGGGCTGCCTAACTTTAGGGTGTCCACATCCTCTGTATGACAACTTCCTGTGGGAAGTGGGCATAACCCTGACCCTAGAATGCTAATTCCTTCCAAAACAAGATGGAGGAATATTGAAAAGTGGGGCCCACATCAGCTGGCCTGCCCTAGGGGTGGTGCAGGCTGAATGTGGGCACACCTCCTAATCTTACTAATTTACCCGCCTGTCTTGCCACCAAAAAGTGGGGTCAGGACAGGGGAGTGGCATCTCCACTATCAGGAGAGGCCTGGATCACATAACAAAGGCAGCAGGGCCTTTGAAGCTTCCTACCCTGGAATGTACATTCTGCGTGGAGGAGATGTGAACACCTCCGTCAGAGCAGGCTTTGTTCCTGGCCTCCAAGAGCAACGGCTCTCACCTCAGGGGGTCAGTCAACACACTAGTAGTCAGTAGGTTTTCAGAGGGGCACCTTGGAGGTGCCCTCTGGGTGCATTGTCTAATAAATCTGCCACTGGCATCAGTCAGTGTTTGTTTACAGTGAAGCCATCATGTAGCTGGGGAACTCATAATCATAAGTGTCCAGCCCATGTACTCGTCATGGCTTCCCTGTGTACTTGTGATATCCTAGGGCGAACTGAGGTATCACGGGACACATCCACGCATGCAGATATGTCCACACATGGGTATAGGGCACCCTGCTTTAGGGCTGTTAGGCCTGCTGTAGGGGTGACTTACCTATACCACATTCAGTGCGTGAAGGCATGGCACACAGGGATGTGTGCCATGTCGACTCTTCATTTTTCTCTGCACCAACACACTCAGGCTGCAATGGTAGTTTGCACATGCTTGATGAGGGGTCCCTTAGGGTGGCGCAATTTGTGCTGCAGCCCTTAGGAACCCTCTTTAGTTCCAATGCCCTAGGTATGAGGGGTACCATTTACCAGGGACTTGCAAGGAGCCTAAAGTGGTGTCAGTTATGGAACAATGGTACAGCTTTAGGGAAAGAACACTGGTGCTGTGGATCTGAAAAGCAAGAACCCAGCACACTTTCAGTCAAAGTTGCATCAGATACCAGGCAAAAAGTGTGTGTGGGGGGGGGGGTACTGCAACAAAGACCCAGTTTCCTACATAAATTAATTAGGTTGCACTTCGTTTACAGTCCAAAGAATCTCATCCATTGACAATGATTGGTTGGTTCTATAGTTGTTAATTAAAATTACACAGCCAACACATTCCATTCTAAAGAGAGCATCTTCAGGGCTGTTAACAGTGTGACACACACACACACACACACGCGCGCATGCACGCACGCACGCACGCAAGCACACACACACACACACACACACTTGCATATACATGTAAATATTAAAACCACATACACAGTTGTTAAAATTTGTATATCTCCAAGCAAAGTCTATATCTAGTTTTTTTCATGAATTCATAGGGCAAAGTGTGTCCATCTAAAGCGACAAGGGGAGAAAAGGCCACCTGTCAATGTTGGATGTCCCAACTCTTCTGCTATTGAAATGGGCCCACTCATATTATCGAACATCCTTCATCTCGTAGTGTGCAAAAAAAGTGGGGATCATCTACTAGTGTATTGTATGGCATAGATGGCATCCACGTGAGCCACCAAACCTTTCTCAGAATGGGAAAAGATTAGTGAAGAGCTGGTGAAAATCCTTAAACATGCTAGTTTGTAGGTTGGCACAGACTTAAAAGGGCATTCCAACCCTGGAACTACAGCTTCCTGCTAATTCGAGCCCCAGTGTGTAGATTTGTGGAATGTTGGCAAAAATCAGGGAATGGCTAGATTCAAAACCCTGCTATAATAGAATCCCTAGTACATAGACAGTGGTTCTGCCATGAGGAAGGAATTTTTTAAACAAATAAATTTGTCCTCCCAAATGTAGTACTATTAATTAATGATACATGAAAACACACTGCTGACCATAGACATGAATAGAAATTACACATGACAAAGACTCAATTAGACTTGAAAAATTGTGTCCGTATATTAGAAAGTCATATACCGTATGTGATTGTGGACATATCAATATTAATAAAAGACAGGACTAATACACATTATACAGATTCAAAACAAAACAACAGGAAATGCAGAACTACTAAGTTGTGACATAAAAGTGTGACTGAAAAAATAGAAAATCAAAATGATATACATAAATAACACATAAACAAAAACTTCAGCATCAACTTTCTGCATCCATATATACTAGATCACCCTAATTAGACATGCGATTTTCATTCCAAGCATAAATATGTCTATTTGGGCAAAGAACGCTTGTGTAGTTAACGTCGATGTCTCGACCCCCTACATACGAGTGTGGGTAGACAACATCACCGTGAAGTCTTCATCAGGAAGATATAAACCAAAGTGTACAGCCTGTGTGCTAAAAAGAGATGTATTTTAAAAGTCAGTGTGTAAACGAAAGTACTGCAAAAATGGAAAGTGAGAAGCATATTGTCAGTCTCACCTGTTTCAGAAAATACTCAGAGAGAAATATGGTGAAAGTGGATCGCTACGTGCTTAGAAAATGCTTAAAAATCAAAAGGAGGAAGTGAAGTTCCTACCTTAATGCCTGGAGTCCTTAAACAAAGGTTAGATCAGTCAACCTGTCTATAGCCAAACCTAAACCAGGCCCAATCCCTGGCATTTTATTAGTACTTACCCTACCCAACACTTACTTGCTTCATAGACCAAAAATAAAATATCTGTTGTACATTTATTGAATTTGGATTGGAGGGTGTAGTAAAGACATAGTCCAGGATCAGGGAAGGACTCGAGGGAGTCAGATAATAAGAGCAGAGCCACTGGAATTCATGCCATGCCATTAGTAGTCCCCAAAAATATGCTGATGTTCCACGTTTGCTCCATTAATGTTACACTATATATATATATATATATATATATATATATATATATATATATATATATATACATATATATATATTCACTGAAAAAACCATAGGTTTTAGGGACAGTTATAGTTAGTTGGACATTGCACTCGTACAAAACCCGTGAAATTCCCCTGTTATAGTTAGTTCAGCTAACTATAACTCGCGCCCCGCAATGCACTGCTGATGACGTCACATATTACATCACTCATGACATGGTCAGTGACATCACTGATGACATCACTGATGACATCTCAAATGACATCACTGATGACATCATCCAGTGACTGTGTGTTTCTGTAAAGTTTAAATATGTTTAATATATATAGGGAAAGGCGTATTGAAGAATGAGTGGGTGTATAAGTGTCTGAATGGATGATTTAGTACGTGCGTGACTGACTCTACAAGTGAGTGATTAAACATATCTTACTGAATGCATGGGTTAGTGACTAAACTGTGTGAATGTCTGTATCCGTCTGTTGGTGTGTAAGTGGATGCATGGATTTGCGAATAGCTACATGAGTGTCTATATGGGTTATTGATTGGTTCTATGAGTATCTGTATGGGTGCCTGAGTGTTTGTGTGGATGGGGTGTGTGCGACTGTGCATAGATGTGTGAGTGGGTGATTCACTGGGTGGATGGTTTCAAGAGTGCATCTGTGATAGACTGTATGGGTGGGTAAGTGTGTGTAAGAGTGTGTTAGTGAGTGAATGTATGTCCCAGTGGTACATGTGTGAGTAACTACATATGTGAAAGGCAGTATATATGTGTATTGGAGTATATAAATAGCTATAAGCGAGAGTGAGTGATTGTGATAGTGGCTGTATGGATGAGTGTGTGCTTGTATCAGTGATTGTATAAGAGCGTAACAATGTGCTAGTATTTGTATGATTAAGTGAGCTGGTGTGTGTATAACTGTATAGGTGAGTAAATGGCAGTGTGTTTAATTATTTGCATGACTGACTAGGTGTGTGAGTACCTCTATGGATGAGTGGCGGTGTTTGAGTGTCTATATAGGAGTAAGAGTGCATATGATAGTCCTGTACTGAGTGACCATAAGTATGAGTGACTGTACGGGTGAGTGAGTGGATGTGTGTGTGTAGACCTAAGAATCAGTGAGTGGGTATGTAGTTATTGGTGTTGGAGTGTCTATGGTTTTGCAAATGGCACTCTGTAATTTAGATTGGGTGTATCAAAGGTTATATTAGGGTGTGAGGAGCTGCATCAGATTATCACGTGGATGATGTCATCAGTGATGTCATTTGAGATGTCATCAGTGATGTCATCAGTGATGTCACTGACCATGTCATGAGTGATGTAATATGTGACGTCATCAGCAGTGCATTGCGGGCGCGAGTTATAGTTAGCTGAACTAACTATAACGGGGGAATTTCACGGGTTTTGTACGAGTGCAATGTCCAACTAACTATAACTGTCCCTAAAACCTATGGTTTTTTCAGTGAATTTCAAAGGTTTTTTAAATGCTAATTTCTAACTATAACGTGTCTGAAACCTATGGTTTTTTCAGTGAATTTCAAATGTTTTTAAAATGCTAATTTGTAACTATAACGTGCCTGAAACCTACGGTTTTTTCAGTGAATTTCAAATGTTTTTTAAATGACAATTTTTAAATGTATTAATTTTTATATTAATTTTTTTCATACTGATTTACTACATTTTTAGAAACAATTTCTTTTATATATTTTATTTTTTAAATTACATTGTAATTACATTATACATTACATTACACAAAATACTTTCTCAGAATGAATTACTTTAGTTTAAATACTTTGCACATAGGCAATAGACTTTTAAGTACAGTAGTTACAGTTGTTGCAATGGGCAACACATTTTCAAACACAATGCAACATTCAGCTCAATGTGAATTTCTAGTTAAATGCAATTAGTTACTTTATGGATTACTTTTCTAACCACAGGACTGGATCCTAGATTCAGTCCTGGTACATCTCCTGTAAACAGTTGAGTAAAAGCGTTTTGGTTACAGTCGTGATTTTTAAGGAATATTATTGTATTTTAAAAGTTGACACTTAGAAACTTTTTCTCATAGAATCACCAATGTTATCCTATGGAAGGAAATTCACTTAGCAGGTAAAAACTGTTATCGTTACTTTTTCTTACTCAGTGTTGGATCCTGGATCCAGCACTGGTGCATCTCCTGTAAACAGTTGAAAGAATGCGTTTAAGTCATACAGGCGATTTTTAAGGAATATTTGTAGTTTGTGAAAATCGACACTTTGAAACTTTTCTGCTGAAAACCAGACAATGGATTCCTATGGAAGAAAATATAAGTTACTGGTAAGTACGGTTAAAATTACTTTTCAGGACCAGTACTGGGCTGAAAGATACAGCACTGAGGTCTCTCCTTATAACAGGTGAGTAAATCGGAATTCGTATTTCGGCTGATTTTAGAGGAATATTTGTATGTTTCAAAAATCAACACTTAGAAACTTTTTCAGCAAAAAGCAGGCAATGATATCCTATGGAAGGAAATTCAAGTTACTGGTAAGTACGGTTAAAATTACTTTTGAGGATCAGTACTGGGCTGAAAGATGCAGCACTGAGGTCTCTCCTGATAACAGATGAGTAAATCGGAATTCGTATTTCGGCTGATTTTAGATGAATATTTTAAAGTTCCAAAACTCCACACTTAGAAGAATTTCCAAGTGAAACCAGTCAATGTTAGCCTATGGAAGGAAATTCAAGTTACCGGTAAGTACGGTTAAAATTACTTTTCAGGACCAGTACTGGGCTGAAAGATACAGCACTGAGGTCTCTCCTGATAACAAGTGAGTAAATCGGAATTCGTATTTCGGCTGATTTTAGATGAATATTTTAAAGTTCCAAAACTCCACACTTAGAAGAATTTCCAAGTGAAACCAGTCAATGTTAGCCTATGAAGGAAATTCAAGTTACCGGTAAGTACGGTTAAAATTACTTTTGAGGATCAGTACTGGGCTGAAAGATGCAGCACTGAGGTCTCTCCTGATAACAGGTGAGTAAATCGGAATTCGTATTTCGGCTGATTTTAGAGGAATATTTTAAAGTTCCAAAACTCCACACTTAGAAGAATTTCCAAGTGAAACCAGTCAATGTTAGCCTATGGAAGGAAATTCAAGTTACTGGTAAGTACGGTTAAAATTACTTTTCAGGACCAGTACTGGGCTGAAAGATGCAGCACTGAGGTCTCTCCTGATAACAGGTGAGTAAATCAGAATTCGGATTTCGGCTGATTTTAGAGGAATATTTGTATGTTTCAAAAATCAACACTTAGAAACTTTTTCAGCAAAAAGCAGGCAATGATATCCTATGGAAGGAAATTCAAGTTACTGGTAAGTACGGTTAAAATTACTTTTGAGGATCAGTACTGGGCTGAAAGATGCAGCACTGAGGTCTCTCCTGATAACAGGTGAGTAAATCGGAATTCGTATTTCGGCTGATTTTAGATGAATATTTTAAAGTTCCAAAACTCCACACTTAGAAGAATTTCCAAGTGAAACCAGTCAATGTTAGCCTATGAAGGAAATTCAAGTTACCGGTAAGTACGGTTAAAATTACTTTTGAGGATCAGTACTGGGCTGAAAGATGCAGCACTGAGGTCTCTCCTGATAACAGGTGAGTAAATCGGAATTCGTATTTCGGCTGATTTTAGAGGAATATTTTAAAGTTTCAAAACTCCACACTTAGAAGAATTTCCAAGTGAAACCAGTCAATGTTAGCCTATGGAAGGAAATTCAAGTTACTGGTAAGTACGGTTAAAATTACTTTTCAGGACCAGTACTGGGCTGAAAGATGCAGCACTGAGGTCTCTCCTGATAACAGGTGAGTAAATCAGAATTCGGATTTCGGCTGATTTTAGAGGAATATTTGTATGTTTCAAAAATCAACACTTAGAAACTTTTTCAGCAAAAAGCAGGCAATGATATCCTATGGAAGGAAATTCAAGTTACTGGTAAGTACGGTTAAAATTACTTTTGAGGATCAGTACTGGGCTGAAAGATGCAGCACTGAGGTCTCTCCTGATAACAGGTGAGTAAATCGGAATTCGTATTTCGGCTGATTTTAGATGAATATTTTAAAGTTCCAAAACTCCACACTTAGAAGAATTTCCAAGTGAAACCAGTCAATGTTAGCCTATGAAGGAAATTCAAGTTACCGGTAAGTACGGTTAAAATTACTTTTGAGGATCAGTACTGGGCTGAAAGATGCAGCACTGAGGTCTCTCCTGATAACAGGTGAGTAAATCGGAATTCGTATTTCGGCTGATTTTAGAGGAATATTTTAAAGTTTCAAAACTCCACACTTAGAAGAATTTCCAAGTGAAACCAGTCAATGTTAGCCTATGGAAGGAAATTCAAGTTACTGGTAAGTACGGTTAAAATTACTTTTCAGGACCAGTACTGGGCTGAAAGATGCAGCACTGAGGTCTCTCCTGATAACAGGTGAGTAAATCAGAATTCGTATTTCGGCTGCTTTTAGAGGAATATTTTAAAGTTCCAAAACTCCACACTTAGAAGAATTTCCAAGTGAAACCAGTCAATGTTAGCCTATGGAAGGAAATTCAAGTTACTGGTAAGTACGGTTAAAATTACTTTTCAGGATTAGTACTGGGCTGAAAGATGCAGCACTGAGGTCTCTCCTGATAACAGGTGAGTAAATCAGAATTCGTATTTCGGCTGATTTTAGAGGAATATTTGCACAATGGTGAAGGGAGGGGCGGGGCCTGAGGTGACATCTGTGCAAACGCGCCCCGTGGCGCGTTTTAAGTTGGGGATTAAGTCCCCTTGAATCATGAGGGTCCCTACGGGCCAACTAGCCCACCAGGAACCTCCAGTATGCGCCAGGGCTGCGTTGCAGAGACATGTACAGAGGCCACACCCCTTTTACACCTCTCTGCAACGCAGCTCTGTGGCGCTTTCTGGACGTACCTGTTGGGCTAGTTGGCCCCCAGTGACCCTCAGGATTGAAGAGGATTTAATTCCCCATCTTAAAACGCGCCACGGGGCCTGTTTGCACACATGTCACCTGAAGCCCCGCCCCTCCTTCACCACTGTGCAAACGCGCCCCGTGGCGCGTTTTAAGTCGGGGATTAACTCCCCTTGAATCCTGAGGGTCCCTGGGGTGCAACTAGCCCACCATATACCTCCAAAAGCGCCATAGAGCTGTGTTGCAGAGAGGTGTAAAAGGGGCGTGGCCTCTGTGCACCTCTCTGCAAGGCAGCCCTCTGGCGCATACTGGAGGTTCCTGGTGGGCTAGTTGGCCTCCAGGGACCCCCAGTATTCAAGGGAATTCGTTCCCCTCTGCAAACGCGCCAGGGGGCACGTTTGCAGAGTGGTGAAGGAAGGGGCGGGGCCTACGGGCCCGATCGTTTTTTTTTTGTTTTTTTCTCCCCTGAAGGGGGCTGTGTAGCCCCCCTTCCTTTTTCCTATTTTTAGACCCTGGGGACCCCATCCCCCAGGGCCTTACCCCTTTTTAAAATTAAAATAAAAAAAAAACGGGAAGGGGGCCGCGTGGCCCCCTTCCCTGGGCCTGTATTGGCCCCGGGGACCCCATCCCCGGGGCATGGCCTCTTTTTTTTTTATTTGGAGGGTGGCTGCGTGGCCCCCCTCCTCAGGCCATTTAAGGCCCCGGGGACCCCATCCCCCGGGCCGGCCTTGCACTTTTTTAAAAAAAAAATCCCATTTTTTACTTTGGGGAGGGGGCTGCGTGGCCCCCTCCGTGGCCACTATGGCCCCGGGGACCCCATCCCCCGGGGCCTGGCCTCTCGTTGGGGACTGTGGGGGTCCCCAAGCCCCCACAGTCCCGCCGGCTCCCCGTGTCCCTACGGGAGCCGGCATTGCTTTACACATGGGGAGCAGCTAAGATGCAGCTCCCCATGTGGAAAGCTGTCGGCTTTGGATATTGGAAGAGAGAGCAGGTTTCCTGCTCTCTCTTCCAATATCCAAAGCAGTTTGCAATGACAGGACGGGAGCCGCGAGGCTCCGTCCTGTCATTGCAAACAGCAGTGTCCCGGGGTAGGCACCCGGGACACTGCAGGAGCCGGCCCCTCCCTACATTTTGAAAGCCCCGGGGAGGTGGTGGTCCCGGGGCTTGGGGGTCAAAACGGACCCCCATTTTAATTTTTCTTAGTGCCCCGGGGAGGTGGTGGTCCCCGGGCGAGTGGGGGCTGGAGCCCCCCACACAGGTTTTTAATTTAAAAAAAGAAGCCCCGGGAGGTGGTGGTCCCCGGGGCTGCGGGAGGGCTCAGAGCCCTCCCGCACCATTATACTATAAAGCCCCGGGGGTGGTGGTCCCCGGGGCTTAGGAGGCCCTTAGAGGCCCCCACACATAAAATTAACCCCCCCAGCATGCCCCCGGGACTTGGCCCACCTGGGGGCCAAGTGATATCGAGCGCGGGAGACCGCGCTTCGATTTTTTCCGGCAGGATTCGCGCTCCCTGAGCGCATCCTGCCAATTTTTTGCCCAGGGGGTCCTTGTGGGACCCCCTGAGCAGACCTAGGGGGTCAGGGTGTTTCTACCCTGCCCCCTTTGTGCGCTTTGCGCACTTGTTTCTGTCCCAAAATGGCTGCCAACACTTCCTGCTTTGGAGTGTTGACAGCCAATTAACATAAAGCTCGTGCTCGGGAGGATCCGCGGCCCTAGATATATCTATCTTTTTACTTTTGATTTTCTCAGTAACTACTGAACGGATTTACACCATTTAACAAAAAGGGTTCTTTCTGAACCAAGAACTACCTCTTTGCCAAATTTGGTGTAATTCCGTTCAGCAGTTCGGGCTGTAGCCGTGTCTAAAGTTTCCTATGGAAAATTGCATGGGGAAAACGCGTTTTGGGACCCCCTTTTTCTCGGCCCCCTCTTGACGAATCCCCCGAGACTTTCAGGGTAGGAGCGGACCGGAGCGCCCCACAAAGTTTGAAAATTTTGCGAAGATACGTCAACCGGCAAGAGAGCTATTTCAAATAGAATGTCGCGGATTTCCTATGGATAATAGGTTGTAACTATAACTATCTACTGGCGACCATATAGATAGTATATATATATATATATATATATATATATATATATATATATATATATATATATATATATATATATATATATATATATATATATATATATGTATATATATATGTATATATATATATATATATATAATTACAGTCAAATAGATTATGCAGCATAAATTTAATATGCAATATTTTCCAGTGGTAATATAAATATATATTTTGCAGCTCAGTCATTTTTTCACAACACATTAAGAGATGGGGAAAGTGTCACCCGGTGAACTCATTTAAATTTGTCATCCATTTTAGGTAAAAATCTATTTCTTATTATGGTGGCAGTCATTATTCAATGCAATCCACATACTACTTTATGTGAATTACATGTGGTAAAAAGAACCTGTGACAAAGAATTACATAAAAAAAATCCAGTTGCCCTAGGAGATCAGCAGTGTTGTTAAACTGTCTGACTATATTCAGAAGTATTTGCATTAAGTACTACAATTCATGTTCATTCTTCTTTCCTTGGATCATCCTGCTACTCCTGTTGGAGTCCATGCCTCGGAGTCCTAGCAGGAGATAGGTGCTCAGCTGCGCCTCCAAAAAATGGAGGCCAGTACAGCAATACTGGCTGGTGGTCCTGGTGGAAGAAGAGGAGGAGACTGCTGCTGCTGCCTCTAGATAGATAGATAGATAGATAATTTTATTGCACAATTAATTAAAACCATTGCAATGAGACCACATATAAATATACAATATAAAATTTTGTTCCCTTATTGAACAGGATAAAAAGACAAGTTGTTTCAATCAATTATGCCAAAATTAAGAAAATGGAAACCCCATTTTGGTTACTATAAACATAAAAACCTTAAAGGAGTTCATAAGGTGTCCCAGCTACAAGTTAAAATTCTATATGATGGGGGAGTCCAGAGAAGCCCTTATTGCCATCAAATATTTCATGAACCGGGCCGCCAGTTTTGCTGATTCACCTTTCATGCACTCAACTAAAGCAGCGTGACATGTTCGTATATTTAAAATACGCCAAATTGGACAGAGCCAGTATATTCTCAATGGACGCAATTTCTCGCAAATGCACAATATGTGAATTAGTGATTCCTCTGCTGCTCCGCAGGCTCGACACTTGGTAGCTACAGACTCTTTATACCCTTGCACGTATTTGTATGCCAACAGTGGGATCAGGCCGAACCGCAACCTCATTAGTTGTCGCTTTAGCATTGGTTTTAAAGGAGAGGACAGGTAATATGGCAAGGACACATTGGCATAGAGGGTCGAGGCCCAGCTTCTATGCTTTAACTTTTTTAGTGTTTGCATATCACAGTCGGCAGACAGTAACTTCACCTGTTTTGTTAAAAGTCTTGCGGCCGCTGGGGTGGATATTGGGGCTGACCATATTTCCTTTGCATCCAATACCTCAACACAATGAGCTAGATATTCATACCATGTGGACCCTTGGGTGTTTATCATTGCCCAGATATGTCGTTTCAAGGTGTTTTCCCGAGCTTGTTTAGCCTTTAGACAATATGCAATAAATCGCGCCTTCAGGATCCATTTATGGGAAGAGAGATTGAATTCTCTCCAAATTTGAGCATGAGCAGTGGCAGTCGGCAAGAAAAAAACTTTATGGAAGCAGGCCGACTGTGCTCTCTTCAGCCATGTAGTCATCTTTTGCTCTGAAGGCTATTGCTCCATGTGCTACTGATGGTAGAAATGTTGCCCCCATTAATCGGATTAGGGGAGTAAGATCAGGGGAGCTCATGGTTTTCTTTGCTCTGCAAAAAATGCCTTCCAAAGATTGAGCTGCACCTTGCATTGCAGTAATGTGGGCAGCGGTCCGTCCTTTGTGATCGATCCACACACCTAAATACTTATAGGTGGTCACAATCTCAATGGGTTTACCTTCGATGTTCCATACACCCTTCCTTTTTAATTGTCGCGAAATTATCATTGCCTTTATTTTTGCTGCATTCAGTTTTAGATTGTTCTCTCTACAATATAGCGATAATACCGTTAGCAGCCGCTCCAGACCAATCTGGGTTTGGTTGAGCAATATCGTATCGTCCGCTGCCTCTAGACTAGGCCAGGGTGGAGTTTGCAGAGTTCCGCTAAGCGGAACTCTACAAAGTGACAAAAAACTCTGTCGCGCTCCGCGGAGTACCGCAAGCGGTGAAGTGAGGTAAGTCGCGCTGCTTGCGCTGATTTTTAGTGGCGAGTGTTTGTCCCACGCTGTAAAATCAGAGTGAATGGCACCACCACGGGTGCAGCTTCTTTCTGCTGCTCGAGTAGATGTTCTACTCGAGCGGCAGCTTCCTCAACGCCAGCGGCAGGTTTCTCAACCCGAGCGGTAGCGACCTGCCACGACCACCCGCATTGAGAAATCTTATCGGTAGGTGGTCTAGCGTTGGATTTTCCTCACTCACGCTCACCAACTTAATGTTGGTGAGCCGCAAGAGAGGAAACACTCTGCTTCGCACCACTATGCTGAATTTTTCGTAACTCCGCACACTCCGTGGAGCGCGGAGTGGGAAAATCTCTCCAAACTCCGTGAACGGAGCAGAGTTTACCACCCAGGCCTACTCTATACCCCAGCTGGAGGGAAGCCCGCAATGCCATCGCTGCCACCGCAGGCAGCCGAGGACCCAAGCTGCCACCCCAGCCATAGATGCCCTCCTCCAGAAACTCATGAAAGGATTGGACGAAGTGAAGAAAAGTCAGCACCCGGTAGAAGAAACCAGTGACACATTTTGAGGAGGCTGGAGGCCATATTTCTAGAGAGGGTGGGAAGGACAGTTGGAGATAGGGCTTGATTAACATCAAAGAAGACACAGACAAGTGTTAGTTGACACCAGGTAGGACTCTCCTTTGTTCCCTCAGTCAGCCAGGCATTCATCCCCATGGGAGAATAGCTGCCTCCAGAATTGGTTTAGATCTACAGAGGAAGGGTTGCTCATTTTCCTGACCACACCTCTGGAGTGGGCACAGTAGCTCTGCACCTGGGAAGGAAGGATTTGCCTTCTTGGGTATAGGTAGAGAGGGGCACAGTAGGTTTGTTTGCAGTAGGACACACAGGAAACACTGCAAAAAGTGGGTAGGGTTGCCCCCTGGAACTTTTATCCCATTGGCGGATGTAGTTGAGTGTCATGGGGTGAAGATGGTATCTTATGCTGATGATACTCAGCTGATTATGACCCTGACACAGGATGAAGGTGATGCTGCCTCTAAGTTTAAATTGTGCCTGGTGGACCTGGCAAAATGGATGGACTACAGCTGCCTCAGACTAAACGCTGGAAAGACTGAGGTCCCTGTGGTTGGCAAGCAACCATCTATCTGGTCCTCTATATGGTGGCCCTCTAAACTGGGGTCGGTTTCTGCTCCTAAACCGAAAATAAAAAATCTTGGGGTGTGGTTTGACTCGGCACTGTCCTTCGATTACCAGCTCTCTACTCTGGCTGGCACCTGTTTCGGCATTTTGAAGATGCTTCGTAAAATCTTACAGCTTTTGCCAGATTCAACTAACAAAACAGTTATCCAGGCGCTTGTAGTGTCTCGCCTGGATTACTGCAATGTTCTTTATCTTGGAGCTTCTAGAGGCAGAATAAGAATGTTGCAAAGGGTGCAGAACACTGCGGCCTGTATGCTTCTGAATATTCCTAGGCATTCTTTTTTGGGCCCTGCCCTTGCTGAGCTTCATTGGCTTTCTATTCAGGTCAGAGTGGCTTTTAAAGCCTTATGCTTTTGTCACAGAATCGTAAACTTGAAAGGCCCTCAATTTCGGTTTACCCTAATCAAACTTTACCTGCCAAATCGCTGCCTTAGATCATCTGGAACAGCTAAGCTTATGATAACCAAAACGCGTAGTGCTCGTTTGGGTGGCAGCTCTTTTAGTCTTCTTGTGACAAAGATGTGGAACCTCCTCCCTCTGGACCTTACAATGCAACCTTCAGAAACTCTGTTTTGCAGAAATTTAAAGACCTGGTTTTTCAGGCAATCATTGGTAATCTAACTGCTATGGCTGGCTCTGTAAACAGATTGAACTGATTGCTATTAGGAGAAAACCTAGCGCTGGGACACTCCTTATTGGAGTAACCAGGCCCTTAACAAATTTCTAACATTCCATAACATAACATTGGTTAGGGAGTGGCCAGGGGTTTCCCCCACTTACAGGCTGGTACCAGGAATAAATGTGGTATCCCCAGTACCCTCCTCAGAAAACTTTCTGGACATGTGGAAGAACAGAAGAGGACTGGACCTGCTGTCTATAAACTGAAAAGAGCTTGAAAGACTGGCCCTGCTCTTTCTCTTGTATACAGGACAAAAACTTGGACTCCAAGGGTAGGAAGGCTGACCTCCTGTTAAAGCTACAGTGACACAACAAACTATAAGAAGCCCTTATTCGGCAATGGCCCATCTGACCAGTTCCAACTGTACCTGCCCTGGGCTCTGGTGCTGGTCACTGCTGGAGTGAATCTTATCCCCCAAGTGCTGTCCCCAAGGTTTTAGAAACGTTTTGTCTTGAAGAACCTCTGGAGGACAGGGACCTAGCCTCCAAGCCAATCAGGCTAAGATGCATTGCCACTGGACCAAAGATTAAGGTTACTCCCACTTGAGGCTTTTCTGTAGAATTAAATCCAATTCAGCAGGACCTCATGGAGAAGGTATTGAACATCATGGAGCCCTCTTTGGCTATAGCCAGCAGCCGTGCACTGCTGGAAGAATCTGAGCTTCAAAAAAGTGACAGTCTGAAGGAAGAAAGTTTCACTGGGCGAAGACGCTGAAAGTATCTGGCCAGCGAGACAACCTTCCTTGGGTGTCAAATTCCAATTTCTTTTGCTCGGAGCTTCCCTGCCAATAGCCAATGGCTTCACCGGGCCCTCAAGTGGCTATCTGATGTTGTGGAGCCCACTTTGGCCACAGTCAGCTTCCTTGCCTTCTGAAGTTTTTTTACCTCAATTTCAGGGGCTAAGTCCAAAGTTAAAACAACTGACCGCATCAAACCTGGTTTCTTTATCCAACCCACGCTCCATTACAGTCAGCCTTAACTCGCCCCTCCTCACCAATCAAGTGCAAGCAGATGACCGTGGTTGATGCTTAACACTTTTTGGTGCTATTTTCAACCTTAAACTTTAATAATTCATCCTACTCCACCTTACCTTGCACAACCATTGTTGTAATTATTCTCTGCAGTATGGTTTCCCGTCTTGCCTTAGTAGGACAGTGAAGGGGTGGCATGGGCACATTTGCAATTTTTTGTAATCTCCTCTTCCAGTAACTATTGACGTAGCTGTCTCTGCATACGCCCCACCTAGTCTGAGATCCATTGATGCTGGAAATTAACACCATAACAGATTGGAAAACCTGGGGGAAGAGGGTTAGGAGTTTAAAAAATCGACAGGAAATGGAGAATTAAGGAAAGATGAGAGATAGACATGCACAGCATGTGCAGCATCTGACATCACATCTGTTGTGGAAGGAAGATGATAGTTCAGTTACCAAATTCAAACAGTCTTTTTCTTTAGCAGCCTCCAGACTCCCAAGTTAGCTATGTGTTACCTACAATGGTAAAATGCAGCAGAAGGAGAACCAACACAGTAAATAAAATATTGATAATAAAAGAAAAATGATACTATATATAAATGGACGGTGTATCTGCATTCTTCTGCCATTGTCCATCTTAGGTGCAGGCTGGGCTGAATCGCTGAGCAGGAGCACCATGGAGGTTCTAATCCTTGCATAAGAGAATGCCTATGGAATGCAAAAAGAAAATGAAAATATTCGAGAGTCAAGATACCCTAGGACCCTACAGGAACCCAACGTACCCTAGGACCTACAGGAATGCCCAATCAACCACACCGGGAACCTCAATGTCGACACAAAGCTCTTCAATAATTGACTCACCGACTGTGCCAACTGCATCATTCCCACGAGAAACAAGACCTACAAAAGCAACAAACACCCCAGCTGGTACACAAACAACCTTGGAAAGTCCAAGCTTCACTGCAAACAACTTGAGAGAAAATGGAGACTCGACAAAAACATCACTGCAAGATCCATATACAAAGCCAACCTCAACCTCTACCACCAACAACTATGAGACGCAAAGGAAAAGGCCCTAACTCTCAGACTCGAAGCCAGCTCCAACAGCGGCAAAGAACTCTTCACCATCGTCAAGGAGTTCTCCAATCCCACAGCTGCCAGCAACATAATCCCATCTCAAGCACTCTGCAATGACCTCTCAAACTTCTTCAAACAAAGATTGCCAAAATCTACAACACATTCGACTTACAGCATACCGATACGAACTACCCCAACCAGCCGGACACCTCCTTCATTGCCAAACAAAAGCTAAGCAACTGGAAGCCCCTCTCAAACGAAGAATCCACTGCCCTGATGAATCCCATCCACTCAGGAGCCCCTCAGACGCATGCCCCCACTTCATATACATCCTTGGAAAAACCATCATCTTCCTCACACTCACTGCTATCATTAACACCTCCATAACCACCACCACCTTCTTGTCTTCCTGGAAAAATGCAAAAGTCAACACCCTATTGAAGAACAAACAGTGGACTCCAACACCCTCAGCAGTTACAGACCCATCTCGCTCCTGCCTTTTCCAACCTCCAGGCAGCTTTCAATCAGGCTTTTGCACCAACCACAGCACAGAGACAGCCCTCATTACGGCCACCGATGACATCAGAACCATCCTCGACTGAGGAGAAACGGCCACATTCATCCTCCTCGACCTCTCTGCAGCTTTTGATACGGTCTCCCACAAGTTACTCATCAAAAATCTTCAGCACGTGGGTATCTGCGGACCGGCCATCAGGTGGATATCCTCCTTCCTCATGGACAGAACTCAACAAGTTAGACTTCCCCCTACACCTCAGAACCCATAGATCGCTTCTGCGGAGTCCCTCAAGGATCGTCGCTCAGTCTAACGCTCTTCAACGTCTACATGACGCCACTCACTGACATCATCAGAGCCAACACCATCAACATAAGCTAATGATACACAGCTCATTCTCTCCCTTACAAACTCAACCAGCACCACCAAAGTAAACTTCACCAACTGCATGAGCAACGTCGCTGCTTGGATGAGAAAGAACTACCTCCAGCGAAACACAGACTAAACCGAAGTCCTATCTTTGGCATCAACCACTCCCCCTGGGCCACTTCTTGGTGGCCCTCTGAACTTGGCCCCCCCACACACCCTGGCAGACTATGCCAAGGACCTCAGGATCACCGTGGACACCAAATTTTTCATGAGCAGACAGATCAACGCAGACTCCTCATCATGTTTCCACGTGCTGCAAATGCTATGCAAGATTTTCAAGTGGGTCCCACTGAACACCAGACATCCGTTTACCCAGGCTTTTATCACAAGTAGACTTTCTTACGGAAATGCCCTCTACGTCGGAATCTCAGCCCATGTCCTCCGCCGACTCCAAACCACCCAGAATCATCCTAAATATTCTCCCAAATAACCACATCTCTCCATACCTCAACAATCTCCGCTGGCTCCCAGTCCAGGAAAGATGTAAGTTCAAGCTACTCACCCATAGCTACACAGCTCACCACACTGGTCCAGCTTACCACAACCACCGCCTCAACTTCTACCAACCCACCAGACACTTTTGATCTACGTCCCAGGCAAGAGACACCTCCCTAGCATTAAGAAGACCAAAAGCGGAGGACGCTCTTTCTCATACCTTGCAGCCAAGACCTGGAACTACCTACTGAAATACCTCAGAACCTCCTCCTCCCTCATGGACTTCCAAAGGAATCTCAAGACATGGCTCTTCCAGACAAAACAGGCATGATATCCTCCTCCCCTTCAGGCCTTCCCTACTCAGCACCTGGATACCCTCATGGGTGATTATCCACGCTCTACAAATTTACTTAATATAACATAACATAACAAGGAAAGCATGGTTGATGAGGAGTCATGCTCAGAGTGGGGCACATAGGCTGGCATAGTAGTGTACCCTTAACTAAGAGCCAATCTTGTATTGATCCTATAGCCCAGACAACCAGACACACAAGACAACTAGCTGTATGTACCCAGCTGACTAGTGATTATACAATTAATGAAAAAATGTAAACTGTGCCCTTCGTATGGCAGGCCGCGTCCACCACAACTTAATTAGAGTTTGCCACTTGAGCCACAAGTCTGCATTTTCCTAATAAAGCACATCTCTGTCCAGTCCACATGGGTAGGCCTTTTTTTCCCCACTGTAGTAGATAGGCATTGGTCCTTCTTCTGGTTGTTGCCAATGGTGATTTAAGAGTTCATCCAAAAAGATGAACAAGAAAATGAAAAGAAACTGAGCATTAGTTTAGTCTAGTTAAACCAAGTGTCTCAAAAGGACATAGAGACGATGGACTTAATTTAATGAAAGGACAATCAAGTAAAGTAGATATCCCAAAGATAAGTGGTGATGATCACCAAATGTTACATAGCAAATTTCATTCACCAGCCATCAAATGAATCATCATCACTTGGTATTCATTGCTGCAAGTTACCTATTTCAAGTGTGGTGTCCATTTACCTATATGTCTCTCTTTCCTATGGAAGCGATACTCAATTCAGTGCAGTCTTTTAAATCTTCACTGGCAGCCCAGAATTGGAATAAAATAAAGAATAGTGATAGGAGGCATCTTCTTGTTCTTTTATGAAATGGAGGATTCTATTGCATACTGACACCATTGCGCATTTCAGTTGAACCAAAGATTGTATCAGTCTTTCTCCCCTTTCACTTCTCAGACAGCCCTGACCAAAAAATTGCAGTGTCCTCCTTGATTCACTATCTGACACACACTGCACATTGGTCCTTTTAGGTTTACAATAGTCAGCATAAGCCACACACTTAATATATATATATAATTTTTTAAGCAGTGATCTCTATTCTGTTGTTGTGTTATATATCAATCATGAAAAGAGAGTTAATTCTCAAACTCAGGCGGGTCGTCCGGAGGAGGATCACTCGATACATTTGTGATGTTAGATCATCTTCCCTCATCCACAGCTGTGTCTTGAGGAGCTTTATAACTTTTTGTATGAATATTTTGTTTATTTTAATCATTTTCAATTTCTCCATATTTTGAGGAGAGAGAGAGATTAGTCCTTCTGATTATGAAAATTGGGCCAGCTGTACTGAACACATGCCCTGAAGGTACACTGCCTACCCGACATGCTGGATACTTTATTGCTAGCCTTCTTTGCTCTGGCCACTGTTCCTTCTTCCCATGCCAATAAATCAATGTGTCTTGATCAAGGTACACCTTTGTTGGGTCATCCTTATAGTATTGGACCATCTATGTACTGTCATTGGTGCTGCCACTTGCTGTGCCTGTGTTGCCTGTGCACTTAAACCTTGCCATATGAAATCAACCCATTGCAATGACTGTCAGTGAACTTGAAGCTGCTGTTGGTGTTGGTTTAATAGCCGGCAATGTTTTTTTTTTTTTTACAGCCTTTGATAAGTGATCAGGTGAAGGATTAATCTGTTCACCAAATAAGCTGCTTCTCCATTGACATTGGCAAATGTTTGTTCCACCTTTTGCAAATGTTCCAGCAGCAGATGCAATAAAGGGATCACTTGGCTCATTGTACTCTCCTCCTTGCTGATGTTCTGTGTCATAATCTCGAAAGGAAGTAGCATTTGTAGCAGACATTTCTCCACCTCAATTTTCATGGCTTTGGCAATCGCATCTTCTCTCCTTTGATTTACATAATCGCTGATAGACTAGTTCTGCTTAAACAAGTGTTGCAGTATGTGGTAGGTTTAGTTCCAACATGCTGGAACCTACTGTATAAGGGCTTTTACAGATATTTTTAAGGTATTTTATGAGCACACTGAATGACCCTTACCTGCTTACTGGCTTCGAACGAATGACTAAAATGAGTACGAATTCTTCAGCAGGTGACCAGTATGTTGCTGACTACGTCTTCTTTTTTGAGGAAATCCTGCACAATTAGGTTTATGCAATCCACTAAACATTGGTCTCTGAAGTATCCTCCTTCAGCCATTTCAGCCATCTGACAATATTATTGCCATCTTCAGTGGCAACAAATCCAATGCTGAGACCTCTGGGTTGAAGCCATTCATTGACTATAGTATTAAATTTGTCCAAGACGCTGGCAGCTATATGGGGTTTCTCCATGGTGAACATCGCAACTGTTGCATGCCACCGAATGCTCTTTAAAGTATCATCAGTGGTGAGATAAGTTGCTTCACTCCCTTGAAGGAAATCCAGTGCACAGTGATGCATATGTCATCTGTTGCTTGAAAACTGGTCCACATATCCGTTGTGAGGTGGATGAACTGAACAGCACTCTCCTTCATAGTGTTGTCAACCAATTGCCACAGGGGGTGGTGCAGCGCTGGCACAGCAACAGTGGACAAATATGTGTGGCTTGGAACCTTCATTTTGAGAAGAGGGTATCCACAGATTCAAGAAAACCACGAAAGAAAAAGAGAGGAGGTGTAGAGCTAACATTTTTGCCAGCTTCCCATTGTATAAGAGGACTTTCTAATGGGTTCGGTGGTATGGCAACTTCCTAGTGAACATACCCTCGACAGTTGGTTGTTGTGACTGTGTTCTTTGTGATAACCCCTGTAGTAGTGACCTACAGGGAAAAGGTAGGTTGTTTGGGCACTTTAGGGTTGACAATATCCCTCTGTCCTTCTGCTAATCTGAGGTTGCTGTGTGTGATGGCTGTGCAATATATGCTACAGTCGCAGGGCTTTTTCCCATGACTACATTCTCCTCTTCTTCCTCATCACCACCTCCCTCTATCAGTTCAACTTCTTTTCTCTTACCACCACCAGCTGTCTTTTTAAGATGCTTTGTCGACAAAATTGCGTGTTTATTTTTCAGCTGGGCCAGTTGTTGCCCGGTACCATAATATTCACCCCGCTTACAACAAAAAACATTTTATTTGCAAATTGAGCATTTTACAATGTGCTCCTCATTTGGCCTAAGTATTAAGAAGTCCCAAACTGGGGAGGAGAGATTCCTTATGATGCCAAAAACTGAAGAAGTTGTTGATTTAGAGCTAGACAGTTGTGTTGACCTTTCTCTAGGGTGAGCTGTGACTGAAGTAGGGGTCAGTAGTTGCTGTAGGGTTTTGGGTTCTTAAAATGACGGAAACAGGCAGTGTTGGTGGAACTGTATGACTAAGAGCAGGTTGAATAGAGGTGAAGCGAGCTGAACCTTTTCGGTGCCACTCTTCACACAAACAATGACAGGCTCATCACCACCTTACTTACTTCCAAGGCTTTTGGGAACCTTCCTTTTCCCTTGTCTCTCATGCGGGCCTTGATTGGGTCCCAATCCATATCATCAGAAGCGGGCCTTGGAGAAGATGTGGGAGTGCTCTTTCTTTTTCTTGTTGGAGATTGTGCCACTGATGTGTTAAGTGGAAGAGCAGTCATAACATCCTCCTCTGCAGCAGGCTCAACTTCCTGCTTTGCTCCTACTTCTGGAAGATCAGGCTTTGCAGGATTTGGTTCCTGTTGTAGACTTTCCTGGGAAGATTTTGGTTGGCTGCTGGGATAATTCTAATTCAGGGTCACTACTCACCATGACTGCAGTCACTGCAGTGCTGAGAGTCTTTGGTTTTGGTGGTGGTGCCATTGATCCAGGGTTAATAATCCCCTCAGCTTCCTCCTGCCCGTACGTGAGGGTGGAACATATATTTTGCATTTCCTGAAAAATGAGGAGGGCTTGATGCCATTGGTGGTGCTGGCAACATACCTATTCTCCTCACTGGCCACTTACCTGGCAGGAACCTCTTTCTTTGGGGCCATCTTCTTTTAAAGAAAAGCAGCAGCACTGAGGACAAGCAGAAGCAATTATTATAGGATTCTGGTGTTGCTCTCTCAGACGCCTCTCCATCTTAATATTGTGCGCCTGCAGGCAATTAAAATGAAGCAGGAAGTCAGTGAGAATTGGGCAATCTAACCAATGTGATATCAGTAATATCATCATCAATGCTTAACAGTAGTTTACCCATGTATAAACTTTCTATTTTTGCTATACATTACACAGAAAAAGCTAACTTGGTGCCCTTCACAGCCCATTGGGAACCTTATGGAAGGTGGGAGGCAGAGGTGAGTATAAATTTAATAAATGAATTACATTATTGCTGGTGCCCATCTTTGGTCCATGGGGACCGACATGATAGGGTGAGGACTAACAAGAATCGAGTGAATGAGTCAAGAACAACTCTGTACTAAAATTAGCCACTAGCACAAATAAATATAGCAGGAAAAATAACAAAATGAACAAAAAAGTCATGGGCTTCTTCTATCAATGTTCCTAGAAAATAGTTTTTAAAAGTGGAATAAAATGAATGAACATCCACTGGCTGCACAAAATGGTGATAGCTGTATTATCCAACACATAGCAAGCAAATGAGAAGGAATGGAAAACAAAGACAAAATGGCCATCGCTCTCACACACTCACTGGCTCCACAAAATAGTGGTCACCGCATAGACAGCAAAAAAGGAGGCATAAAGAAGAAAAATAAAATGGCCACCACATATACACTCGCTGGCTCCACAAAATGGTGGTTGCTGCATGGACAGCTAAGAAGGAGGCCTAGAGAACAAAGACAACATGGCCACCATACACACTGAACAAATGGCTGCCTATGACAAACACACACACACTGGCTGCACAAAATGGCCACTACCACATGGCCAGCAAAGAAAGAGACACTGAGAACAAAGAACATGTTGCCCTATTTTGCCTGGAGCACTTTCCTCCCTAAAAAGTCCTTTAGCATTGCAGAGAAAGGATTGCATAGATATTTCCAAAATTTGTTGGGCCCACACACAGGACTGCCCTCTTTACCCATCACTAGTGAATCAACAATGTCAGAAAAGAAAGTTAAATAAACTTTAAAAGTTCTCCAATCACAAACAGCTCTAGAGAACATCAATCATCCCTCCAAAATACCTATTAAAGTGCAGTAAAAACACAATATCCCCATGTCACAGATACACAAAATGAAAAAAATGGTGGACAAGCACATGGGGAAGAAGGTGGCTGAGAACAAAGAAACATTTCTTGCTAGATGGGCATGGACTCCAGGAGCCATCCCGTCCCTAGCCACCAACAGTCACATGCAACCGAGAAAAACCCTACATTTTGCATTTAACACAAAGGCATTCACAATTCCATAAATTGATAAACAAATGATATTGCACAGCAGCAGTGAGAATGTGAACTATTACAGAGCAGACTAAAACAGTAAAATAATAACACAGTAGAATTATAAAAAATCTGTATAAATTTCACAAAATATACAAGGAAATAAGGAAAATCTATTATATTACCAGGCCTCTGCTTCCCCAGAATTCTGCAAACATAATCCCTTAAAACAACTTAACCCCACAAGAGCCGCTAATTCCAAGGCAACCAAGAACAAAAAAAAACACCCCCACCCAAAAAAGGAATAAAAGTAGTGATGTCTGCCCTGCCTCACACAAAAAACTGTTTGCACATGACTGCGTTGAACTTACTTGATTTTTCCCAGAAATTAAAACGTCAAAGGATGTGGGCACAGCAGAGATTGCAGAGAATGATACTTGCACTCTATACTCAAAATCCAAAATGTTCATCTGCAGTGATCTATGCATTACTGGACACTGCACTTCCCTATCACTTAGCAACAAGTGCGCTTTTCATCAAGGTAATGAGTCTCTGGGTTATGGATCTTAGGACAGGGACAATTGACAAACTGAGAGACACAGGAGGGACAACATTCAGTGGTTCAGGAGACTGTATACGAGTCAAGCACAATGACAACGTTGTTGGCAAATTGTCTTTCTTTAGGGGCTTCTTCAGCATCCAAAAGTTCCTCTGTTGATCACAATACACAAGTTTCTCTATTGAGAATGAAGAAGTAGGAAGAATTTCAGATGATGGTATGTCTATTTCTCTGTGCAGTGATCATGGACCCTTTCATGTCAAAAGAGGGCTCGTCCTTATGGAGACCTTCACAGCGAATGTGTAGCTGAACGTCTTGGCAGAGTCTGGTTGGCATGGCACATTTTCTTTCGTATCAACTTTGTAAGCCTTTAAGTTTCTTTTCAGAGCATTTTCTCTCAGCTTTACATTCTGAACAGTAGGATAGAGTGACATGAGGCATCTTTGTTTAGAGTTTCCTTATCAACAGAAACTCTGTGCATATCTCAATAGTCTCTCAGGGTCCTACATAATGTTTAAAAATGTGGTTGTTCTAGTAGACATTGCGACTTGCAGCACCTTCTTCAAAGTTTTCATGATCTGCTCAACAATGCAATTGATTTGTGATGGTTTTCAGTGAAGGAAACCTACATGGAGCTAGAAGTCCTTGACGTCATTGTTGTTGACTTTAACACAGCTTGGATGCCAAATGTGAAGAAGAGTTTATTAAGTGCAGATAAGACCGCTTCAGTTTGTTTGGAAGAGTCATGACCTCATGAAAGCTATGACAAACAAAAGATGCAGATTGGTGGCAATTTCACACAAAGTCAACTTCAGATTCTTCCTTTATTACAGGTGGCATTTCAGATATTTGCAGTTGTTCAGGTAGGCCGCCTCTTTCAAGACTCTGGTAGATATGACAAGAGCTAAATATCTTTTCAGCATGTCCATCCAGAAAAGGGAGCCATACTTTTTGTTGAAGAAGCCTCTTGGTAGCGGTAATGCCCCAGTGATCTTCATGAGCTAACTCATCTAGTTTTTGCAGAGTTCAGTAAATAACTAGACATGTGCCTCTCATTTTTAGTACTCTCTAATGTTGGCAGTCCCAAAAGTTGCAGCGATTGTGTGTCACTTTGCTCTCTTAAGATTTTTCTACTAATGACAGTTGATTAACTTCTCAGAGAATTGTGCTGTCCATTGTGGCTTTTACAATGTCCTCTTGTCCAGTACCATTGTACGACTTCCTTGATGACATAGTGAATGTATTCCTCAGCAGTTGATGGCTCCATATCATATGTGGTGAGTAGGAAGTGGGAGTAAATGTCAGCAGGATTCTGATCTTTTTCTGGGTGATGTATGCTTGTGAATCAGTAGCCCCATCTTTCTATGTGTGGAGGCATTTTAGCTTTTGAGTTGCCAGATATAAAAGTGATTGGCTCGTGGCCCACCCCACAGCTAGGCTTTTTTTCTTAGCCTCAGAGTAACCTTCTCTGGGGTTCATTAAGTTGCGCCTGGCTTATGCAGCTAAACCATGTGGGGCAGCAGGACCAGAATCATGGTGTGCCAGTATAGCACTGTAGGAAATGACCAAATTTGTTTGGTGTACCCACAGAGGTTTGACTTAACTGTTTTTGCTGGTTGTAGAACCAGGGGTAAAATGCCTGGCATCCCCTTTCAACATGATGAAATCTGTATAGCCCTCATTGGCATATTATTTAACTTACCTGTAAGTCTTTGGTATATAGTACAAAGTGTACCCACGGCGTGTAAGTTAAATGTCACTAGTGGACTGCAGCACCCATTGTGCCATCCACTACAGTGAAAGGGCAAACATGACAGCGGGCCTACCATTTGTAGCCTTCATGTGCAGTTTTAAACCGCAAATTTGACCTGTCAAAATAACCCATTTTGACAGGCCTTCCTTTGAAATATCTTCTGCACCTCATTGTTTCCAGAGAATGTTACACTTGCCATCGGCTTACAAAGGACTTGGAGGTGATCCATTTTCACTATCAACCTAAAACTCAGTAGACAGTTTTCATAGATGTTGAATGTGTATGAGCAGGTATCAGGAGTGAGGCTGCCCCATAGTGGCAGGGGGTGCCTCAGAGCTCTGCTTTGAGCCCTACACTGTTCAATCTCTATGTGTGCCCCCTTGCTGATGTCATCGAGCGCTGCAGCTTTATTATCGTGTCAAGGGGCCAATGATGCACAGCGTATTATCACCTTGTCCTGAGGCAGCCAGGAAATCAGTAGTCTATTCTCTGGTTATGTCCAGGCTGGACCATTGTAATGTGCTATACCTGAGAGTTCTCAAGGTAGTCTCGTCAAGCTGCAGACAGTGCAGAAGGCAGCCGCACAGATGCCCTCACCAAACTGCACTGGCTTCCTGTGAGAAAGACAGTTTCCTTTAAAGCTATCTGTCTTTGCCATAAAATTGCAAACAAGAAGGAACCCAGTTACTAACATTCACTAGTGAAGCTGTATCAATCTTGCAGAAGTCTTAGGTCTCCCCGTAGGGTATCCCCAGGGTAAAAAAAAGTTCGGATGGGAGGGCACTCTTTCAGCTTTTTGGCTCCCAAACTATGGAATACCTTGCCTTTAGATCTGAGACAGAAAAGTTCAGAACCAGCTTTTCGCAAGAAACTGAAGACCTGGTCCTTTAGGCAAATCTAGGACCTGTCAAGCATGTTATGTTGTGGTCTGCACTATGGTTGTCTTCATAGCGCGAGGACACTCCATCTGGAGTAACCAGGCGCTCTACAAAGGGCTTTATTTTTAGCAGAAAATAAGTCTTACACTAGAGAAGTGTATTCAAGCTATTGCCATAAATAGACATATTTGATGTTAGGAGTGAAGTGATGTCTCATAGGTGGGTGTATTAGATATCAGACATGACACTGATGGTTGCACCTATGTCTACCACTCGCACTGGTGAATTGCGGTGTGACTGGAGGGCCTACCCCTGAATACACCCTTCAACAATCTCCAGGGGAGCTGCTTGAGGATCCCATCTCACATGAGAAAGCTGGATCCTACAGAGTGTTCCTGTGCTGGCACGCGGATTATACCTCCCGGACTGTATGCCAAGCAATGGACTCAGTCGTGTAAAGCACGTCAGTCCCATTTCATATGGCTGCAGCACAGTAATATGACATGGATTGTATCACTAATAATTGCTGGGAACATTCCATCTCTCCATAGTACTGCACTGTTGGGAACATTTGGGCCTGTGGTGGATTCCAAGAGGATCGTTAGACCCAGGAGGCCTTAAAGTGCGTTGCAGTGGTGACAACCGGTACCTCCCCCGAAGTATCTTGAAGGCCTGTAAGTGAACACTTGACCCAGGAACTCTGGCAGGGTGTGTGACCTCGGTGCTGCCTTCAGGAAACATGGGGAGCCTGCCTGTGAAGGGGAGTTGAACGTGGAGAACACCTCAGAGTGCCTGGAGAAGCAGTGGTGCACTGTGCAGAAGAACACGAGCCGAAACACCATGGTGAAGTACAAGGTGGCGAGGACAGCCCAGGACAACAAAATAGTTAACTACACCCACACTATCCCTATGGTGGAGAAATCGGTTGAGGGATTGGTGAGGGACTTGGAGGCGCAGGTCGCTGAGCAACCCGGTCGAGACCCATCAATGTCAGTCTTGATGGAGGCCATTAAGGGTTTCCGGATGGAGATGGTCACTAAAATAGACTCAGTGGCCGTTGACGTTAACCTATTCGGGACTGACCTCCGCAAAGTGGTGGAACGTGTAATGAGCACAGAAGGAAAGGTAGACGAATTGTAATATGAGGTCGCTACATTACGAGAAACCGTGTACTCCTTGCAGAATTTGACAGTGAGACTCAAGGAACGCATTGAAGACTCTGAGGGAAGATCCAGGAGGAATAACCTGCGCTTCATAGGATGCCCAGAAAAAGCGAAGGGCCAGTCTGCAGAACTCTTCCTTGAGGGCTGGCTTACCAAAATCATGCACCCACAGAAATGGTCAAAATTCTTTATGATAGAAAGGGCTCATCGAGCATTAGTCCCCCTGCTGCGCCCTGGTGCCCCTGCCATGGACCCTCATCTCCTGTCTGTTCAACTTCAGGGACCGCGATGCAGTCTTGCAACACATACGCATCAGGGGCTCACCGAACTTTGAAGGCAGCCCATATCTGTCTTCCCAAACTATACCCTAAAGTCCAGAATCAGTGCAAAACATTCTTGGATATTAAGAAACGGCTGCAAGACCTTAATCTGTACTACAGACGGATGTTTCCAGCGAAACTTCGGGTGGTACATGACGGGAGAGTGCACTTCTTCACGGCACACAAGGCCAGCGTCTGGGTGGATACGCTGGCTGGGGACCCATCCCTGAGATCGACGTGATCTGGAGCGGCTTCTCCAGCTATACAGAGACACTCAGCTCACCAGATGAGAAGGACTAGAAGAGTCAAGCGGCCAGATGCCCCGGGTCTGCCAGGTTGCACACTGGTGTGCTCGGTTGGCACCCTCAGAGACACGGAGGTAGTGCTGGACTCGCGTGATTCCTTTTAGAGTTGGCGAAGTAACCCTGAGTCTGGCACGGACAGCACAGATGGAGGCCTGACCTGAGTACTCACTGTGCATCGAGGCCCGACTGAGCGATCGACGCACAGGTAGTATAGATACACCATTGTACAGATGAAAGAGACTACATGCTGCTGGGGTGCCCGCTGGCCTGCTGCTGCATTCACACATTCTGAGACTATTTATTGGGAACTTAATTCCGGGGAGTCATTGAACCTCCGTTGACTAATTATCCATTGGGTTGGCTGCTACCACTGTTTTGACTGCTTATTTTCTTACGAGGGGACAAAGGGAGGAAAAAGGAGATGGGTTGCTGATTGTTTGCCTTCATTATGTGATAACTTGGGCTGGCAGAAGAAGTAGGGACCACGGCGCCGGGGAAGCTGGTCTGGGGCATTGCCTCACGGCCACCACAGTGTGCAGATCTCTAGCGAATCATTCAGGTATTTGCTTACTTGTATTCTTGGTTTGATAAGTATACAAAACACTGGGAATTGGGTGGGAAACACCAGTTCACGCACTGCCTGGTAATAGACAGGGAGAGTTTCACTTACTGCCCAAGTGGTGGGGGTTGTTGGGGAGGGGGGGTGAAGTTTTGTTCCTTTCACTGTTTAGGGGGAATGACAGATGCTCATATGGAAGGAAGCTATGGTGTGTGGTAAAGATGGGGCCTGACGGCCTTATGTGGTGAAGCGTATAAGGATGCCATGACCTCGAAATGGTTTTGCAGTGCACGAATGATGGCAGATGAGGTATTTAAATTCCTGACATAGAATATCAGGGGGTTGGCGCAGTTGGAGAAACGGCGCATAGTACATGCTTACCTCAAACAATATCGTGTCTCCATTGTTTTCCTACAGGAGACTCATGTCTGGGGGGACTGTACCCCAAGTCTTCACAAGAGATGGAGGGGACAATTGTACACAATCTCATACTCTGGATATGCCCGGGGTGCCATATAATGAGTGACCCCTGGAGTACCCTTCCATCATAAGGGGCATGCTGTAGACCTGGAGTGCTGCTTTGTTATCCTGTAGGGAGACTTGGATGCGTGTGAGGTGAGCCTGCTAAACGTATATGCTCCTATTACCAATTGTGATAACTTCTACACAGGTGTGACGACATCTGCCGCACCCTATCTGACAGCAGATATGGTGTTAGCAGGCAATTGTAAATAAGTGCTTGTTGGGGTGCTTGATCGTGAGCCACCCTGTAAAAACATGAACCCACACATGATAGGGCAACTGAGAGACCTGATGCAGGGCTTTAACCTGCTAGATACCTGGTGAGAAAGACACCCAAACTCTAAAATGTTCCTCTGCTATACCCCTGCCACAGGGAAGCATAATCGCCTAGACTACAGTCTTGTCTCCACTGGACTGGCACAACAAGTGAAGGAGGTTTCCTACCTGGCAAGCTACTTACTGGGGAGAGGGTGTAGTCACCCGTGGTACCGCTGTGGCGCTTGCGCACAGAAGCATTAGCCACCATTTGTGGCTACAGTGTGGGAGAAAGTCTCCCACTACTTCCATGAAAACTGGGGCAGCTCCAGCATTAGGGCCCCTGACTGGGGCGTGATGAAAGTAGTAATCAGAGGGGTCTGTCTTTGAAACTTGTACAGCATCAGACGGCAGCTAGAATGAGACCTGGTCCATAGGGAGTGGCGAATGATTGCTATGGAAAGGGGGCTCCCCTCTCAACCGCAGACACTCAAGGAATAGTGACAAACCCGTAGGGACCTTTTAGATGACTAGTGCAGATTGGAGAAACACACTAACATGGCAAACCGGCAGAGGTTACATGCAGAGCGGGACAGGACAGGCGCTATGTTGGCATAAATTGATGAGACAGCAGGAATCCCGGGAACTGGTATTGGTGCTGCGCTGTTTGAGCGGAACCCTAGTCAACACCCAGATTGCGTTTAGTTAAATAGTCCATGTGCCGGCCTTTCTGGCTATGATAGATCTTCCCCAGTTAGGGATGGAGGAGAAGGAAGCTCTTGAAGAGCCCATTATGAGGGAGGAACTCCTGGCAGCGCTGCAGCGGCGTAAACCTGCAAAAACATCGCGGCTGAATTTTACCACATGTATGCAGATGCAGTCATTGATAAACTTTTAGAAGACTATCAAGAAGCACTTCAGCAGGGGCGCCTACCTGAAACCATGCACGAAGCCCTCATAATGTTGGTGCCGAAACCGGGCAAAGACCCAATAGAGGCATCGTCCTATAGATCACTCTCACTGCTAAAATACTGAGTGGAATTCTGGCAGAGCGGCTGTTACCATATCTGCTGACATTGATACATGAAGATCAGTGGGGCTTTATCCAGCGGAGAAGCGCCATGTACAATCTCCGTAGATTGTTCCATGTCATCCATGTGCCACACATAAATGAGGGTCTCTATGCACTGGCATTCTTTGATATTGAACAAGCGTTCGATTCTGTCGCATGGGAGTACTTCTGGCACATGCTGGAGAAGGTAGGGCGTGGTCCCAAATTTATAGCATCGATTAAACTGTTGTACGCCAAACCGGGTGCCAGGGTGTGGACGGGCAGTATGCTTTCCAAACGTTTCTAACTGCATCGAGTTACCCAACAGGGATGTCCGTTTTCGCCCCTACTATTTGCCCTGGCTATGGAACCCATGGCAGCACTGCTGCGTCACGCGCTAATACCCTGGACGATCCCAGTGGGTGAGACTACGCCTATCGTGTCCTTAAAGGCCAATGATGCCTAGTGTATATGCGAAACCAAGAGGAATCTGTCCCCGTTCTCCTGCATGTTTTGAGGACCTTTGCGAGGTGTCGGGTCCTTTTGTGAATACCCACAAATCCCAGCTATTCTAGTGAAAATAGTGCCTAAAAGTACAAAGTGGCACTCACAATCATCTGATTACGCTAGACCCGGGAAAAGTCACAAGTTCAGGCCGATTACGATGGAGCACCAGTCCGATACAGGGACCAGATTAGTTGGGCTGAAAAGTTGCCTTCATAAGTCTGCTGCAAACAGTTCTGTTTGTGTTGGAGGAGGCCAGGAGGAGGAGGCCTCCAGACCAAAGAGCAGAATGAGCGTTGCAGATGGTCGTTGCTATAGCGCGATGGTCTATTCATTGCTGGAGCTTCACGTTGGTGGTCATTGCAGGCTGTCCTTACTGTAGCGTGAAGTGCAGGTCTTGCATTGCCAGTTTACATGGACAGTCTCAGTCAACGTGAAGAGCAAATTTCACCAGAGCTTTGCGTTGGCGATCATTGCGTGCAGCAGAGTTTCTGCATTAGCGGGCCCGATCATAGTCATGAGTCGCCCAAACTTAAGGATTTTCACCTTTTCTTCTTTGGAGAAGCTGCCACTGATGCTAGTCAAGGGTCCAGGTCCTGGGGTCTCCTCTTGGAGATCATTCCAGCAGAGGTTAGCACCAATGCTCAGGGAGGTCCAGCCACAACCTGGCAGGTCCAGTTGTAGCTGGTCAGCTGGGCAGTTGCAGGGAAGCCTCTGAAACTTGTTGTGTCCCTGTAGCTCACACAGAATGTCATCCAACTGACCCTTGGAGTCACTCTGAATTGCCTGGGATCTAGGCAAGCAGGTGCAGGCTTCATTTCTTCAGACAGCAAGACAGTCCTTCAATCAACAGGGCAGTCTTCGAACAGTAGGGCAGTAGGGCATTCTGAATCTCCCACAGGTCCAGTACTGTTCTGATGGGTGGCTCTGGAGGTCCAATATTTATACTTGGTGCCAGGCCTTGTGTGGAGTGAATAAACCCCAACTGCATGGCCATTTACAGTAATGTGACCTAAGACACTAACAGAACGTGTAGTTGGTTGAGACAAGAAAATGGCAAAATTCTGAAGGTGGCATTTTCAGAATTGTGACCTAAAATCAGACTTTACCATTAAAGAGAATTTTTAATTACAATGCATTTGAGTCTAAACAGCATATCGATATATGCTCCCAATCTAAAGTTAGCACATATTAAATGTAATAAGGTAACCCAGTGTTAGTCATTGGAAGAGATGGGCCTTACAACAGTGAAAAATGACTTTTGGAGTTTTTCACTGCCAGGACATGTAAAACGTAAGCAAACATAATTTTTAAATAAAATGAACCCTGCTCTATAAGCCTTTAGGGCCTAAGTTAGGGGTACATTATAAGTATCAACAAGCATTGGCATAGCCAATAGGTCTCGCCTTTGGGACCTTATAAGTGTTTAGCTGTGCAACATTTGATGTTGTTGACGAAAGGATATTGTGCTGCAGAAGAAAATACTTATAAGGTCATAAAGGGGAGATATATTGGATATGGTAATGATTGGTTTTTTTTAAGGACAAGAAGTGATTTTAGGCTGCGGCTGCCACTTAGTGTACCGTATTATACGTAGACATTGTAGCTATATTTGAGAGAGGTAGAGAGAGGTAGAGAAGTATAGAGAGAGGTAGCGAGGTAGAGCGAGGTAGAGAGGTGTATAGAGGTAGAGAGAGAGCTAGACACATGTAGAGATGTAGAGAGAGGTAGAGAGGTGGACAGAGGTAGAGAGAGGTAGAGAGGTGGACAGAGGTAGAGAGAGGTAGAGAGGTGGACAGAGGTAGAGAGAGGTAGAGAGAGGTAGAGAGAGGTAGAGAGGTAGAGAGGTGGACAGAGGTAGAGAGAGGTAGAGAGGTAGAGAGAGAGAGGTAGAGAGAGAGAGGTAGAGAGGTAGAGAGAGAGGTAGAGAGGTAGAGAGAGAGGTAGAGAGGTAGAGAGAGAGGTAGAGAGAGGTAGAGGTAGAGAAAGAGATGTAGAGAGGTAGAGAGTGGTAGAGAGTGGTAGAGAGAGGTAGAGGTAGAGAGAGGTAGTGAGGTAGAGAGGTAGCGAGAGAGAGGTAGAGAGAGAGAGGTAGAGAGAGAGAGGTAGAGAGAGAGAGAGAGGTAGAGAGAGAGAGAGAGGGGAGAGAGGTGGAGAGAGGGAGAGGTAGAGAGAGAGGTAGAGAGGTAGAGAGAGAGGTAGAGAGATAGAGGGGTAGAGGCAGAGGTAGAGTGGCAGTGAGGTAGAGAGGGAGAGGTAGAGAGAGGGAGAGGTAGAGAGAGGTAGAGTGGTAGAGAGAGAGAGGTAGAGAGGTAGAGAGGTAGAGAGAGAGCGAGGTAGAGAGAGAGCGAGGTAGAGAGAGAGTGAGGTAGAGAGAGAGAGAGGTAGAGAGAGAGAGAGGTAGAGAGGTAGAGAGGTAGAGGTAGAGAGGTGTAGAGAGAGGTGTAGAGAGAGGTAGAGAGAGAGAGTTAGAGAGAGGTAGAGAGAGAGAGTTAGAGAGAGGTAGAGAGATAGAGGGGTAGAGGCAGAGATAGAGTGGCAGTGAGGTAGAGAGGGAGAGGTAGAGAGAGAGAGAGAGAGGTAGAGAGGTAGAGAGGTAGAGGTAGAGAGGTGTAGAGAGAGGTAGAGAGGTGTAGAGAGAGGTAGAGAGAGAGAGTTAGAGAGAGGTAGAGAGAGAGAGTTAGAGAGAGGTAGAGAGATAGAGGGGTAGAGGCAGAGATAGAGTGGCAGTGAGGTAGAGAGGGAGAGGTAGAGAGAGAGAGGGAGAGGTAGAGAGAGAGGTTAATTCGCAGAGAGTTTGGCAGGAGAATGAGCAATAAACAAGCATTTATTGTAGTTTTTTTTTTTGCAGCAAGTGACATACTTTTAGGCAGTCAGAGGCTGGAACTGTTTCCAACAAACCACTGTTAAGTCCCATGTCAGATGTGTGCTTTCATCTCATCCTGAAATGCCCACGTTCGTTCACAGTGCGTATCCGGTTATGCTTTATTCATTTCGGGCATTTGATACTGCACACACCTAATTTGAAGGAGAAGCCGGGCACTTTACATTGAACACTTTTATTGCAGCAAGGGCATTGCAGACATGAGACGCTGTACTTAAAAAAAGTGTGGTTTGCACAAATGACGAGGCACAACTGTACTACACACTCAAGTGTAGTTTTACCAATATCTTTAGGAAAATATGCTCCAAAATGCACCACGGGCGCCCATGTTTCGATCCATCAGCCTTTTGGAAACAGTCTTCAACAGGGGAGTAGTGTGACTCCTCTGCCTACTCACTCGCTACGGAGTAGATATTTCTCAAACCCCTGCTTTTAGTGAGTTGTTACCAGTGGTCACAGCACGACCCACTCTCAGAAGTGCTCCAGCACCACTGAGGCCAGGGGCATCCTGTCTTATCCAAAACCACAGCACGAAAACAGTTCATTTTCTTCCCGGGAGAAAAGCGCCGTAGTTTTCACGTCGTAGCACTGCAGAGAAACCGGACACAGGGAAAGGGGCACGTTTCAGCCATAGCGGAGCCAGTTCTTCATGCGAGGGTGGTGGGCACGGAACTCGTTTTGGGCGACCAGTGCTTGTTTTTCATAAACAGATTTCGACCCAATGCAGGCGAGAGAGAGAGAAAGTTAGACAAGAAGGGCTGAGCGAGAAGGGAGGGGGAATGCCAGCAGCAGAGGCAGGCGAGAGAGAGAGAAAGTTAGACAAGAAGGGCTGGGCGAGAAGGGAGGGGGAATGCCAGCAGCAGAGGAGCTTGATCAAAGCTCACGAAAAGGGAGGGGGAGAAGGGAGGAGGGAGTGCGAGCAGCAGCTGTGCACGTGCAAGCAGGCTGGCGAGTGGTGTGCGATGTGCGCGTACCGTGACGAGAGAGGAAAGCCATATGGCGCCTCTGCTCGTCATTGTGCGCGTACCCGCACGCTCTAGGCAAGCCCAAAAAAATGTGGTCGCATTTCTGAAAGCCCACTTACAAAATGTCTCGCCCAGTCCAGCGCAAGCGCTGGCTTCAGGGCGAGACCTAAAAAGGAAGGTTTAGCCCTGGCAAAGAGGTTTATTTTGCTAAATCGAAAGGGTAGTTTAAAACTGCACACACAGGCTGCAGTGGCAGGCCTGAGACATGTTTGTATACTACTACTTTAGTGAGTGGCACAATGAGTGTGATAGAGCGAAATGTTCTTGTGAATTGTAGGGGTGCATCATAATCACTGATAGGCCGCACCCACATGTATCCAGACATATATTTGTATATATTCAGTTGTATACTCATGCATGTTTAGTAAAGAATGAATAGTTCACTGATATTAAGTGAATCAGCAGCATAATGGTGTTAGGATAATGATGTAATGTAATGCTTATCGAATGATGTGGACATAATGCATAGAGAAATTAGTTCATGTGTAATTTAGTTGCAGTAGTTTAAACGTGCACCATATTAAAGTTGCACATGTAATTCATGTTCGCACATGTATTGTAATGAAAATGCTTATAGAAAGAAATGTGTGTTTAAAATGGTGTAAAGGCCTGACTGCATATACGAGAGGGAAAGGCCTGGTTTGTTCTTATGTTAGCTTATTTTGTAGGCAGTGAAAAGATTCTCTTGGTAAGGCTCTCTGGGCATAAACGGTAGATTTAATTAGCACAGTAGAAGGTTTCTGTTGAACGTATCTTTGTTGCAGGTGCAAGGACACATGTCTCGTTAGTAAAGACTAACTCTTTGTTTTCAAAAGTTAGAGAGATGGGAGGCATGGTACAGGGAGTGAAATGGAATTTAGGGATGATACTTGCAGCGGAGAAGGTGCCTGGGACTCAAGGTCATCGCAACCGTCCAGGATGAAGTAACCGTTTCGATGGAAAAGTACAAGAAAGAAGACCTGGCCAAGGAGGCGTGACAAAGGCGTGTACAATTGGATTGGGGTTTTGTATTAGGGATAGTGCCCCGAGGGAGGAGGCCAGAGAAGAGGTAGGAGAGATCAGAGAGACGGACAAGAGAGTTTGGAGTAAGAAGCTGAGCTTAGGTATTAGGTGATTGCACTTCTGAGGAAGTCTTCACAGCTGACACCTTTTATTCTTTCTTGCCTTGGGAAATCGTTATGTAGGGATGTCACTTAGCGTTAGTGTAGGGACAGCAATTGATTTTAAGCTTGTTTAGTCCAATGAAGAGCAACTTAGAAATTGGAGCAATCATAGTCTGGTTGATCCTTTTAGAACTATCGATCCTTTTTATTCTGAGTCGGATGAGGCTCCTGCGTAGGATATTATTTGTATTAGTGCCCATCTATTTCTTTAACCTCGTGTTGAGGTGCTTGCATGTTCAGTTATTTTGGGCGATAATAAATTCTTAAACTTGAATTCGGAGTCAGTGGTCCTTTCAGACAAATGAATGCTGTTATATAATCAGATGAGATTCTCTCCTTTACACTATTCAACAGGTAAAAAGATCTTGGCAACCAGAAGGTTCTTATAGATAATTAGATAAGAATCGGCGTTATCAGTTGGTAGCAGAGTAGGATGGTTACCTTTGATGGTAAGGGGAGATCTAGAGCAAGATAGGAGACTAAGTTGCCCCATAGAGCCCGAGTGACGCAGATCCAGAGGACCGCGGGAGAAGGATGTCGGAGGTCGTGGAAAACTGACGGAGAGTGACGGTGCGGCGGAAGTAGCAGTTCGTGGTAGAGTGAGTATGAAAAGAGTGATGTTTGGTAGATTGCGGTGTTTTATTGTTGTGTGATGTCTTGCGGAGTTGGAAAGAGAGTTGTGTGATTGAGAACCGGACCGTGAGCGCGCGCGGAACCGGGAGATTTATTGTGGTGTAGAATACACCCAGAGTTGAGAGCGTTGACCAGAGGTTGTGGGGGTCACGTGAGGTCATTGACAGACCCACTGAAGATAGGGAACACATGTGTGAGTGTGTGAATAACCAACGCAGGTCGTAGGTTAATGTGTGCAGAACATCGAGTGATTGAATCCTATCGAGTGTGTTAGAGGCGATTGTCCGGTCGTTTCGCGGACAGACGATTGCCAGATTGAGGTCAACAAGCTCAAGACGCTGATCGGTCATTGGTAAGACTGACGGTCTGAGAGGTAATTGTTCGGTAGGACGGACATTATTTCAGAGTATGATTGGGACAGGTGCGAGTGAGAACGAGTGAATTAGAAAGGAGGGGAACTGCTGCGAGCGGAGGAAAAGTGACGTCAGACAAGTGCCGCGCTGCGATAGGCCGGTTGGTGTGAGCCGCGCTGGTATTGGTGGAGTGAAATCAGGAAGCAAGAGCTGACATTTTGAGGGCAAACAAAACGTTGATACATCATGAAATGTTTTAAAGTTTTACGGGAACTTTGTAGAGGTGATAGACATGTGGTTGTTCGGGAAGGAGAGGAAGCTCCTCCCGAGGATACACCAGCACATTATATGGCAAAGAATGTAGGATTGCATACTATAATTTGGCTTGAGAATTGGCATAAAATGACAGAAGCAGAAGGAGAATTGTCGTTCCCACGCTATGGTACTTTCAGGTTAGAGGTGTTGTACCAGCTAAAAAGTATAATGGCTTCTTTACGACCACTACCTAGACCAACACAGTTTGAGGCACTACATGCGTGGATAAGAGCAGCGTATGATAGGAAGAAAGACAGAAGCCAGGAAAGGGTGAAGAAATCGGTCAGGGCATTTCAAGATGCAAGGTGGGATGCATTGGAGAAAAGGTGGAGAGTGGAAACGATCGAAGGAGATAAGTTGTACCCATTGTTAGTACAAAATGGGAAAATAATAAGAATCGATGAGGACGACAGTGATCTAGATGACAGCTTGTTGGATAGGATGTTGGCAGAGAGGCCACCACCATTTAATCCAGACTCAGAAGAGGGAAAGCCGACCCCAGCAGTAACAATTGATGGGAGCCAGAATCAGACTAGCATGAGAGTAGTGGGAAGGATTTCCACAGGAACAGAGGGGGCAACGGCGTCTATGGTAACACAGCCTCCTGTTGGGAACACAAGATTACCGGACTCCTTGACAGTACCGGTTACCATTGGCCCTATAGTACCGGTATATGACCCAGACCGAGTGAGAGAAGGGGGCTCCGTACAGATGGGAAGGGAAGAAGTAACCAGCGAGAGTGGGAATGGGTTTGGAGTACGAGTGGTTCATTTCCCCAGGCCAGTGGAGACAAGTACTCCGTTACCGGCTACTGCAGACTCTTCCTTTAGACAAGAAGAGGAGAGACCAGAAAGACCAAGGTCTTTACGTGAATCCAAGTCAGCTTTGAGGATGTGGACACCAACAGTGACAAACCAAAGTGATAGGATGCAAGGAGATAGGGCACAGAACGTCTCGGAAGACAGACCAAGTTCCAGGAATATGATGGAAGGGAATAGGTCACAAGGACAGAATAGTGACTGTGATGAGCGGGATGGCTCGGGTTGTCGAGATGTACTGAGGAGTGCGGTACAGGCAAGGTTACTAGACGTAGTGAGATTGAAAGCAGAGGTAGACGAGATGATTAATGGAGGTCTGCCTTTGGAAAGGATAGAAATTTATGGATCAGATGAGCTGCTGTTTGTAGCAAAAGATGTGACTCGAAAAACTAGGATGGCACATGATAGATTGAAGGAATTGGCCAAAAGATATGAGGTAGACCTGAACAAAACTAAAGCGTTGCAGGGGCCACATAGACTACAATACAGTGACCAGGAGCTGGAGGAGAAAAGAATCACAGGATTAAGGACACACACAAGAGATCTGATTGTAGGAATGAGAATATGGATTTTGTTGGACAAATGGGAAGAAAGGTGGTCCAAGAAGAAACCAGCAAAGAAAGCTGAGGGGGAAACGCCGCCTCCGGGAGGGGGGGCGACGGGTGTTGGAAATTTTCCTTTACGGGAAGTACAGAATGGAGGGTACGTGCATGTGCAGTGGAATAGAGGTGATTTGGCTGCATTTACAAACGATTTTCCTCGGCTGAGGGAAAAACCAGTAGAGTGGTACAAACAGGTTGAGCGGTTTGTGAAAATTTCAAAAGTATTGTGGATTGATTTGAACACCTTGTTTGACATAGTGGTACCGGGAGATTTGTGGACAGCTTGTAAAGTCGCTATCGAGTGGCCGACTTCGGAACCGGATAGAGAGGCGGTTACAAATGGTCCATCACCCCTAGTCATGAAAAAGTATGAGCAGGTGATTACATGGTTGAAACTGAAGATTTCACCTCAAGATATAGATTGGGTTAAGATAGATCGGACTGTACAGGAACCCAAAGAAACGGTGCATGAATATTATGAAAGACTTCTGCAAGCTTTTAAACAGTATAGTGGGTTAGATATCTTGGACCCCAAGGATATGGGACAGTTTGTCTCAAAGTTTGTACTGGGTCTGAGAATGGAAATCAGCCTCATGATACAGCACCATTTGATCTGCTGGCAGAACAAGCCACTAGATGAAATATTGAGGTATGCGAGATACTGTAGTGATGAGGTGGAATCGAAACATCGAAAGCTAAAAGACAAATTGATGCTTGTCCAGATGCAGACAGCACAGGGTCAGCCTAGTGGAGGGACCTTAGGAAGAAAACAAGGAAATTTCCAGGGGAACCAGAATGGGCAAGCCCAGGGAAAGGGAAAACCAGTAGACCCCAAGACAGGAGTGGACGTGGCCACATTGAAGAAGACCACTGCGTGTCATCTTTGTCGCCAGGTCGGACATTGGAAACGCGAGTGTCCTTTGAACCCAGCTAATCAGTTGCAGGAAGAGGAAGAGGGGCTCAGGCACCCGCGCAAGAGGTAGTTAACACAGTAACGAGGCCTAGGACGATGAAAGGGGGGTATACAGTTCTCACGCCCAGGTTCCCCAAGCTCCAAGAATTTCACAAGGAACACGAACGTACCAACAGATGCCCCTGTTCGAAGACTATGACGAGAGTAGCTCAGACCCTTTATCCTGACGGTGCCTGAGGGGGAGGAAGACTGCACACTTGGAGCGGTCTTGGAGGTAGACCAGAGAGGACCTTTTGTGGAGGCAGATATTGAGGGTCATCCTGCCACACTTTTGGTTGATACTGGTGCTACCCGGTCTACTGTAAGATCAGCAGTAGTCCCTAACCTACCCCTCTCGGGACAATCAATCCAGGTTGTTGGAGTAGCGAACAAAAGAATAAGCAGCCCATTGACAGAACCGATCTTAGTGAAGATAGGTTCCTTTCAAACTAGACATCAGTTTGTAGTGTGTGATACGAGTCCCGTTTGCCTTTTGGGAAGAGATCTGTTGTGCAAGTTGAATTGCACGATTTATTGTACGCCTCAGGGAGTAGAGGTCCAGACGAGAGATGACGATGCTGACTTTAAGGTTACAAATCAGCATCTTTGTATAGATCTGTACCCAATGGTGACTGTGGAAGAACTTCCACCTGATCTGAGAGATGCAGTGTCATCTGTGGTGTGGGATTTCGCAGGCGACGAAATAGGTCTAATCAGAGGGGTTGAACCAGTGCGGATTGAGGTGAAACAGAATGTTGATTTCCCCAGGACACCTCAATACAACCTGTCGCCAGAAACGATTGCAGGGATAAGACCTGTGATCGAGACTTTCATTGAGAAAGGCATTTTGAAAGAGATCAGAGGTAGCCCCTGTAATTCACCCATTATGGGACTACAGAAACCGAGCGGGAAATACAGGATCGTGCAAGACCTGCGAAAGGTCAACACGATAGTTGTCCCTTGTTGTCCAGTGGTACCGAATCCTTCAGTAATATTGTTCCAGATCCCATGTGAAGCCGAGTGGTTTACGGTTATCGATTTGTGTCAAGCCTTCTTTTCGATACCGCTCCACGAGGAAAGCCAATTTCTTTTTGCGTTCAGGCTGGAAAATCGCGTGTTAACATGGTGTCGTATCCCTCAAGGGTATACGGAAAGTCCATCGATCTTTAACCAGATCCTGAAGAAGAACCTTGAGAGTCTTGTGTTGCCGCAGAACTCAGTTCTCGTGCAATACATAGATGACTTGCTCATTGCCTCAGAAACAGAAGATGCTTGCAGAATTGACACTGTAGCTCTGTTGAACCACTTAGCAGAGAATGGACATAAGGTGTCCCCGAACAAGCTGCAGTACTGTTTGAATGAGGTACAGTACTTGGGACACAGATTGGAAAAAGGCAAGAGGAAGGTGTCACCAGATCGAATTGAGGCAATAATGAGCATGGCAGTACCCACCACACAGAGAGAAGTTAGGATGTTCCTGGGAATGGTTGGCTACTGTCGACAGTGGATTCCTAGTTTCTCCTTGAGAGCAAAGCCTTTGCAGAGGCTTACGCACAAGGATGTGAGTGATCCGGTACCATGGGACGAGGAGTGCTTGATGTCATTCCTGAAACTGAGAGAGGAATTGTGCAGTGCTCCGGCACTGGGAATGCCTGACTACAACAAGGCCTTTTCATTGTTCTGTTATGAGAGGGAAGGATGTGCATTAGCAGTGTTAGCTCAGAACCATGGAGGTGTCCGTAGACCAGTTGCTTATTTTTCAGCTACTTTAGATCCAGTAGCTTCTGCGTTGCCCGGATGTCTAAGATCCGTTGCTGCAACAGGTGTCAGCATTGAAAGATGTGAAAGCATTGTAATGGGACATCCATTGACTGTACATGTGCCACATTCGGTTGAGTTATTGATGACCAGGACCAAGACCCAGCACCTAACGAACAATAGGTTAACGAGGTACGAGCAAGTCATACTTGCCGCAGAGAATGTGACTCTGAAAAGGTGCTCTGTCTTGAACCCTGCGACATTGATGCCTACACCGAACACGGATGATGAAGATTGTGCGGACCATGATTGTCTCGATGTGACCGAGCTTTGCACCAAACCGAGACCTGACATTGTCGATGAACCATTGGCTGACCCAGATGAAATTTTCTTTGTCGATGGTTCATGCTTAAGAGACAGTGTGGGGCAATTGAGAGCAGCGTTTGCTGTATGTACCATTTCAGGAGTGGTCGAGGCTGCTTGCCTAGAAGGAGTACGCTCCGCACAGGTGGCTGAGATCATTGCCTTGACCCGTGCCTGTTTGGCCGCTGATCGAATTCGAATAACGATTTACACAGACAGCCAATATGGGTTTGGCGTGGTGCACGACTTCGGGCAGTTATGGTCTCAGAGGGGATTTTTGACATCATCTGGCTCACCCATTCGGAATGGAGAATATGTGAGACAACTGTTGGATGCATTACAGCATCCGAAAGAAATTGCTGTGGTAAAGTGTTCAGCCCATGGGAAAGGGGAGGACTTTGTGTCATTGGGTAACAATTACGCGGACGAGGTTGCCCGCTTCTGTGCAGAACAAGGATGCATATTCACAGATAGATACACAGGGGAGAGCCAAGAAGGAACCGAGCTCAGCATAATGTTGGCCATGGCAGACACTTGGGAAGAGCTTAAGCGATTGCAGGATGAAGTTTCAGACCAGGAGAGAGAGGGATGGATCAAAGCTGGTTGTGAGAGAGGAGATGTGGATGTGTGGGTATCCAACGACGGGAGAGCCGTGTTACCTGAAGAATTGTTGAGTCCGATGGCAAGACTGATACATGGACAGGCACACCTTGGTAGAGACGCAATGATGAGAGTGTTTAGACAGACGTGGTATAACCCACGGTTCCGAGCAATGGCTGAGACGGTATGTCAGAGGTGTGTTACGTGTCAGCAGATGAACGCTGGAAAGAAAACTGTAGTTACATTGAGTCACATTGGGAGGTCAGGTGGGCCTTTCAACAGGATACAGCTCGACTTTGTGGAAATGCCTAAGTGTAATGGGTTGAGGTACATTTTAGTGCTGGTATGTGTATTCTCACGGTGGGTGGAGGCTTACCCAACACGCAGGTGTGACACTCTCACGGTGGCTAAGTTATTGTTGAGGGAGCTCATCCCTAGCTTTGGGATCCCGACCTCTTTGGAATCAGATAGAGGAAGGCACTTCCACAGTGAAATCATGAAGTTACTTTGTGCTGCATTGAACATTGACCAGAGACTCCACTGTAGTTACAGACCAGAGGCTTCTGGGATGGTGGAACAAGTTAATGGAACTTTGAAGGCCCGGATGGCAAAAATGTGTTCTTCGACATCCCTGAAATGGCCCGACGCTTTGCCGCTCGTGCTGATGAGCATGCGAAGTGTCCCAGACAGAAAGACCGGGTTGTCCCCCATGAGATATTAATGGGGAGGGCAATGAGATTGCCAGCAGTACCAGCTACAGCCTTGATAAGCATCACTGATGATTTGATTCTCGATTATTGTAAAGGACTCTCTGATGTGGTCCGTTCTGTATCCCAGCAGGTGCAAGCAGCAGTGGTCCCAGCCTCGAGTGATCTGTGCCACGACTTGTGTCCCGGAGATTGGGTGCTCGTCCGGAAGCACGTGAGGAAGAGTTGCTTGGATGCCCGCTGGCGTGGTCCGTATCAGGTGATACTTATCACGAACACAGCAGTGAAGTGTGGAGGATTGCCGAACTGGGTGCACGCCTCCCATACCCGCAGAGTTTCAGCACCCTTGGAAGAAACAGCTCCTCTCGTAAATGAAAATCCAGCTGATGTGGCAGGGCCACATGGGAGGACAAGTCAAGCTGTAAGGGTCGCTGACACAGCTGGTGGTGCACTAGAGCAAGCTGAAGGGGGTTTCCACAGGTCGAACCCTGACTCAGACACCGAAGATATAAACGGTGCAGTGGGCGGAGAAGAGTCAGATTCAGCAGAAAGAGGAAGTAGTGCACTGGGTATAGAAGGGGAAGGCAGACGAATGAACAAAAGTGCAGAAAGTTGGCCTGAAAGACAGAGGCGACTGAACCTGAGGTTAGCACCTGAAAGAGACCTTGCTCCAGTGTCTGACGCATCTGAAACGGAGGCAAGTGACGAAGACCAAGCACAAGACAGTCGGCGAAGGTCAAAGAGAACAAGAGTGCCTTGTCGCAGATACTCTACCCCTGAGTGGACTTACACTGTGTTTGATGCAGGGGGTGGTGAGCACGGGAAAGCTGAGGTCAGTGCAGGTGGTCCGTCGGAGCCCGAATGTGGTGGTGAAGGTGGTGCTGCAGTTGCCAGGGCTCGAAATAGAAGGAACACTGACCCTCACGGTTCCGAATCCCCTGCTTCTGAGTGAAGTTCGAAACTTGGTTCTGCATCGACTCGAATTCCCGCCTTTTGGAGTTGAGCCGTTTTCACATGAAGTGTTGATTTTGCGTCTTGAACTTTTGTATCACGTTCTGGTATTGCTCAATGAGGATCTTATTGTGGATCAACTATAAACTGTAAATAAAAGTCTAAAAGAAGAAGATAACCTAGGTCCGAGTGGAAGAAGAATAAACTTAGGGACTTTCCACAGAAGAGGAACGAAAACTAGGGAAGTCTTTTTCTGGACTGTGTAAATAAAATTGTGATCGAAAAGGGAAAATCCGGAGATTTCATGGTTGCTCGAGCTGGTTAAGCAAGTCACGAGTAAAGGACAGAGACTTTTTCAGGGTTCTTTGCTATAACCAAGACTTTTGAGAACTTTCGAAACCATGGAGCCGGGAGATCCCAATCGTAGATCTAAATGGATTGTAGGCATCCTTATAAGTAGTGTAATAGTTTCTATAATCATAGTAGTTATAGTCTCATACACTGGTTCGCACGAGCTAGAAGTAGAGGGGGTGACAGGGACACCTACACCTATTACACCTAGCCAGAAGGGGGTAGACAGGGCAGCTGACAGAGCTTTGCTATTAGAAGAAAGTCGTAGATTACATGTAGATTTATCTAAAGGTGATTTTAAGTTGAATGCATATGCTAAGTTGTTGTATGAGTATGTTGATGTGATGGATGCGAAAGATTGTTATGTGTGTATGCAGTTGCCTACTTCAGTGGACGAGGGTATTAGGTATCACCATCTTCCACTGACTTATGGTATTTCATGTAGTCTTTTGCTTAGTTTATTTTATGAGAGAGATCAGTTTGAGTATTTCTTTTCCAATTTCGACGCAGTGCTTCCTGAAGTCCCAGCTTACAAGCATTTGAATAAATATGACTATTATAAGACGGAAGATAGACTCAGGAAGTACTTCATACCGAGTTTGGAATTGGATACAGCATTCGCACACAGACACAATCTGACTTGTTTGATGTCAGATGTGGAGAGAAAGTTTGTAGATCAGGTTGAGGATAGGTATAGAAAGCTGACTCACTCCCGAGACTTGGGGCATCACAGGACTGATTGGACAGAGGAAGAAAAGTTGCATAAGACCAAGGGAAGCTATGGTCCTATAGCGTTAGATAAGGAGCAGAGGGGTAAGTTGTGTATAAGGCGTTATCAGACTTACTACGAGAAGGTAGCAGTGGGACAAAGTACTTGTGATCACGTTTTCACCATGGCAGATGTGGCAAAAGATTTTCTCCAAGGTCCTGTACAAGTGATACCAACGGTGTATTACGTATGTGGGAAGAATGCTTATGTGAGGTTGCCTGCAAATTGGTATGGAACATGTTATTTGGCAATAATATTTCCAAAGATTTACCATACAGAAGATTTGGATCTTCTAGAAGGTGGAGAGCATTCACGAGCGAGAAGGGCTGCAAGTGCAGGAATTGTCGTGGGAGATATCTTTGGAGCTATGATACCCAGTCTGGGAGTGATCTTGAATGATGTGAAAATTCGGAGGTTAGCGACAGTGGTGGATGAATTTTCAATGAATACAGCAAAGTCGTTGGTGTTGGTGGAAGGAGAGATGTTGTCGATAAGGGGAATGGTTTTGCAGAATCGCCTTGCTTTGGATGTCCTATTGGCAAAAGAGGGCGGAGTCTGTAAAATGTTGAAGGGTCAAGAGTGCTGCACTTATATACCAGACCGTAGCAAGGATCTGGAGAAATATATAAGTAACATCACTACAATCCACACAAAAATAGCGGATTTGACCGAAGAGGGGGCTTGGGAAAAGGTCGGCAAGGGTTTTGGTCAAGTGGGAGGTTGGTTTGCGAATCTAGGAAAGGGATTCCTTGGGTACTTTCTGAGACCCCTCCTTATCTTGGTGGTTTGTGTGGTTGGTTTGTGGATTTTGATCAAGGCCTACAAGTGGTATCGAGCAGGCCGAGTCAAGAGAGCTTTGAGGGAAAATGAGATGAGATTGGCAAGACTGCAGGACAGTCAGTATCAAAGGCTCAAGAGCATGGAGAAACTAAGATCAGGGAAGATGGCAACAAGTTCTGTTTAGGTCGGTTCTTTCTCCAAGGGAGTAGAATGAAATGTGATGACAGGAGTCATCAAAGGGGGAACTGATAGAGCGAAATGTTCTTGTGAATTGTAGGGGTGCATCATAATCACTGATAGGCCGCACCCACATGTATCCAGACATATATTTGTATATATTCAGTTGTATACTCATGCATGTTTAGTAAAGAATGAATAGTTCACTGATATTAAGTGAATCAGCAGCATAATGGTGTTAGGATAATGATGTAATGTAATGCTTATCGAATGATGTGGACATAATGCATAGAGAAATTAGTTCATGTGTAATTTAGTTGCAGTAGTTTAAACGTGCACCATATTAAAGTTGCACATGTAATTCATGTTCGCACATGTATTGTAATGAAAATGCTTATAGAAAGAAATGTGTGTTTAAAATGGTGTAAAGGCCTGACTGCATATACGAGAGGGAAAGGCCTGGTTTGTTCTTATGTTAGCTTATTTTGTAGGCAGTGAAAAGATTCTCTTGGTAAGGCTCTCTGGGCATAAACGGTAGATTTAATTAGCACAGTAGAAGGTTTCTGTTGAACGTATCTTTGTTGCAGGTGCAAGGACACATGTCTCGTTAGTAAAGACTAACTCTTTGTTTTCAAAAGTTAGAGAGATGGGAGGCATGGTACGGGGAGTGAAATGGAATTTAGGGATGATACTTGCAGCGGAGAAGGTGCCTGGGACTCAAGGTCATCGCAACCGTCCAGGATGAAGTAACCGTTTCGATGGAAAAGTACAAGAAAGAAGACCTGGCCAAGGAGGCGTGACAAAGGCGTGTACAATTGGATTGGGGTTTTGTATTAGGGATAGTGCCCTGAGGGAGGAGGCCAGAGAAGAGGTAGGAGAGATCAGAGAGACGGACAAGAGAGTTTGGAGTAAGAAGCTGAGCTTAGGTATTAGGTGATTGCACTTCTGAGGAAGTCTTCACAGCTGACACCTTTATTCTTTCTTGCCTTGGGAAATCGTTATGTAGGGATGTCACTTAGCGTTAGTGTAGGGACAGCAATTGATTTTAAGCTTGTTTAGTCCAATGAAGAGCAACTTAGAAATTGGAGCAATCATAGTCTGGTTGATCCTTTTAGAACTATCGATCCTTTTTATTCTGAGTCGGATGAGGCTCCTGCGTAGGATATTATTTGTATTAGTGCCCATCTATTTCTTTAACCTCGTGTTGAGGTGCTTGCATGTTCAGTTATTTTTGGCGATAATAAATTCTTAAACTTGAATTCGGAGTCAGTGGTCCTTTCAGACAAATGAATGCTGTTATATAATCAGATGAGATTCTCTCCTTTACACTATTCAACAGGTAAAAAGATCTTGGCGACCAGAAGGTTCTTATAGATAATTAGATAAGAATCGGCGTTATCAAGTGCTGCAGGCCCAGTAGTAGCATTTCATTTACAGGCCCTGGGTACATGTAGTTCTATTTACTATGGACTTGCAAGTTACTTAAATGTGCCAATTAGATGTAGACCAATCAATCAATCAGAATCTTTATTTCGGCCAAGAATGTTGACCATAAAAGCACATACAGAACAGTAAGCAACAAACATTATAAAATATAAAAGTTAAAACCACAATATACAGATAAAAAAATGCTAAAAATAGGTAAAATATCAGTTAAAACAGCAAGGAGGTACGGAGTGCTACAGCAGACTTTAAGATTGAGCTAATTTCAAAGCAGATGTTCTGAGATGGCAATGACTGAAGATAAAGAAACGCTGCTCTACATTTCTTTATCTTAGCTTTTTGAAGAGCTGGAATAAGTAAACCCATTGTTAAGTCTCTATAGTGCCTACAAAAAACAGGAATTGCAGTGCGGTCTGATCAGATAATTTGTCGCAAGGGCAACAGCAAATAGCAGAGACAACATACCGACGAAGGGGAAAACACAGTTTCCACCTAACAGAGCCAGGACGAAGTCTAGTGACAAGCGACCGTACCCAGGGACTTTTAACCCACTCTAGATAGGGTTGTGTTACAGGGCACATTTTAATCATCACGTCTTGTTTATAAGAGTTTGAGGAGAAAAAGGCCAGTTCCCTTGCCCTGGACTGCTCCAAAAGGACATTTTCCTTGACTCACCTCTTGTCCTTCTTCGTGATGGATATAGGATTGTTAAAAAAACGGAGTCTACCAAGTGTAGAGAGGTTATTTTGCACGTATTGTAACCAGGGCAATGAAAGGCCCAGGGGACATGCCAGACAGTCCTCAATTACAGCTCTGCTGAGGGAAGTCTGAGCATTAGACCAGATGGACTGAGGAGCTAGCTTAATGCAATCTTCAACTTAATCTGGGTCAAGCTTCTCATGCACCTTAATATTACTACTGGTGGGGGGAACCCCTAAAAGCTTACGCAGCACCCTGCGTTTTTTCCAACTGCAGGTTGCCCATATTTGAACAACCCCAGACCCCATTACCATATGTCAAAACAGGAACACATCTGAGATCATAGATCTCGAGAAGCGGCGCATGGGCTTGTTCCCTATACTTGTTGAGACTTTAAAAATCGACCCAGTGGGGGGCGTGGCCAAGCCGCTGACTGCAATGGCCGTGTAGGCTCGGAGCTCCGCCGCAGACCGTGCTAGATATGTCCTCCCGGGTGGCTTTGGAAGTGCTGCTGTGCCAGATTGTGTTCTAGAAGGCGGTGGAGGGGCTCCCGTTGCGGAAAAGTACCGTGGATATGGGCGAAGTGCAGAGAGACGCCGAGATGTGATAGCCGGCGCGGTGGGGCCTACCTAATTATCTGAAGCCGGGGACTAGAGTGAGCGGGGCCGGCGAATGTCGCACATACACCATCGGAGCCAGTTGTACGGATCGGAGGTGCGGCATCGACTGGGTAGGTGCGGGCGGTGGGGGAGCATAGTTTAACACAGGCCATGTTGTCTTGCAGTCCTGCAGCCGTTCCCCGGAGGCCCCGAGGTGAGCCTGGGGACCGGTCATCGGGGCGTGCGCTGTGGGGTCCGCGCAGTGGCCCCCCACCTCTGCTTCTGCGACGACCGACTGCGGCCCCATCTGCCTGTACTGACAGGGACCGAGGGCAGTCACACTGACACGCAGCTGGGGCCAGGTGCCATGTAAGTCTTGAGTCCGGTTGGCTGCCAAAGGAAACATTAATGTTATAACTGGCCAGGATTGTTTTTTAGACGCATATGAGCAGGACCCCCAACAGCGATTAGTAGGCTGGGCACTGGGGTTATTCAGATGTGCTGCGGGCTGGTCAGCGGTGTTGGACTGGGGGGCCCCCTCGAATCCCCATCATGCATCATAAAGGGAAACTGTGGCCTTTGCCCTGAGTGAACTCGGCCAGACTCGATAGTTGCACAACTACGGATGCCTCTCGACAGTGTCACTGGTGGCACGCACGTGCTTGTGGATCACTGACTGTGTACTCTACCACAATAAGATTAAGCGTGCACCAGCTGAAGGTGTGGTTGTTGCAGTGGGCCTCGGGTAGGGCTGGCGTCACGTGTCTGCTTATAAGGTCACATCAAACAGTGGCATAGGTCGTAAGGACCCTAAGCAATCTATCCTGTCCTTTAAAGCAGCAAGCACCAGCACTACAACGCAGCAGGGCGACATGGCAGACGGTGGAGCACCACGTATGGCGGAGGTGGTGGGCCCAGACACCATGCTGTCGGAACTTCGTGCAGGCTTCAGAGCGCTGAACACCCGCTTTGACGCCCTGGACAAGAGGTTGGAATCCATGGGTGCTAGACTCGATCAGCACAACGGGCGTCTGAACATGGCCCAGGGCAGGATTTCTGAGCTGGAAGACTGAGCCGCCCAGACAACCAAGAAAATTGACAGAATGGAGAAGCTCCTTAAAGCGGTCGCTATCAAGAACAAAGACTTGGAGGCGAGGGGGCGGCGTAACAATGTTTGAATAATGGGGGTGCCGGAATCCACAAATACTGGGCGGCTGGATCGTTTTGTAGAGACGCTCCTCACAGACATCTTCGGTGGCGAATCCTTCACTGCTACGTTTGTGGTGGAGCGAGCACATCGCATCATGGGGCCACGGCCTAATCCGGGATGCCGGCCAAGACCCATCATAGCCAGCTTGTTGAACTTCAGGGACAGAGACACCGCTTTGCGAATGGCACGCGAAAAGGGACAATTAACCTGGCAGGGGTCATCTATCTCTCTATATCCGGACTTCTCTGCAATGGTGCAGGAAGCGCGCCGTAAGTACTCTGGGGTGAAGGCAAATATCCGGAAATTGGGGCTTAGGTATGGGATGTTATACCCCGCAAGGTTGAAGGTCGTTGTGGATGGCCGTTCTCATATTTTTGACTCCCCTCGGGATGCCCAGGAGTTTTGCCAGAAGTACTCCAAATCCGACAGACAGCGCGGATCTCCATCACCGCAGCTTTCACAGAACATTCCGGACGCTGGAGCAAGTGCTGATCTTTTTGCTGGCAGTTAGTTGCCACCATTATTGGTCTTTACTTATTAATGTCACAGTAATCTTGGGCATGTTTGCGGGATTGTTGGGCCGCTTCCTTGTACTTATCTATACGCATTGAGTTGCCACCTGTGACGTAATGTTTTCACATGGTCAGGCACGCATGTGCCAAGAAAATGGGGAAGCGACGGAGCGTTGCCACCCCCCTAGTGCGAATGCACTTGTATGTTTTGATGCAATCTTATATTAGTTTCACTTTTCCAGGTTGTTTGCTTTTGTTATCCATTATATGTTACATTGGAAAGGGTTGTCCCCCTAAAGTTGGGTTTGGGGGATGGGTGGGGGGTGGGGGGGATGTGGGGCATGTGAGCAGAAATACAGAACATGTTATGATCGTAATTTGCAGTTGCAGGGTAGACATAAGCATATGGGTCGTGTCAGGTTGCATAGACAGCAAATAGGCTATGGTTAACAGGGTACTAGCTGAAGCCAACATTGCACTAGTGTCCTGGAATGTTAGGGGCCTCAATACTACTCGTAAATGTAAACAAGTGACAAATTATTTGCAACGTCATCAAGTGGACATCGCTTTTATACAAGAAACGCATTTAGAATCATCTGCTAAGACGCCATTGGCCGTGAGCTGGGGGACACACAGATACTTTGTTGGTTACAGTACATATGCTCGTGGGGTTGCAATATTAATACATAAGAGGGTACCGTTCAGGGACATTGAGGTCTGTAGAGAGCTGGGTGGGCGTTTTCTGCTGGTCAAGGGGTGTCTGCTCGAGCATTCAGTATTATTGGTTAATATATATGCACCGAATGTTGATGACCCCGATTTCTTTGACACTATTCACACCAATATACAACGTATGGGTGCAGATCATATTTATTTGGGTGGGGATTTTAACCTGCTTCTGGACCCAGTGCGTGATAGCACGGCACAAAATGTGGGTACCAAGCCCAGGGCACGGCGCTCCTTACTTGATATTTTGGACAGATTTGGCTCAGTGGATGCCTGGAGATATCACAAACCTGAACAGGACAGTTACACTCACTATTACGCGCCGCATGGTACATGGACTCGCCTGGATTATTGGTGCCTTTCTGTGGGGGTGGCGCTGTGGATAGACACTGTGACCCACTTGCTGCGGACGCTGTCAGACCACGCTCCAGTTTTGGTTAAGTTGCGGGTCCCTAGGGCTGGGGGGGGTGGAGCGTCCCTGGCGGTTTCCAGATATGGCACTAAGAGATACCGTCTTTGCGGCTGAACTTGGGGAGGCGGTCGCCGAATACTTCTCTTTGAATGTGGGATCTGTGGACTCCAAGGCTGATCTATGGGAGGCCTTTAAGGCATACATAAGAGGTGTGTGTATATCTAAAAGTGCCGGGGTTCTTAGGGATTTAAGACGTACACTTGCTAAGATAGAAGAGCAGCTAAAGGAACTAGACCATAGCGAACTGACTAACACCCCCTGACCTGAAGCGACGTGCAATGTTACTGACGGACTTTAGGGAGGCTGCAGAGTGTGAGGCCCATTATCTTGGAAAATATGCAGTTGCAAGGCGGTATGGGGAGGGTGAGAGGCCGGGCAGAACCTTAGCCAGGCTGATGCAACATTCTCATACACCAACATAAGTAGCGGAATTAGTTGACAACAGGGGGACACGTGTAGCCGGCAATGTGGGAGTCCTCCAGGAGGTGTTTACCTATTATACCACATTGTACACCTCTCGGACCACATGGGGCCCCGCAGACTATAGTGAATATCTGGACGAGGTATCGCTGGTATGGATGGAGAAGGCACATCAGGAATTCCTGCCCGAGCCTTTCTCGGAGGACAAAATTAGTGAGGCCATTGATGCTCTTGAGGGCTCTAAAGCACCGGGCCTGGATGGATTCACGGGGTGCTTTTACAAGAAATATAAGGCTATACTTGTACCACACCTCATTGATATGTACCAAGAAGCGGTGGAGGCAGAGGTACTCCCGCCCACTCTAAGAGAGGCGGTCATAACTTTGTTGCCAAAGCCTGGGAAAGACTTGCGTTATTATAGCTCGTATCGGCCCTTACCGCTTCTAAACTTTGATAATAAAATCTTGGCCAAAGTGTTAGCAACTCGACTTGCGGTCATTGTTGAGAAACTGATTTCACCGGCACAGTCAGGTTTCATTCCCCACAAATCTACGGCGCTTAATCTCCGTACATTGTTTGCCACACTACATAGAATAGATACCACGATACCGGCAGCCGCTGTGCTGCTCGACGCTGAAAAGGCTTTTGATTCCCTTGAATGGCCCTTTTTATATGCCACACTGGTACGACTAGGGGTCCCGGAGCGATTCCTAGTGGTAGTTAGATTACTATACACTTTACCCACTGCACGTATCCGTCTCAATGAGACACTGACAGACGAATTTGTACTTACACGGGGGACAAGGCAGGGCTGCCCGGTCTCACCACTGTTGTTTGTTGTAGCACTTGACCCATTGGTTCGGCATTTACAAGAGAAGCACAGTCACCGGGGGTTGCAATTTAACTCTGGACCTCTGCTTCTTACACTCTACGCAGACGACATTATTCTTTATGTGAGACACCCAGACAATAATCTGACACCACTCCTCCATGAAGTTACGAGATATGGCACCCTCTCAGGTCTACGAATTAATTGGGACAAATCGGAGGTTTTCCTTTTGACAGCAGCACCCAGTAAAAGAACAGTGGAATATCCACTGAAGTGGTGTGATGAATCTGTGAAATATCTCGGGGTTCATATTCACAGGGAGAAGAGTCGCATTTTGCAGCTGAACTATGGTCCAGTCATGGAGAAGTTGGGGCGCAATGTTGAGAGTTGGTTGTCATTGCCCTTATCATTGGCTGGCAGAGTTGCCATAATTAAGATGGTTGTCCTTCTGCAGTTCTTAAACCTTTTTTATAACATTCCTATTCCATTGTATAATAACTTCTTTTCAGACCTGCGCACTCTGTTGACGTGGTTGGAGTGGGGGGGGAAGCAACCCCGTATAAGCTGGGACACACTAATGCTCCCATATGAGAAAGGTGGGTTTGGGGTCCCAAACTTTCGGATTTATTATTTGGTTGCATAGGCCAGCAAGCCCGACAATGGTACCACGTCGATATTAGGATCCCATATCACCAGCCGGAGGCCGACCTGGCGCTGCCAATGCCACTTAATGCCATACTGCCGGTTGGGGTTCCCCGAGACCCTACAGATATTCAAACATTGTCCACGACTAGTTGGGCGTGGCATAAGCTGAAAGTGTTGACGGGAGCTCGTATATTATACTCCCCCGCTTTGCCGTTAGCTGGGAACAGCTGGATTCCTATCCTGCAGGAGAATTTGGTGAAGCGCACACTTGCCAAGTATCACTTAGTGACATTTGGTGACCTTTTTCCAAAGAGTCACATTTTTTCACGCACGGAGGATCCTCGTTTCCGTGATGCCACTGTGATGGACCATTATGTGTTGCATAGACTACAAAGGGCACTGCGTGCATCTGTGTTCAGTTACCCTCTAGAACAGCCGGATTTTCCAATCTTGACGGGGGTGATTAAGGGTGGGGATGGTAGTCATCTCGTAGCAAGAATGTACAAGGCAGTAGTGGCTCTGCTTCCCGGCCGGGACTCCGGGGTGAAGGCGGCATGGGAGCGTGATCTCGGCCATCCAAACTCAGACGCACAGTGCGGGAGGTGCTGCTCTCAGACTCGTCGTGTCTCCCCCAATCATAGGCATAAATTGGTCCACTTTAAATTTTTGTGGGGGGGCGTACATGACACCTAGTAAAATGCATCGTATAGATCCATCACGACTTCACGCCTGTTTGAGATGTGGCTCTCCTGAAGCTGACTTCTCGCACATTACATGGACTTGCTCTGCAATAGTGGGGTATTGGCGGTCGATCTTCATAGAAATCTCCCGCATGGTCGAGATGGAGGTTGCACCCACACCCTTTATGGCATTGCTTGGTTATGTGCATACCCTCCCCAAGTCTAGGAGACGCTTCGTTGCGATTTCACTCCTCATTGCTAAGCGTGAGATCGCCATCAACTGGGGCGGTAGGGGCGCACCCACGTTACAGGCATGGCTACGGAGCATGACATTCTGCAACACTATTAGTGACACATACGCTGAATTGCAACCACCATCTGCCGGATATCTGGCAACCTTTTCGTGATTACATACAGATGGCACAAGTGGAATCTGATAATACAACACAGCCTCAACAGAGTACTATGGGGGGCACTACGGGTGTGTAAACGCTGAGGTGGCTGGGCCTCACAACCTTCGAGACTGTATGCTCTATACGCAAAGTTAGGCGCTTATTGCCCAGAAATGCTGCACACTGTATTGGCCATGCTTATTCATTCATGTACCTTGACTCTGTACTTGTGTTTTTTTTTTTTTTGCTCGTACTCTCCATTTGCAAATATGACATATATACTGTACTGTATCGTACTGTAATGATCTTGATCTGCTCTCGTTTTCTTCTTTTTTGTTGGTTGTATATTCAATAAAACCTTTATAAAAATATTTTTTTTTAAATCGACCCAGTGGCGCGTGTAAAGCTGGAACATCCTTTAGATATGCAAGTGGACCAACTAAGATTTTCATCAAAGGTAATACCTAAATAGGGGAATTATCGATAAGCCATAATATGAATTGTACTGGTCTTTGCAGTCGGAGGCAACAAACCATTATAAAAGTTTTAGATCTATTAGTTTCCAGGTTGAGACCCTCCATGAAGTCAACGAAGCCATCAATGAGAATTCTCATCCCATTTGAAGTTCTGGCCAGTAAAACAGCATCATCGGCATAAAGTAGTGTCAGCATTATCTTATTTTAATTTTTGGGAACATCAGTATCCAAGCCTACTAAGGCTTTCTCTAACTTATTAATGTACAATAGAAAGAAGATTGGTGGAAGCACACACCCCTCCTGGACCCCTCTCTGCAGGCTCAGAGAATCAGAACATTCCCCGTTTTTCCCATACCTCACCCTGGCCTGGAGATTCAGGTGCAGGCTCTCTCAAGAAGTGTACTAACCCCTTCTTCTTGCCCATTTCATTCATAAGATCCCACAACTTGGACCTGTTAATGCTTTCAAAGGTGCTAGACAGATCCATAAATGCGAGGTGAATAGCACTTTGCTTAAGCAGTTTGTACTTGCTAATCATGAGGTGGAGATTAATACATTGTTCAATCTTCCCCAGGCCTACGGAGGAATCCAAACTGGAACTTCTACAAGACATTATTCTCACTGATCAAGGATTCCAGCCTTTCAAATATGATATGGCCCACAATTTTAACAGAGGAATCTAAAAGAGAAATAGGACCAAAAAGCTGGTTCATGTCTATTACCTTTCTTGAAAACTGGTACTATAATTGCAGATCCCCAAGACTCAGGAAACCCATCCTTGTGCAAGAGGAATTAAAAAGGTTTGTACGGTTGTGTGCGGGGGGGGTGGCGCAAAATTAATGTTAGCCTTGTACAAGTCCATTGGGACACTGTCTGGGCCAGGAGCTTTGTTGGCTGGACAGTAGAATTTTATTTACAGGCCCTGGGCACATGTAGTTCTATTTACTAGGGACTTACAAGTAACTTAAATGTGCCAATTCGATGTAGACCAGTTCTAACATGTTTGAAGGAGAGAGCAAAAGCATGTTAGCACTGGTTAGCAGTGGTAAAATGCAGAGTCCTAAAGCTAACAAAAAGGAATTCAGCAAGGAGGCAGAGTGGAGGCAAAAAGGTTTGGGGGAATAACACACCAAGGATGTCAGGTCTAACAGAGTTGAAGTCAGGTTGCTAAAATGTTTGATGTCAATGTTTAGGAGTGTGATTAGCCTATATGAAGAGCACTGCTTTGCATTTTTATCAGGCTTTAAGGTGAGGGAAATATTAGCTTGCTCATCATTTTGTATTGAGGAGAGTAACCATGTGTAGTGGCAACATTCTTACATATATTTTATAGAAGATTGCCATAAACTATCTAGACCTGGTGCCTTTGTGGTTTTAGCATTTTAATAGGAGCCAATACTACACCCTCTGTAAAAGGAGTTTGCAGCTCGTCTCTTTGTTTGTAGTTATCTTTGTAATGGTGGTAGAGTGGGCATGTTGCCTTTGTTTGTCGTAGAGAAGATTATCAGCAGTACATAATAATTTGAAGTAGAATCTTCTTAAAGCTTCCATTTTCTTGCTCTCTGTGGCAAGACATCTGCCACTCTCCTCTTAGATTTCTCCTGTGCCTAATGTCTCAGACGTTGTGCTATGTGTGGGCCTATTATATTCCCCTGTTCACAGTCCATTTTACCCAATCTAAGTAGTGTAATTTCTGCCTTATTAGTAGTGAGGGCATTAAATGTATCTCTCAAGGCAATTAGCAATAGGATGCAATTGGGATGTTTCATTTGAACTCATTCTGCATCTTTACGCTCCTTCTCCAGTTTGTCTTTTTTGTTCCACCGGGGCTGCTACAAACATATCACCCCCTTATGGCTGCCTTAAATACATCCCAGTAGCATAGTGTTTATGCTTCTTTCCTTCTATTGTGCTGAAAGTACTCTTGTATTTGAGTTTGGAGATCAGCCTACAGGCATGTTCTCTAGGAACAGCTGGATGCAATTTCCGCCTCCCTGGTCTGCTTACATTGGTGCACACCTAAGTGTAATGTCTATTGGTGTGTGGTCAGAGAGTGTAATTTAGTGTATTTTGGAGTTGCATAACTCATCCTTTAGCCCACTGTTAATTCACGTTTAGTCAATTCTAGTGTGGGTGCACATGAGAAAAAAATATAAATTCCCCTTTAATGCTGTGTAATTCCCTTGTTGAGTCATGTACGCCTAAATCCTTTATTGTCTTCTTGAGCTTTTTAGAGAATGTGTTAACTTGGGACATTTGCACCCTGATCTGCCAATTTCTGATTCCAGACTGTGTTAAAGTCACCAGCCATTATAATGCCACTATCTGTAAATCCTGCTAGGTTGGAGACGATTGCAGCTAAAAACGTATCTTGTCTCTTATTTGGGCTGTATATCAATGAATCTGTAGAGTGCCTGGCAACATGAAATAGATGCCCTCCTTGCCTTTTTTAATATTTAGGGATGCAAAGAAAATGAGTTATGAACAACGATAGCTACACTATTTTGTTTCACTGGTGCAGAGGAGTGGTAGCTGCATGTATATTATTTATGTCAGAGTCTAGTTTCATCACACTGTGTTAAGTGTGTTTTTTGGAGAGTGATTATATCATATCTATTACTCTAAAGCTATTGCCTAAGCCTCTCTCTTCTGTTATCTGAATTCAAACCTTGAACTTTCAGAGAGACTGCATTATCAGTGAGATTGATGGGTTATGTGAAGTTCAAATGTAATAATCTAATTAGAGTCATCCATGATGTTTAGGCCATTCTTGCTATTAACCCAAGGGGCCATATAGGTGGATATGTTCTTCATTTTGCAATTGTGGGTATCTTCCCCCTTTTTCCACATACCAAAACCCCGAAACAAAGCAAAAACAACCTTTGATATTTCCATGTATTCATAACAGGTTGAATAGGAAAATATCCATATTCAATGTTCATGTTCATGGAGAGGTAGCAGAGAAATCAACCTTTGCATTCCACTTCTAAAAGGATGGCTCACATGGCCCGCCGCTTCATGGCTTCCCACGGAGCTCTGTTTCTAAATGTGCAACTATTTATCTTGATAACCTATACCACTTTGCTTGCGTAATGAGTTTGTGTCTAGTTTCATTAGAGTCTGCATATGAATGTAGTGTTTCACATTACCCTTGTTCACATGCTTATTTTAGGGTTCTATCTTCCCAGTCCTTTTGGGTGAGATATGTTTACTTCTGTTGTCAATCTTTACTTGTTAACACTACTCTCATCATCTGCCAATGTCTCTGCTGGATGAATTCTCACATATTCATGATGGGAGTTCTGTTTGCCATCTATCATAATGATCTTCAATGGGTTGAATATTCAAGACCCGCCATTTTTTACTTAGATCTGTACAGTGACTTTGTTTTTATATTTGAACTCAGTACTAAAGGGACAAGTCCAGCGATATCTGCTCTGATCTTTCCTTGGTATTTCAGTTATGGGTCAGAAATGCTGTCTCATCTGATGAGCTGCAGGGGCTATCTCCTGATAGATGGAGCATTCATGGGACTTGTGGCTTGTCATGCTTTTGAGTTTCACCACTTGAAGAATTTCCTCTTTGTCTTTGAAACTGTGACATTTAATCATAATGTTTCTTGTCCTGATGATCGCTCCAGATTTCCTTGCTGAGCTCACTTGGTTGGGTTTTCTCTAATTTGTTGCTGGAATGTTCATGTCCTATGAGATCTGCAAGCAAGCCATCTAGAAAGTCACCTGAGTCAGATCCTTCAGCACCATCTGCTAAGCCTCTTATATGGACATTGTCCCTGTGTGCTTGGCTTTCGTTTTTTTAATCAGATCTCTTTATTGAGTTTGACATGTTTCATACAAAAAAGTAAAGCAAGGTATAACTAATATGCCAACGCGCAGGATCAAGTGTGCTTGATTCTCAATGACTTTGCACTTGAATGTTAACAATTAATTTTGTATTTGCAATTGCTTCACTTGTGCTCATAGTGATCTATCTTTAGCTTCAGTCATTTTTATTTTCGCTTCCATATCCAGAATTCACTTGCCTGCCAGTCTGTATTTGCTCTCAGGGTTTTTATGTTGCTGGTGAGTTCTGTTTTGAGGTCAATAATGCTCTTGACTAGGTCTGATTATATCTCATCTATTATTTCATCTTTAAATTGTCGGAGGCTTTATAGTGGGTCAGATTTCATGAGTGCCATATCTTGTTTCAGGATGAGCAGGAAGTGCAGAAGTTGCTGTTGTAGGTTTTGTGCACTACTGCTATTGTGCACTTTGCACTGAAGAAATTGGAGACCTTTTTGTGTTTGTCTCTTAGGAGGCATGTGTAGTTGAGTATGTTCTTGATATCTTCTCACAGGCTGATAGCAGCCATCCCCAGATATATTACTTTTAGCCTGTACATATTTTGACATCACTCTCTTTCATGGATTGCTTGGTTGAATGGACCAATGTTTCTCCTTGCACTGTGTTATGTTCTCATTATGGAAAGGCTTAGTGCTCTCTCTCACCCCAACCCCTCATATCCGCTTTTCCATATAATTTTCTATGTCAGTGTCTCAAGAAATTACTTTACACTCCAGACTCGTCTGTTTTCTGTCATGAGGGCTTTGTTTAGGTATGAAGTCTCTTGCTCCACTCTCCTTTCCTTACCAGGCTAGATATGAGAGATTGATCTAATCAGAATATTTGCTTGGTAAGCACCTGATCCTTATGAAACCACTTTTTAGGGCCCACTGTGCAGTGTTTTTCTTTTTCTTACTTGTGGCAGTTGAGCCACATACAATGTTTTGCGTGGTAGGTGTCGCTGCACTCACTTTTCTTCAGCTCCTAGTTGCAGCTTTATACCCAGTGGCTTAGTTAGTATTGATTCATATCAGGTTCCAATTGGTTAGCATGCTTGCTATGTTCACCTTTTGTTGTCTGCTGTGGGAGTCCTCTGATAACCTATGGTAATCACCACAGGTCTCGTCAACACCCTCACCCTTCCCAACCCAGAAGGCCAGCTCATGGCCCTCTCAAGCAGGCTTCTCTTCTGTTTCTCTGCCACTACATCAAGTGGGAGCACCGACTACACTCTGGAATACAGTTCACATCAGTTCCTGTCAATGTTAGAAAGGTTTGATGAATGGCTCTGTCAAACATGACACCCGGCTGTCAAACTTTTCCAAAGTTTTACATTTTTCAAAATCATACTCCCAAAGTGGGACTTTATTTTGAAAAATGTAAACTAATGCAATTCACACCAAGAGAGTTTTCTTCCATGGTGTGACGGACATTGTTTTATTTTTATTGTCCCGTTGCAGAGACGGACTGCAAAAAAAAGCCATCCAACCACCCACTCTAATTTGGGCAGACAGTGTGATGGCTTACCTTTGATGGCCAGTACTCCATCGGGCTGTCTGAGGATTATGTCGGTGACGGAGCACGAGCAGGCTTTGTTGTCAACATACTGTTGTTGGTCCGCTGGTCTTGTGACAGAGTACCCTCTCCGCCAAACTAAAATCATCTCTATAGTGCCACTATCATTCCTCAACATCCTCTGCAAAAGGACTTTCCCATAATATATGTTATGTTATGTTATATAGGTTTATAAAGCGCACTGTTACCCAAGGGTGTCCTGGCGCTGAGCATTGCATGCCTAAGGTAATAGGTACATGAAAAACCTCCCTCCCAGAGCCAGGCTGAGACTAAGCTGAAAACAACCAGGTTTTCAAACTCTTCCTAAATGAAAGGAAATCAGTGCCAGTCCTTAGATATAGCGGCAGACCGTTCCAGGCATTAGTAGCTCTAAGGACAAAGCTCTTCCCACCCCAGTTAGCCTTTCTCATTCTAGGAACGACTGCCAGCTTTGCTTCCATTGAGCGCAATGTTCTCCCTGGAACATACCATTGGATGCGCTTTGTAAGTCTTCCGGGCCCGAACCCGTCAGGGACTTAAAGACTGTGCAGAGAGCCTTGAATTGGACTCGCTGTAAAATCGGGAGCCAGTGAAGGTGGCGTAGGTCATTTCTGACCGACATAAACCTAGGAGTCCCTGTCAGCAACCTAGCTGCCGCGTTCTGCACCATCTGCAATCTATTAAGATGTTTTTTATTAATGGTCAGGTATAGGCCATTACAGTAGTCTAGTCGGGACAGAATGAGGGCAGAGACGACTGTTCTAAAACTATCTTCTGTGAGGAAAGGTTTTATTTTCCTTAAGGTCCTCAGGATAAAAAAGCTTGTCGACACCACCCCGCTAACCTGGTCCCCAAATGTGAGGGTGTTGTCCATAGTCACCCCCAAGTTCTTGACTTTCCGAGAGGGGGTTGGGGGAGGCCCATAGTGCTAGGCCACCATGCTGGAGTCCAGGGGTTCGGGTTGTTCCCAAAGATAATCACCTCTGTTTTGCCTGCATTCAACTTCAGGCAATTAGCAGACATCCAGCCAGTTATTGCTAGCATACAGTCATGGCAGCTAGGGGCCTTTTCTGCTTCCTTCCCTCTCTGCAGAGACACTACGATTTGGGTGTCATCTGCGTACGAGGTTAGGAGTAGCCCGAAAGATCTTATAAGGGCAGCCAGCGGTCTCACATAAATGTTAAAAAGCGTCGGACTAAGGGACGACCCTGTGGGACTCCACAGGGTATGGAGAAAGATTTCGATCTATCCCCACCTAGTTCTACCGTTTGTGTTCTGTCGGCCAAAAATGATTTTAGTAGGTTCCAGGCCGTACTCCTGGACCCCAGCCTCCGATAGACGGCCCATCAGTAATTCATGATGGACCGTATCGAAGGCTGCCGACAGATCCAACATGATCAGAATGGCGGAGCCTCCTTGGTCCACAACCTCACGCACCTCCTCCGTGGCCTTGATCAGCGCTGATTCCGTGCTGTGTCCTGCACGGAAACCGTATTGAGAGGGATCCAGCAAGTTGTTTTCCTCAATGAACAGACTCAATTGCATGTTCATAGCCTTCTCAAGTATTTTAGCCGGTAGGGGAGACGGGAGATGGGACGGTAGCTACTTGGATCACTGGGATCTAGGTTGGGTTTCTTAATTAGTGGCAGAATTGAAGTTGTTTTCCATGCCATAGGGTAGTGCCCTTCCCTCATTATGAGATTCAGTAGGGAGGTTAAAGTGTTGGAAATAATTTCCGGGGAGATTTTGATTACTGCAGCTGGACAGGGATCCAAGGGGGAACCTGATCTGCACCCCATCAGCAGACTGGTAACCTCTTTGTTCCCTAAAGGGGAGAATCTATTAAACATAGGAGAATTGTTGATTACCAATTTCCCAGCTGCCAGATCACTGGCCTCCCCTTGTAGATTGCTGAAGGAGGAAAAGATGACCTCGACTTTATTCAGGAAGAAAGAGGCTAAGATATCGCAAAAATCTGGACTACAATGAGTAATCGGTTTAAGGGGGTTCATAAGAGTGGTGACTGTTCTGAAGAGTTCCTTCGCAGAGGACTTGGCACCGGTGATCTGTTCTGAGAAGTAGGCCTTTTTGCTTCCTGGAGTGATTTTTTGTATATTGTAAGGCTGGATTTATAATCTTCCTTATTGGTCAGATTATACCCTTTTCTCCAGAGCCGCTCTAGTCTCTTACAGTCTGATTTATGCTTCTGTAGGTTCTGAGTAAACCAGGGGGCCGAAGGGAGCCCACGTCTGGGGGTACACCTTTAACCGGAGCCAGTCTGTGACAAGCGGCATTAATCCAGTTTGTGTAGGCCGCTGTGGCATCCTCTATATTATTAGAAATAATAGGGACCGAATCTATCAGGGTTTTATCAAAGCTGCACCTATTAATGTTCTTCCAAGCCCGTGTAAGTATTTTATCCCTAGGCTTGGGTTTAGGAGTTTTGAGGGGGACGAAATGACCAAAAAAATAATGGCTGAATGGTCTGTCCAAGGAAGTGGCAGAATGTCCAGGACAGAGAGGCTGGAGGAATTGGAGAAGATTCCATCAAGCAAATGACCCGCTTCATGAGTCGGACCATCAACCCTCTGCGTAAGGTCCCCGCCCGACATAATTTCCATCAGTCTTACGGTGTCTGTATCGATGGGGTCCTCCATATGGAAGTTGAAGTCCCCAAGAATTGTGAAAGCATTGGCACAGAACCCCTCCTCCAGCAATGAGCCGATGGAGTCCAGAAAACCACCTCTGGGGCCAGGGGGCCGGTAAATAAGCATAGCCTTCAGCGTATCTTGGGGCGTAATTCTCACGCTGACTAACAGTGCCTCACAAGTTGTATTGGAAGCTGTCTCAAAAGAGGGCTCAAGGCTTTTATGGTAGATAACTGCCAACCCCCTCCTCTCCTTAGTGGTCTGTCCAAAGTATGGCAGAGAAAGTCAGGGATAGAGGCCTTTACAATATCGGGTCCTGAGGCACTATCTGTCCAGGTCTCTGTAATAAAAGCCATCTTGATATTATGTTCTTCTATAAACAGTGCGCATTCCACGCTATGTTTAACCAAGGATCGAGCGTTTAAGAGGAGACATTTGAGTTCAGGCCTACCCAACTGCTTCCAAGATCCTATTTTACTATTAGAGATGACTTTACAGGGGAGCCCCAAAATATGGGGTAGTGAGCAATGGCAGTTTGGACAGTATTTTGCCGATGCCGACGATTTAGCCGAGGGCAAAATTCTTGGGCACCACGCAGCACCCCCAAGAGGGTCCAATCTCATTAGTGTATCCCTAGTATAAATTTGGGTAGATAACTCCTCCAGTCTCACATAAGGCTCTAGAAGTCAAAAATGTTATTGTGCCAGGGATCAACCCTAGGTACATCTCAGGTCGGAACACATGAGGTTCATGGATAGCTTGCCAGTGTGGGTAATTCTGAACCACCAGGTGTACTAGGGCAGTACAGGTGAGATGCACCCAGTCCACAGACAGGCTTCCCAAGGCCATCCCCTCTAAATGACAGGGTCCAAATCAGTCAAATCATAAGAAATGAGAAATGGGTGAAAAAAGGCAAAATGATGAGAAACAGGATAAGAGGATTGTTCACTGTTCTCAACATTCCACGAAAATAATACCAAATTAAAAAGAAGCGTTTGACTGTGTATGAAAAAACAAATTGAAATGTGATACAACCTCTTGCCCCTGCACTCTGTCCATTGGCCCAACGGTCATTTCTACCATTCACAGGAACCACCATAAACGCTTCCCGTAAAGCTCCATCAAACCTGTCGAAGCTGTACGGTAAAGTTTATTCGTATTTTTTTTTAAAACAAAATCCCAAAGTGAGTTGTTGTTTTAAAAAAAAAAAAAAAAAACAATGCCCACCTCAACATGGGAGTCATCTCCCATGTGAGGGGACATTTTTGGATTTTTTTCTGCCCCCAATCTCCATGGTTTTCCTGGCTGTGACGGCCAGTAAAAAAACTGCAATATGTCCGCCCATCTAAATTACCATTTCTCCCACGGCCTTTACTCCGTCTGGCCAGCTGGGAATAGTCTCCGCCATTGCCACAATGGGTCGCCCGCATATAAATTCGGCAGGTGGACCATTATATTGGATGTATGCATACTCCATCGCGGCAGAGTATGTTTACCATCAAAATATAAATCAGGCTGTAAATGTCTTTCAGAGCTCAAGGAGAAAATGCCCAGAACAAAACAAGTTTTGGCTATCAAGTTGTCTTAATAAATAAAAAATCTATCAAAAGCATCCATCTTTCGGCTCTCTGAAAGCCTCCTTGTACTATAAAGGATTGCTCGTATTTAGATGAGTATGTCTGTGCAATCTATTTGTAACTAAAGGAAATACTTGTTAAGGGTGGGAGATCTTGCCCCTGCCATTGACTGAGATAACTCTGAATGTGATCCCCAACCTGTAATAGACATTGAGGGCCATTCCTCCTCATTCTACAACCGTTTTATCTCCTTGAAGACTGAAGTCTTTCTGCATCTTTCTTTCGCCTACTTTTTCTGCATCATGTATGCCTCGATCTTAGGGCTGCACCCACTAAGCCTGTTTGCGGTCTACAGCCTGTGATTCACAAAATAATAGGCTTTGTTCTTGCAAAAAGGCAAGTTGCAATGTACAAGCGATGCACTGCCAATCGGAAATTACTTTCTAATTCGCAAAAGCGCTTTGCGACTTTCAATAGGAAGGCGGTGGAGGCATGAAAGAGGCAGACCCCTCCTCCTTCGGAGTCCTAATAATATGTAGCAATGGTTTGCGACATCATTTGCAGTCGCAAGCCATTTTTGGAATACCAACCTGGGAAAGCAGGTGGTAGTTACATTCGAAGTGGAAACTGAGGGATTGACTGCTTCCCCTTTGTGAGTACCAACTTTGGGCATCCGAGGCAACAACTGTATGCTTCCTTAGATATTATTCTCTGAATGACAACTTTTATTTATGAGAGCATATTTTTTTTAATGCTGCTCTTGGACTTGGCCCTTTTGCAGGTTCACCCCTAAACTTTTGCATTTCTCCCAGCCTTTTTCTCTGTGTAGTGTTAGTGGTTTTAGGCCGCTGGGCACTTTAGCACTGTGGTCTAGTCTAAAGTGCGTGCGCTCTGTGTTACATTTAGTGGGAGTGAGAGTGGCCTGCCCTCCCATAGGAATGCATGGGGGATTCCCTGCTCAGTGTGTGTCAGTGGTAATTCCTGTTATGAGAGTAGCAGTATGGTCAAGTCTGGTATGAAATTGTGAGAATAAATGCTGCGCAATGGTGTGCGCAGATTTATTATGACTATGTGAGAAATGCCACTTTTAGAAGTTGGCATTTCTGTGTGCTATGTGTCTGCCTGCCTGATGTGAATTGCATGTCTGGTTTTGGAGGGACAGGGCAGGCTGAGCCAGACGTGGGTTGAATAGAGAGATCTGCAGTTGGAGGACGGGGAGGGGTGACCCTTTGATCTGAGCAGGGCTGTGCCTGGCAAGGTGAATGATGGCTCCACCTCCCACTGTGCGTCTGATGGCAGACCCCCTCTTCCTCAAAGGCAGGATGCAGCCTTGTAAACAAAGGGCTCCAGGACCACACCGAACTGGTTCTGGCTGGGTTCAGTGACTTGTGACTGTTGAGAACAAAGACTTTTGGTGGTATAAGAAAAGGGGCTGTGACCCCATGAGGTGGTTCTTCTCCCTGATGCTGTACTGTTCCTAACTTGGGGGACTGGCTGCTGCTGGGGCCCAGGCGGAACCACCAGGAGGGCTTGCCTCCCTGGGCCCAGCCTTGCCCCCCTGGATCTCTCATGGACTTTTGCAGAGGAGCTGTGGCTCCTAGCCCTGGAGAGCGCTTTATTTCTTTAAAACTTCCATTGGGAGGAATGCGTGGACTTTGCAGTGCTGAGCTGCACTTCATTGAGAGGGGAATCCCCGGCGTAGGAATTCCCCCGTGCTTCGTGGCCGAGCTGGAGCCCACCCCGCTGATTTATGCGTGCTTTGGCTAGCGGGTGCCCACCCCGCTTTATGTTCTAAATTAGGAGGGAGCCTACCCCTCATTGTCCGCGTTATGTTATTTTCCTTATTCTTATGCGGGGGCCCACCCCGCGTTTCACCGCCGCGGCCGGAGGCCAGAAAGGAAGTCCCGCCCGCCGGAGACGCGAGAGAGTGCCGGCCGGAACCTCGCAGGCTCCACAGTGAAGTCCCGGGTCCCAAGAGGGGGCCCGGGTGAATTGGGAGAGGTGCCGCCTTCAGAGACCCACGGAGGAAGTCGGGAGCCTCGCAGGCTCCACATCCGAGTCCCGGGTCCCATGAGGGGGGCCCGGGTGAAGCCAGGAGAGCCCGTCTGAGAGGAGAGTCCAGCGGGAAGAGAACCTCCGAGCCAGTGAGTTGAGATGGCTGGGAGGGAGACGAGGTCGGGGCACAATTTCGGTGCCCATTTCATGAGCGGCCCCGCCTGGTAGAGGGCCGCTCCAGCATTGGGGGCACATTTGTCTACGGCATCCCAGTGGGACCCCGAGGGCACGGAGGTGCCGGGGCCCCCTTTACATGATCTCCAGCTGCCCCGCTTGCCAGTGGGCAGCTGCCACGTTTGGCCCGCATTCCTTTGCTACAGAGTCTCAGTGGGGACCCCAAGGGCACAGAGGTGCCAATGCCCACATTTGAGTGCCACAGCTGCGCCGCACCAGCGCGGGCAGCTACAGCGAGTTGGGCCTAATTGTCAGAAGTCCCTGAGGGGGACAGAAGAGGCACAGATGTGCCAGGGCCCTTTACGTTGTTTTGTCCTCAGCTGCACCGCACCAGTGCGGGCAGCTGCAATGCCTTTGCGCCTTTGTCAGAAGGCACCGTGAGTGCCAGGCCTTTATGTGATGTCCACAGCTGCACGGCAATTAGCGTCAGCTGCAACGTTTAGGTCACAGTTCTTTGGGGGCAGGTTTTGAGAGAGAGGAGTGAGATGCACTCCTCTGCCCCCGTACTTTCACAGCTGCGCAGCACTTAGTGCCAGCTGCAACGTTTAGGTCTGCGCAAATGCGCACATGGACTCTGCTGCATTGGCAGCGCGCCCTGACATTTTGGACACAGGGCATTTGAGCCCCTTTTAGAAGGCCAGCTGGCCAGGGGGACTGTTAGGTTAATAGGGCGCCTGGCCCTAGTGTGATGTATGTGGGGCTAGGAAATGTGATGCATGTATTATGATTTATGCACCCTGATTTATACCTCTAAGGTGGTTTTATGATTATGAGGTTGTGCATACTGTGTCTATGTGTGAGTTATTCTATACTGTGATATATGCCTCTACATATGGTGTAGGTAGGAGGTTATTTGCATACTGTGGTTATGTCTGAGTTATTCTCCACTGTGGTTTATGCTAGTGAGATTATTTCCCAACGTGAGTTATGTTTAGGAGATTATGGTCTAATATGTTTAGGTTTATGTGGTTTGCGCAGAATATATTTCACGCCTAAATGGGATACTGTGCATAATATGATTTATGTTACAGGATGATGCTGAGTACAGTGTTTGCCAGTAATTACTGGTTGTGTCCTATGCTTAATATATGTTCTACATTTACTATCTTTACTAAGTGATGGTTCTGATAGTGGTCCAAGTGGCCCTGTCATGTGTATATAATCCCCTGTAAATATTGCCCAGTGCCAGTTGGCACAGTGTATATTGTGTGATTACTATTCTAATGTGTTTTATGATAATACAAAGGCTGTTTTTGATATAACCTGGTGTGGAGTTCCTTTTGTGGTGTGCCTAGTATGTTGTTGCTGTGTGTGTTGCGCAAATGCTTTACACATTGCCTCCGGGATAAGCCTGACTGCTCGTGCCAAGCTACCAAGGGGGTGAGCAGGGGTTATCTTTGGCGTGTAACTCCCTTGCCCTGACTAGAGTGGTGGTTTCTGCCTGGCTTTGGCGCAAGCCTTAGCCAACCAGAAATCCCATTTCTAACATTTGTGGCAGCGGTGGGATAGGACTTGCGTTTGCGCAGTACCGCAGCGACAACTGGTTACAACTACAAGCTCTGCATTTTAGATAGTCACATGTATGGGGATTATTGTTTCTGATTTTGTTTAAGTATCATTCTTTGAAATGTGTTTTCTTGTTGCACTATGAGTTGGGTGTCCTGCCAAGGACAGAAACCAGAGAATCTGGAGGAGTGACTGCCCTGTACTGTCTGCTATTCCTTTGGTTGGGCTGAAGATGAAGGAGTTGTACTGCCCCTGTGCTGTCCGCTATTTCTAGGGTTGGCCTACAGTGGTAACTTAATTGGTATGGAGTAACTGGCTCGGGAGGGTAGATTATCCGTTAAGTGCAGTTTTAGTTTTCTGGTATCCCCAGTAGGGTGGGATCCAGTGGTGGCAGCAATATGTAGTCCAGTGCAGGAAGTCCCATTCCCAGTTCCCAGAGTATGGTACCTGGTTCCCGGGTAAGAGGGGGACAGGTTGACATTCAGGGGCAGTAAGATGCTGTCTCACCAGTCTTGTGGGGGGAGTGTGGATGAATGTTGTGATGCACTGGACGTTTGAGTGGTTGGTTAGCACAGTAAATGGTGTTAAAGGGCTGTTCAAAATGTTTTGTCAGACCGAACATGCCCCGTAATTGTTTTCCGGGGTCGCGCCAACACCTGTTGGAGTGTGTAAGTTCTGTGGTTGTAGGGAGCTTGCATTGGGGAGGGATACTAGAAGAATGGTGCAGGTGTCTTCCAACCCAGAGTGGTGGAAGTGGTTCAGAGTAGCCCAGCTAGGTGACCTTGTAAGTGAGGAGGTTGCAAGGCCTCACATCCTGTCCCGCAGGGGAAGGTGTGAGACTGGGCCGTATTCCAAGCCTCAACCTCAGTCTCCAGTACTGGATGGTTCTTAGAGGGAACACCAGGTAGGGAGCCTAGTCTGTCCTGTCGGACCGTTCTTCGAGGGGGATCTCCCCGTGTTAGGTGAGCTGGAAGTGTCTGTAATCAGGCCTCCATCAGTTCTGGTGTCTGGCAGTGCCACTCCTAAGTGGAGGGTGCGGAAGTCCAGATTGAGGGGTGGCAGGAGGAAAGAGTCCCCAGTGGAAGAACCATTGGGTCAGGGGCTAGCCAGAAGGGCTGAGTCACCAAGGATGGGCCATGGTGACGCCACTTCTGGCCTGGGGCATCTTCGCGCACTGTCGGAGAGACAGGAGGTCGCGAGCTCTGCGCCAGGCAGACTGTCACTCGACACATTAGGTATGTGTCACCCTTGGGGGGGGCATGCCTGCTCCCCATGAAGTCCTGGTTCGCCGGGCATCTGACCAAAGGGTACCGTCCCTGGGTTGGGGAGCCAGGAGCAGGTGTTTTCCTGACCTGGACGGCAGGGCAACTGTAATCAGTGTCCTGACCGGTTTGCCTTCTAGGGGTACCACTCCAAAGGGGTGGTGCAGGCCTAGCCGGGATCTTTAGGGTCCCTGGCTGAGTGTGGTTGTACTACCCTGAGAGCAGGTGGGGCCCATCTTAAGTGAAGGGACCCTGCTCTCCAGAAGGGAGGGTATAGGGCTCTGGAAGGGGGTGCAGAGGGAGGGAGTCCCCGCCTATGACCCCGCTGCAGCCGGTAAATGTGGATCCCAGGTGGTAGACCAGTTGATGGAGAGAGGTCCTGAACTGGTGGGAGAGTTGTGTTTTGGTGGGTGCTTCTCCTGGGAGAGTGCGGAACCCCAGAAGTAGAGGTAGGGTGAGGAGATGCTTCGCCCGTGACCTCTGGGTATCGCTCTTGTGGGCCGCTGCAGCTGAGAAGCTGTGCCGCTGAGTGCCCGCATTTGCCGTACTACGAAAATCATCGCTATCGCTATTGTGGGCCGCCGCAGCTGAGGAGCTGATGCCGCTGAGAGCCCGCATTTTCCTGTGTTACCAAAGTCATCGTTATCGCTATTGTGGGCCGCCGCAGCTGAGGAGCTGTTGCCGCTGAGAGCCCGCATTTGCCTGTGTTACTAAAGTCATCGCTATCGCTATTGTGGGCCGCCGCAGCTGAGGAAGCTGTTGCCGCTGAGAGCCCGCATTTGTCTGTGTTACCAAAGTCATCGTTATCGCTATTGTGGGCCGCCGCAGCTGAGGAGCTGTTGCCGCTGAGTGCCCGCATTTGCCATCCTACGAGAATCATCGCTATCGCTATTGTGGGCCGCTGCAGCTGAGGAGCTGGGCCGCTGACTGCCCGTATTTGCCATCCTACGAGAATCATCGCTATCGCTATTGTGGGCAGCTGCAGCTGAGGAGCTGTGCCGCTGAGTGCCCACATTTGCCGTACTACGAAAGTCATTGCTATCGCTATTGTGGGCCGCCGCAGCTGAGGAGCTGTTGCCGCTGAGAGCCCGCATTTGCCTGTGTTACCAAAGTCATCCTTAGCCCTATTGTGGGCTGCCGCAGCTGAGGAGCTGTTGCCGCTTAGAGCCCGCATTTGCCTGTGTTACCAAAGTCATCGCTATCGCTATTGTGGGCCGCCGCAGCTGAGGAAGCTGTTGCCGCTGAGAGCCCGCATTTGCCTGTGTTACCAAAGTCATCGTTATCGCTATTGTGGGCCGCCGCAGCTGAGGAGCTGTTGCCGCTGAGTGCCCGCATTTGCCGTCCTACGAGAATCATCGCAATCGCTATTGTGTGCCGCTGCAGCCGAGGAGCTGTGCCGCTGAGTGCCCGCACTAGTCACCACTTCGAGGATCTTGTTATCACCTGCGTGTGCTGCTGGGTGCCCGCCTTAAGCCCCGTCCCAGGATTATCGTGAGTGCACGCTGTGGACCGCTACAGCCGGGAGCTGTGGCCGCTGCGAGTCCGCCTGTCATCACTGCGGCTTCCTTGTGAGGCTGCGTGCCGTGCCCCTTTAAATCTCAGGTACATTGTGCATCACCGGGTCGCGTGGACCCCGGCCTCGAACTAAGTTCGTTCCACACGCTTTTTGAGTGCCTCTATTGCTTTTGAAGTGAATCTGTAATTATGTGCATTGTGGTTTCTTGAGTGCTTTTAAGCCTCGTGTTCAGTCTATATAAAGATAACTATTTTTCTATAACTACTTGTGGTGGACAACTAGGGAGTACCAGTGGGGTAGCCTAGTTGGGCCTGAGAGTTTTTTCCAGAGGGAACTATGTGGGTTCAGAGTGGCGTAGAACCGGAGGGTGTCCCTGCAGTGTGGGCCTGTGTCCGTGTTCTATCGCCCGAAGCAGGGAAGCCCATCAAGGTAGTGATTGGTCTACCCTGCATTTTGGCTGGAAGGGGGTTGTGTTGGACTTGGCCCTTTTTGCAGGTTCACCCCTAAACTTTTTACATTTCTCCCAGCCTTTTTCTCTGTGTAGTGTTAGTGGTTTTAGGCCGCTGGGCACTTTAGCACTGTGGTCCAGTCTAAAGTGCGTGCGCTCTGTGTTACATTTAGTCGGAGTGAGAGTGGCCTGCCCTCCCATAGGAATGCATGGGGGATTCCCTGCTCAGTGTGTGTCAGTGGTAATTCCTGTTATGAGAGTAGCAGTATGGTCAAGTCTGGTATGTATGAAATTGTGAGAATAAATGCTGCGCAATGGTGTGCGCAGATTTATTATGACTATGTGAGAAATGCCACTTTTTGAAGTTGGCATTTCTGTGTGCTATGTGTCTGCCTGCCTGATGTGAATTGCATGTCTGGTTTTGGAGGGACAGGGCAGGCTGAGCCAGACGTGGGTTGAATAGAGAGATCTGCAGTTGGAGGATGGGGAGGGGTGACCCTTTGATCTGAGCAGGGCTGAGCCTGGCAAGGTGAATGATGGCTCCACCTCCCACTGTGCGTCTGATGGCAGACCCCCTCTTCCTCAAAGGCAGGATGCAGCCTTGTAAACAAAGGGCTCCAGACCCACACCGAACTGGTTCTGGCTGGGTTCAGTGACTTGTGACTGTTGAGAACAAAGACTTTTGGTGGTATAAGAAAAGGGGCTGTGACCCCATGAGGTGGTTCTTCTCCCTGATGCTGTGCTGTTCCTAACTTGGGGGGCTGGCTGCTGCTGGGGCCCAGGAGGAACTACCAGGAGGGCTTGCCTCCCTGGGCCCAGCCTTGCCCCCCTGGATCTCTCATGGACTTTTGCCGAGGAGCTGTGGCTCCTAGCCCTGGAGAGCGCTTTATTTCTTTAAAACTTCCATTGGGAGGAATGCGTGGACTTTGCAGCGCTGAGCTGCACTTCATTGAGAGGGGAATCCCCGGCGTAGGGATTCCCCCGTGCTTCGTGGCCAAGCGGGAGCCCACCCCGCTGATTTATGCTTGCTTTGGCTAGCGGGTGCCCACCCCGCTTTATGTTCTAAATTATGAGGGAGCCTCCCCTCATTGTCCGCGTTATGTTATTTTCCTTATTCTTATGCGGGAGCCCACCCCGCATTTCACCGCCGCGGCCGGAGGCCGGAAAGGAAGTCCCGCCCGTCGGAGACGCGAGAGAGTGCCGGCCGCAACCTCGCAGGCTCCACAGTGAAGTCCCGGGTCCCAAGAGGGGGCCCGGGTGAACTGGGAGAGGTGCCGCCTTCAGAGACCCAGGCGGGAGCCCACCCCACGCTGGGACGACCACGGAGGAAGTCGGGAGCCTCGCAGGCTCCACATCTGAGTCCCGGGTCCTAGGAGGGGGGCCCGGGTGAAGCCAGGAGAGCCCGCCTGAGAGGAGAGTCCAGCGGGAAGAGAACCTCCGAGCTGGTGAGTTGAGATGGCTGGGAGGGAGACTAGGTCGGGGCACAATTTTGGTGCCCATTTCATGAGCGGCCCCGCCTGGTAGAGGGCCGCTCCAGCATTGGGGGCACATTTGTCTACGTCGCCCCAGTGGAGCCCCGAGGGCACAGATCTGCCGGGGCCCCCTTTACATGATCTCCAGCTGCCCCGCTTGCCAGTGGGCAGCTGCCATGTTTGGCCCGCATTCCTTTGCTACAGAGTCCCAGTGGGGACCCCAAGGGCACAGAGGTGCCAATGCCCACATTTGAGTGCCACAGCTGCGCCGCACCAGTGCAGGCAGCTACAGCGAGTTGGGCCTAATTGTCAGAAGTCCCTGAGGGGGACAGAAGAGGCACAGATGTGCCAGGGCCCTTTACGTTGTTTTGTCCTCAGCTGCACCGCACCAGCCCGGGCAGCTGCAACGCCTTTGCGCCTTTGTCAGAAGGCACCGTGAGTGCCAGGCCTTTATGTGATGTCCACAGCTGCACGGCAATTAGCGTCAGCTGCAACGTTTAGGTCACAGTTCTTTGGGGGCAGGTTTTGAGAGAGAGGAGTGAGATGCACTCCTCTGCCCCCGTACTTTCACAGCTGCGCAGCACTTAGTGCCAGCTGCAACGTTTAGGTCTGCGCAAATGCGCACATGGACTCTGCTGCATTGGCAGCGCGCCCTGACATTTTGGACACAGGGCATTTGAGCCCCTTTCAGAAGGCCAGCTGGCCAGGGGGACTGTTAGGTTAATAGGGCGCCTGGCCCTAGTGTGATGTATGTGGGGCTAGGAAATGTGATGCATGTATTATGATTTACGCATCCTGATTTATGCCTCTAAGGTGGTTTTATGATTATGAGGTTGTGCATACTGTGTCTATGTGTGAGTTATTCTATACTGTGATATATGCCTCTAGATATGGTGTAGGTAGGAGGTTATTTGCATACTGTGGTTATGTCTGAGTTATTCTCCACTGTGGTTTATGCTAGTGAGATTATTTCCCAACGTGAGTTATGTTTAGGAGATTATGGTCTAATATGTTTAGGTTTATGAGGTTGGCACAGAATATATTTCACGCCTAAATGGGATACTGTGCATAATATGATTTATGTTACAGGATGATGCTGAGTACAGTGTTTGCCAGTAATTACTGGTTGTGTCTTATGCTTATTATATGTTCTACATTTACTATCTTTACTAAGTGATGGTTCTGATAGTGGTCCAAGTGGCCCTGTCATGTGTATATAATCCCCTGTAAATATTGCCCAGTGCCAGTTGGCACAGTGTATATTGTGTGATTACTATTCTAATGTGTTTTATGATAATACAAAGGCTGTTTTTGATATAACCTGGTGTGGAGTTCCTTTTGTGGTGTGCCTAGTATGTTGCTGTGTGTGTTGCGCAAATGCTTTACACATTGCCTCCAGGATAAGCCTGACTGCTCGTGCCAAGCTACCAAGGGGGTGAGCAGGGGTTATCTTTGGCTTGTAACTCCCTTGCCCTGACTAGAGTGGTGGTTTCTGCCTGGCTTTGGCGCAAGCCTTAGCCAACCAGAAATCCCATTTCTAACAGCTGCCATTCAGTGAATGTAAGGGCGAGATGAAGGTCTGTTGTCCCTTGTACGCCTCCATTCCTTCATTCATAGACATTCACAGGGAGTTGCAAAACAATCTTGTCACATGCACATTAATGAAGAAGGATTTTTTCTGACTCCATGAATTCCAGTGATTTTACACTCTAATTAGTAATTCAGTCCTAGTTCAATCCTCGTGTACGTTTGGAAAGCAGTCAGTGTGCAAAACCACTGACTGCTTTGCAGCTGAACCACATTATTGTGCCCATAGTCCCAGTACTTGCCTCCCTGGATTAACCTGCTGCCTGCCATCATCACAATGCTTCTTGCATGCCTGCTTTTTGTAGTTTTGAAAATCCAAGGGCCTGCCTCTTATGTTTTTCATTAGAAAGGGTTGATATCTGTGTTTGGGACTATGACAGAGACCTTATCTCACTGGCACTATTAGCTAGAGCTAGGCCATGTTTTAATTACATACTTAGCTCCTTCATTAAGCGCAGAACCAATTTTTCTGCATCTTCATTCCATATTTCTCTGCCTCTTAGAGTTAGCCCTAGTGATTGCTGCCAAGATAACTAACTGGTCTGAAGAAGGGATTGTGGGCATTTTATGTTAATTTTATCTATCTCGTTTCATCTAAGAACCATTCAGAGGCGTCAACCAGGATTCCACTTACTCAACATGGTTAAAGCTATTTGCTTTGTTGCTTTCCATTTTGCCTCACTGGTGCAGCCTCTTAACAATATGTACCTGTAGGGGTTGTGGCTGGGCACCTTAGCTACACACACAATGTTCCTTAAACATAAACAGTCACAATGGGGCCTAAAAACAGTTCTGACCAGGATAAACCGAGTGAAAGGTTTGGGCCTGACACTTAGGGTCCTAACATAAATTATTGCTGGCGCACAGGCTTATGAGCTCCTACAATCTGTCGCTCAAGCGTGTACATCTGCCAATTTTGTGACACTGGGCGGGGGTTTGTGTGAGAAGGGGGTTACTTAGGGCAGACGTGGAGCCTGCCAATGAGATGAATGCTCAAAAAAATCGAGAGTTGAACATTCCTGAAATGAATAAGAACTGGGTAGAGGAACTGTCGAATCAAAGTCCTCTCTTTGTTCCCTGCTCTGACACAGTCCTTTCTTCCACACACTACTGTGACTAGAGCAATATCGGTGTTTAGACACGCACACTTTCACATAAATATTTACCGGCAAAATGATTATTTTCTTCAGGAAAGTAAAACGATTCGAGGACACCACTTCACGTGAGTCCCTCTTTTTTTGTTGCCTTGGTAACCGTACAATCTGCTAGGATTAGAACACAGCTGCAGCTTCATTGAAATTGGCACGTTGCAGCTAATTTACGCTTCTGACAAAACGCTCGCCTCTACAGATATTAAAACATATGAGTCAATAAGCATCAGAGTGTATGAAGCTGGGGAGGTTTCGGGAATATCTTTAAGCACTACTCAACTTGTGATTCCGTGGGGGCAAACAGTACATTTTCTTTCTAACTAGGCACACGACCGTAATATCGGGTTCTTGTTACTGGTCAAAACCTACTTCAATAGGTTAAAGAACAAAAACCACTCTATTCTAAAGCATAATCCTATAAACCTAATTAGACTTTGCTTGGTAAACCCCCTTTTAATGGGTTTATATGGAAAATCAATTCCAAAGAAAGCATGGGGGATGGATTTTTGGACATAAATTACCATAACTCGCCACTTCCTTGTCCTAGTCGCTGTCGCTCTATAGTCAATATAGAAACCTATGTGACCATAGGTCTGGACCATAGGGGACAATTTCAAATTGATGTATTGTCCTCCTCTATATATACCTAGACCCATACTTTACTGGCAGACGTGCACCGTGCAAATGTTAGTCCCACAATCTTGCATGTTATGTTATGCTATGTTATGTTATGCAGATTTGTAGAGCACACTATCACCCGGGAGAGTATCCTGGCACTGAGCAGGTATGAGTCTAGGCACACCTAGGGCCTAGTTGGACTACTCGAAAAGCCAGGTCTTCAGCTTTTTGCGGAATTCAATAGGTGAGGAAGAGGAGCCTCTTATGTGTTGTGGCAGGTCGTTCCATGCGCCAGGAGCAATGTAGGAGAAGGCTCTACCCCTGGATCTGGTTTTCCATATGCGTTGGATGTGTGATGTCTGATGGGGACAGATGTCTGGAAGGTTTGTAAAAACAGATGCGATTGTTGAGGTATGCTGTGTCAGTGTTATGTAATGCCTTGAGTGAGGAGTTTGAAATGTGCTCGTTTGTGCCTAGCAAGCTAGTTGAGCTCTTTCAGGTGTGGTGTGAGGTGAGTGAAGCCTGAGAGGTTGAGAGTGATTCTGGTCATAAAGTTCTCAGTAGACTGCAGCTTTCAGGTGAGTTTTATGTTGATCCCAGCATAGAGGGTGTTCCTGTAGGCCAGCTTGTTTGTCACAAGGGTGTGTGTGAGATGGTTTTCTGGGTGCTGATTGGGATTTAGTTGAAAATCTTCCCCAGCATCTTCAGCACATGGAAGCATGAGCTTGTGACAGCATTAACTTGGGCGGTCTTGTCATGTTTGCTGTTGATAATGATCCTGAGGATCTTAACGTGGGTGTTGGGTGGGCCTCGGTCCTAGCTCTGTTGACCACCAGACGGAATCCCACGGAGAAGTGCTGTTCTCAAAGATCAAATTTCGATCTTGTCAGTGTTCAGCTTCAGACAGTTGGTCTTAATCCAGTGGGCGATTTCAGTAATGCAGGCATTGAACTTGATCTGAGTGCTGGTCAACATGTCTGTGAGGGACAGAATGAGCTGCATGTCGTCAGCACAGGAGATGACGTTAATGTTGTGAGAGCGGATGATGCTGGTACAGGGATCATGTATGATTTGAAGAGGGTTGGGCATAAAATTGTTACTCTGTTACTCTTTTATTTCTTTTGTTTTTTCTTTCTCTCGGTCTTTGCCAATTTTTCTTCTTTTATGCCACTATCTTCCCCAGTGGTGGCTGCCTCGGAACGGGGATGGTGGGGCGGGGGATGAAAAAAGAAATAAAATAAACTTACCTTCCCCGCTGCACGCCTCTCCTCTGTCCTCTTCTCTCAGCACAGAAGCACCCAAGCTCTTGGATTCTCCCAGCCAATCACTACGCTGCATGATCAGAGTTGTGATTGGTCTGAGTGGCCTGTTTGGCCACTCAGTCAGTGCCTGGGAGCCTGGGCATGTTCTCCACCAGGCTGTGCAACACAGCCAGGTGAAGAGCATGGTAAGTGCGCATGACTATTTGGCCGGCCGAAGAGGGCCAGCCAAAAAGTCATGCGCACTTAGAGAGTGCAAGCCATTCCTCACTCTGCTCTGGCGAGCTCAGCTGCGCCCTGACCTGGCTCCGAGTCCCTCATAGAAAAATAAAATGATAATAATATCTTGTTATAATCATTTTATTTTTATTTTTTGCACTGCTCAAAGAGCCGCCACTGATCTTAACATAATATTCCTCTTTGTCTTTATTACTATATCTCAATTACTTCTACTTTCTCTGCTACACTCTTTTCATTCCTGTCACAATTTTCATCATGAGCATGAGAGATTTATATAATCTCTGTACTTTTTTCTCCCACAGCCTACTTTCCCCAATCCTAGTCTCACGTCCTCATACTTGTGTACATAATGTATACTTGACCTCAATCGATAGCCTAGATCGCATCTCTATAGTAAATGCTTTCTTTTCTAACTTAAAAAAAATGTTTTGGGACAAGTTTTGAACTACACCAAATCTGGTAAATCTGTAAAACCACCAATGTATTTATTTATTCAAAGTTTTATATAGTGCAAATAAGATCTGAATAGGGAACAGATTAGGTGCAAATCATACACACTTAAGGTGCATTAAAGTACTTCTACTGGGCCAGGTTACATGCTAAAAGTTAAAATCAAGTAAAAAATTAGTTAGTGTAACAGTTTTTTAGCCAACAAACATGCCATAAACTCCAGGATGTGAGTGTCTGGAAACATAGTCTGCTTCACTACTAGCTGGCGACAGCCTGTCGCCATGAAGCTATCTCAAGTCCTGATCAAACTTCCATGTCATCTTTTAAGTCAGGATAAAAAACTCTCAGCAGCGGTCTAGTGGATTTTTAGTCCTCCTTTCTTCAGTTCTAGTCTGAATCGTCAAAACATACATTTAGGGGCCGATTCTGGTCTCGGTCGGAGGCGCACCCAATACCATTCGGTCGGGAAAAAAGCCATGCGAATGCCTGTTTCCCGACCGATCCGTACAGCATACCGAACGAGTAAGTACGATGCGCACAACAGCACAGAATCCGGCCGAGTCGTACTCACCCAATCCGGGTCCTGTCCTCCGACCGAGGCGAATCCGGAAACGCAGAATCGAGTCGCACGGAAGGGAAAATGCAGCCCCGTCCGGCCGAACAAGTACGATGCGCTTTCCGTACGCGCCGAACCCGTCGCTACGCACGGCACGTCAAAGCATCCGGGAGAGGCGCACATAAGCTCCGATTCGCGCCACAACACGATCCACGGCTACGAGGCGAACACGCCAGCGACGAGGACGACGCGAGCGACGAGAAAGACGAACGACACGAACCAACCATGAATCCCTTCGTCCCGATCATACCAATATTCTACATTTACTACCGGAACAGGCACGGACGCGTACGGCGCAGAAGGTAAGTCAGACACCAACCACAAAACACATACAACACGTACACGACACATCACACACACACAGAGGGATGCAGAATTTACTTACACCAGCAACAGCAGCACCATAGGGGCGGGATGCCCATCACCAATGCACATATGCACACAGGGGCCTGAATGCGCACCACCACCCCTACCCAGGGGGCCGGATGCCAACCACCACTACCACCCTTAGCCAGGGGGTGCCAGATGCCCACCACCACTACCACCCTTACCCAGGGGGCTGGATGCCTACCACTACTACCACCCTTAGCCATGGGGGTGCCAGATGCCTACCACTACTACCACCCTTACCCAGGGGGCTGGATGCCTACCACTACTACCACCCTTAGCCAGGGGGCTGGATGCCTACCACTACTACCACCCTTAGCCAGGGGGCTGGATGCCTACCACTACTACCACCCTTAGCCAGGGGGTGCCAGATGCCTACCACCAATACCACCCTTACCCAGGGGGTGCCAGATGCCTACCACTACTACCACCCTTACCCAGGGGGGGCTGGATGCCTACCACTACTACCACCCTTAGCCAGGGGGGCTGGATGCCTACCACTACTACCACCCTTTGCCATGGGGGTGCCAGATGCCTACCACTACTACCACCCTTACCCAGGGGGGGCTTGATGCCCACCACCACTACCACCCTTACCCAGGGGGGCTGGATGCCTACCACTACTACCACCCTTAGCCATGGGGGTGCCAGATGCCTACCACTACTACCACCCTTACCCAGGGGGCTGGATGCCTACCACTACTACCACCCTTAGCCAGGGGGCTGGATGCCTACCACTACTACCACCCGTAGCCAGGGGGTGCCAGATGCCTACCACTACTACCACCCTTACCCAGGGGGGCTGGATGCCTACCACTACTACCACCCTTAGCCAGGGGGTGCCAGATGCCTACCACTACTACCACCCTTACCCAGGGGGGCTGGATGCCTACCACTACTACCACCCTTAGCCAGGGGGTGCCAGATGCCCACCACCACTACCACCCTTACCCAGGGGGCTGGATGCCTACCACTACTACCACCCTTAGCCATGGGGGTGCCAGATGCCTACCACTACTACCACCCTTACCCAGGGGGGGCTGGATGCCTACCACCCTTAGCCAGGGGGGCTGGATGCCTACCACTACTACCACCCTTAGCCAGGGGGTGCCAGATGCCTACCACTACTACCACCCTTAGCCAGGGGGCTCGATGCCTACCACTACTACCACCCTTAGCCAGGGGGTGCCAGATGCCTACCACTACTACCACCCTTACCCAGGGGGCTGGATGCCTACCACTACTCCCACCCTTAGCCAGGGGGTGCCAGATGCCCACCACCACTACCACCCTTACCCAGGGGGCTGGATGCCTACCACTACTACCACCCTTAGCCATGGGGGTGCCAGATGCCTACCACTACTACCACCCTTACCCGGGGGGCTGGATGCCTACCACTACTACCACCCTTACCCAGGGGGCTGGATGCCTACCACTACTACCACCCTTACCCAGGGGTGCCAGATGCCTACCACTACTACCACCCTTACCCAGGGGGGCTGGATGCCCACCACTACTACCACCCTTAGCCATGGGGGTGCCAGATGCCTACCACTACTACCACCCTAAGCCAGGGGGCTGGATGCCTACCACTACTACCACCCTAAGCCAGGGGGCTGGATGCCTACCACTACTACCACCCTTAGCCAGGGGGTGCCAGATGCCCACCACCACTACCACCCTTACCCAGGGGGGCTGGATGCCTACCACTACTACCACCCTTAGCCATGGGGGTGCCAGATGCCTACCACTACTACCACCCTTAGCCAGGGGGCTGGATGCCTACCACTACTACCACCCTTAGCCAGGGGGTGCCAGATGCCTACCACTACTACCACCCTTACCCAGGGGGCTGGATGCCTGTCACTACTATCACCTCTACCCATGGGGGCTGGATGCCTACCACCAACACCACCCCCACTCATAGGATGGACAATGCATGACACAACCAGCACACCACAACCTAGGGAATGCAAGAAAAAGACATCCCCCAACACCATGACAAGCGTGTGTAGACTGTGTCAAATGCCTACAACACTGAACATGACTTTGAACATACAATGTGACCCCCTATCACATGTGCCACACATATATGTGTGTGGCCCCCACAATGCAAGCAGGCCATGACCATTGTGGCAATGGGGTCCAAACCCCCATCATCACAGTGACCAAAATGTAAGTGTGGGGTCCATAGCTGAAGCACATTTTGAACAGTGTGGCAATGGGGTCCAAACCCCCATCATCACAGTGACCAAAATGTAAGTGTGGGGTCCATAGCTGAAGCACATTTTGAACAGTGTGGCAATGGGGTCCAAACCCCCATCATCACAGTGACCAAAATGTAAGGGTGGGGTCCATAGCTGAAGCACATTTTGAACAGTGTGGCAATGGGGTCCAAACCCCCATCATCACAGTGACCAAAAGGTAAGTGTGGGGTCCATAGCTGAAGCACATTTTGAACAGTGTGGCAATGGGGTCCAAACCCCCATCATCACAGTGACCAAAATGTAAGTGTGGGGTCCATAGCTGAAGCACATTTTGAACATTGTGGCAATGGGGTCCAAACCCCCATCATCACAGTGACCAAAATGTAAGTGTTGACAAAGAAAAAGCTGCAACTGCCAAACTGCATGGATGATTCCTGGTCACAGAATATAAAACACATCAGTGGCAAAGTAGTGCATGTGTCCCATTGCAACATAAATTGGGGGAGGCAAATACTGCAGTGCAAATAAGACATACCTTTGGCCATGTGCAGACAAACAACACCCATGGGGGCTGACACTGTCAACATTCATCAATGACACAATGACAGAAGTGACCATCAGAATGCAGACCCACATATTTGCACCAATGGGCACACAAATGCAGATACCCTGTGGAGACTGTAGATGTGAGGTGAACAGATACCATACCATGGCAGCAATGGGACACACAAACCATGATCATTGTGCTGACCGATGACCTAGGAGTCCCAGGGACAGCAGGGGAAACCCACCAAACTACATACAGCCAATGGCACACCCAAGATATGCCAATGCAGTGGTGCAGATGCACAAACACAAACAGGCAGACCCACACTGCACATCATACACAACAGGTGAGGGGGGTGCCAGTGTCCCCAGGCAACCACACAACACATGAGGAGACCTGAATACCAATCATAAAGATGTGCATACAGTGCCACACAAAGGTAACTCATGGATCCAAATCCCCTATGTGGGCAAGCAGGCATTGTCAGATGAGAGGGAGCACAAATCACACATGTCACACAGGCACGTAGGAACAGCAACTGACACAGCAAGACACAGACACACCACAGCACTACCCCCAGGGCCCCCACAATGTGGTGACCCTGGGCTGCATTACAATCCCACTGTGATGACAAAGCTAAATGTCGTTCACACTGTGAACCACAGTCATGTGTCCTGAGTAACAAACTACCATCACACCTACACAAGCCCAAATCAATCAGCACGGCCAGTAAGCCAAGGCCAACATGGAGGCAGGGGCCTAGCCGGGCAACAACTCTCATCTGCACACACTCAACACCACACCCTCGACCTCCAACAATGTGCAGCAGTGAAGCACACATGCACTGGTGACATTGCACATGCACCCATGACTATTCCAGGGTGGTGGGTGGGAACCAAGGTGCAGAAACACATCACACATGGCCACTCAACAAGACTCCTGAATGTCTGACACACTGCACACTACGCTGTACATGGACATGACGGCAATACCACACCAACCAATGGGATCCCAGCCACAGTCACACACCAATGAAGAAGCCAAGGTCACCCACAAAGAACACACATAGACAACAACCAACATTGCAGCCCGGACCCTGAGGAGTGCCAGCAGTCACACACACAACGTGTCACAATCACTGAAAGATAACACAAACTGGAAATCACATGACAGGGGCAAACAACAAGTGCCAAGGGGAAACCTGACTGTGACCCATCTGCGTCTGCACACAAACTCAGCCCTGACAGCAAACACACCTATGGGTGACACCCTGATGACCAGTAATGTGCCATGCACCCACATCACAGAGAACCCAGGGAGAAGACTTTGGGGGAACATAGGTCAACTCAGCAAGCATCACAAACAGGTACAACACTAGGGATCACAGCATGCACAGCTAAACGGAAGTGAACACACAGACATGCTCATACAACACACACCTTGGGCGCAGGCAATGTCACAGGAGTACACACTGCCATGAGGGGACTCCACTCCTGTGTGAGGAAAGCTGTGCCATGTGTTGCCTCAGTAGGGCCCCATCATGTCAGCTGAGCACTTGGTCACACAATCAACAATTAGCACCAAATGAAGGCTCCCGTCACATCAGCCTGGTCATGGAAGTGCCAACGAAATCATCAGCACAGATCCAACACACTTGTATAGCAATGTTGCACTGACAACACAGATGAGTCCTTCCCCATTGATGCCCAAACCTGCATGTCCAGTGGAGATGGCCACACGGTCAGGGAAGTAGACGAATTGAACAATGGCAGGCACAACAGATGTGCTGGGGTGGAAGCCACAGATGTGAAATTGCTAATGAAAGTAGGAAATCCCATTGCCAAATACTGAACACATGACACCCTCAGATGCTGCTATGGATGACATGGATACACCACAGGATAGGACACATTCCCCTGGACCACATGGGTTCCTGCACAGTAACACTTCATTATCATGAGACCAAATATCACCATCACTGCAGCAAGGGCATGGTTAGCATCATCAACAACATGTACATCAGAAGCATAAGCACTAGAGAACAGAAAGTTGCTTTATTCAGCATATGTGTGTATTGAAAACTGAAAGTCCAGAAAAACACAAAGGCCAATGGCCAGCCCATTGTCAAAGTCCAAACAGGGTGACAGTGGCAGATGTCACCCTACGCATGCCTGCACTGCACAAAACCAGGGACAATCCACTAGGAGGGGCAACCGGGGGGCAGGCCAGGCACCGCAGGGACAGGATCAGGGCTCACCAGGAGGAAGCAGGGAAGGGGTGGTGGGTGCTGGAGAGCCACTGACAACTGCAGTGGAGGTGTCTGACATGGTGTGTGCCGGCACAACTGGGGGGCATGACTCAGATGTTGTGGGTGCCGGCACGACTGCAGTGGACCCTGCCCAAGTCAGACAGGGTGGTAGTGGACTCCACTGCAGTGCCTACCACCAGGGGAGGAGAATGGGGAACAGGCAAGGTGGGCTGGACAGAGGGGGAGGACACCCTCACCACATCAGTGGCACAGACAAGCGCAGCGGGGGTGTGGTGCCGGGAGAGCAAGTGGCAGGGGGAGAAGGCCGGATCCTCTTGGGGATGGTATATCTGTGGGTGGGGGAACCTGGGGCAGGGTGTGGTGGGGGCACCTGTGTAGTGGGGGCCTGAGGGATGGAGGAAGGAGACCTGGTGCCTGAGCTGCAGGGCGGCGGCGGGGTCTTGCTCTTACGACTCCGGGGGACTTGCGGGTGGGGGCCTCAGTCTGTCTGCGCCTGGGGGAGGGTGTCCGGGGGCGAGGGGCACTCTGCTCCGTGTGGGTGGGCTTCCTCTTCCCCCTGAATGCTGTATCAGCTGGATCGGAGGGGAAGAGGCCGAGGTCACTGAGGAAGAGCCGCTGGGTCTTTGGGGTTGCAGGTGAGGCAAGGGAGGGTGCTTTGGAGGGAGAGGCAACTGAGGACTGCGCAGTGCTTGTGGATGCGTGTGTGTGTTCCAGGGCCCCATCCCCTGTGAGTCTGGTTTCAGTCCCCTGACTGTGCGTGCGTGTGCGTTTTGTTTGTGGCGTGTGTGTCTGTGTGCTGGACGTGTGTGTGCTGGTGTGTGCCTGTGCCGGTGTGTGTGTGCTTGGGACGGGTAAGGTGCTGGGGAGTGTGGATGGAGCAGAGGCAGGAGGGGTGAGGGACTGTCTGAGGAGGGACACTGCTGCCGTCAGGGAGGAGTCCATGGACCTATTGCCCCTCTGTAGGTCAGACATGCCCGATGAGATGCCCTCCATGAACGACACCAGCTGAGTCAACAGAGCGGTGTGCGCATGGAGGACACTCAGCATGGCTGTCTGCCCTACATGGAGCTGGCGAAGGAGGTACACAGACTCCTCACTCAGGGCAGCAGGGGACACAGGGGCAGGGGTGCGGTGCCTGGCCCAAAGGAGACACGCTCCCGAACATGGGAGCCTCCACGGACCTGGAGAATGGGAGCCGATGGGAGGGCGGTGGTGGTGCTGGTGGTGGCGGGGACAGCAACACTAGCTGGGGTGTGGTGGCTGCTGACACCCGCCTCCATAAGGGAGTCATCCTCCGAGTTGCTCTGGTCCTCAGCTGAGGTGGATGGTGCTGAGGACTCCTCGGTGTGGCTCCCTCGCCCTCCGTGCCACTGGGTCCCTCCGACCACTCCTCGGCTGCTGACCCAGTCTGGCTCTCTGGCTCCTCCTGGTCCGTGGAGCTGTCCCCTTCCGTGGCCGTGGATGTATCTGCAAACAATGGGGAAACAGACAGACATCAGTCACCTGCACCAAACGCACACACCACTGTGAGCACAGCACATTACAGAGCAAGCCCTGGCATCATTAGTTGAACATTGCTAAAAGTGCCCTAACTGAACAGGAGAAGCCAATTGCCAGTCTGATGCCAACCATGGCACTCACATCCCACATGGCCTTGCACCCATCTGTCTGGTGTCTGTTGGATAGCAACACCCCAGTGTGGACACATGCACCACCTACACAGTAGTTGGACAGTGCAGAGGACACGGTGTAGCATGTGGACATGCACACATCACAACTCTTGCCACTGAGTCAGTACAGGTTTCCGGATGAAAGGGATGCCCAGAGTCAAATAGGAAATGCATGTGATGCATACCAGCGACAGACACCATGATGCACCCATGTCCTGATAGCCATCGCCACAATGGTGTGCATGTAGCACATGTCACTCCCCTGCAGGATCACCAATAAGTAGACACATGCCATGGCGGAGGCATGACTGCTAAGTCATACATCACTGTCTCAGTGATGTATGACTTGGCAGCCAGACAACAACACTCTGCACTGTGTCACAATAGTAGGTCATGGGGAATGCAAGTCCTGGAGTTGCACAAGTGCACATGTACATCCCCACACAACACATCATCTTAACCCTCATCTGTCCAGGTCATACCGATTGGACATATGGGAGACCTGTGACACTACCCTCTGAACCTGAGCCCCTCACAATCTGCTGTGAATGGGAAACAGCTGCCTGAACTTCACATTCGCATACCCCAGTCTGCACGGGCAGCTGATCAAACACCTATGTGACACACAAGTATCGTCTCCTATGGTCACATCTCCAGTGGCATGCTGAGCCCCTACCGAGAAACACCCCAGCAGTCCTGGCAACAAATCCACAGCACACTGACACAGAGGCAGACACCTGAGGGGTCAAATCACTGCGCACAATGTGTCAGCTGATACACGGGAGTGGGAGTACAGAGTGCATTGCATGGCCTGGAGTAGGCATGACTGTCCTGCCCCACATGAATGAGGGATGAGCCCTGGACAGTGGATAGCTGGCTATGTATGTGTGACACACGTAATCTGCACACTCCTGGGGCCCAAACATTGTTCCCACCCGCTGCATGGGTGTGTGCCACATACCCCAGGCACATGTGGTGGCTTAGCTCAGCAAGTGGACCGCATATCAAAGCAACACGCAGATTACATGTCCGAACACAGGCGTTGTGTGAACAATGGACCCACCCATGATGCCCACAACAGAGTTAGGGAAACAGATGCTGTCCCCACCTTTAGTGAAGCAAACTGCAAGGACACAGTCCCAAGTGACACAATTCCCTGAATGTAAGGGCCACACCTGGGTATCAGATGAGGAGTGGGCAGTGCACAATAGAGGGACATGGCTCCTGGACAACATGACTGCTGTACTGTGGCAGTTTAACCAGGCCAGAGGAGGGCACATAGCATGTAATACAGAGTTCACAGTGCAGTCTTTGACTCACCCCTCCTTGCTGCTGTCTGGCCTTCAGCTGCCCATCCAGGTCTGGAAACACCACCGCCAGGATCTGGAGCATGTGGGGGTCAGGGTCCGTGTTCCGCCCGTCCTGCGAGGAGGCGACAGCTTCAGCTGGACCCGTGCAATCCTCCGGGTCCAGCCCCGAAGGTCCTGCCACCTCTTCTGGCAGTTGCGGATCCGGCGCTTGTAGACCCCCACGGACCGGACAGCCCGGACGATGTCCTTCCAGATCTCCTGCTTCCGATGGGCATTAACCTGTCAGGATGACAAAGTGAAAAGGCCATTACTACACATGCAACATATCCGTGCATGACACAGTTGTATATACATGTCTCAATCACAGGGGCACATGATGTACACAGGCAGTGCAACGCTGCCCATGGACAGTTTGCCAGAAGTCACTACATGGTATCATTGCATGGGAAGTAAAACCTTGTTCAAATGCACTGTCACTGCACCATACCTGTCCAGTGCATGTCACTACACACTATGGGGGTGACAACTACTCAGTGAGCCTGCTAGCCAGTGGCGTGCAGACTTTCAGCCTTGCTAGTCAGACAAAATGCACATTCAGAAAGGCAGTGCACAGAACACTCACCTGCTCCCCTGGTGTCCCATACAGCTTACTGTACTGTGGAAGTAGGCTGTCCAGCAGGGCCTGGTTCTCCTCAAGGCTGAAGGCTGGGGCTCTCTCCACAGTACGTGCCATTGCAGGGTCCAGAGGGGCAGAGACAGCAGCAGTGCAGTGGCAGATGTCGTCCTGGAGCATGTAGTGCAGGCAAGTGAGCTCTCAGGGGAACAGCCAGCAATATATATGTGCTGGAGAGGCAGATACTGTCCCATGTGTCCAAAGTGATAGGTCCAAGTCGTTTGCATCTTCTGAATCTGGCCAATCCATGGAATAGCAGCACCAATACACGCCCACAGCATCCTTCAAATCTTCAACTTCATGACATACATGATTTTGCAACATTGTTGTGGGTGACCAACTAAATTTCCAGCAACCGACTCGCTCGAATTTCAAAACGCGTCCGTTGCCAGGCTAGGCCATTGTCAATGGGTGCGCACCGATCGGTCCATTGCTGTTCAACGCGCACAGGGGTACAACGCGTACCCGCACACATTGAATGCAATGGGCCGGCCGGAGGCACCGATCGGTCCATTGCTGTTCAACGCGTACAGGGGTACAACGCGTACCCGCACACATTGAATGCAATGGGCCGGCCGGGGGCACCGATCGGTCCATTGCGGTACAACGCGTACAGGGGTACAACGCGTACCCGCACACATTGAATGCAATGGGCCGGTCGGGGGCACCGATTGGTCAATTGCTGTTCAACGCGTACAGGGGTACAACGCGCACTCGCGACACATTGAATGCAATGGGCCGGCCGGGGCACCGATCGGTCCATTGCTGTTCAACGCGTACAGGGGTACAACGCGTACCCGCACACATTGAATGCAATGGGCCGGCCGGGGCACCGATCGGTCCATTGCTGTTCAACGCGTACAGGGGTACAACGCGTACCCGCACACATTGAATGCAATGGGCCGGCCGGGAGCACCGATCGGTCCATTGCGGTACAACGCGTACAGGGGTACAACGCGTGCACTCGCACACATTGAATGCAATGGGCCGGCCGGGGGCACCGATCGGTCCATTGCGGTACAACGCGTACAGGGGTACAACGCGTACCCGCACACTATTGAATGCAATGGGCCGGCCGGGGGCACCGATCGGTCCATTGCGGTTCAACGCTGCATAGGGTACAACGCTGCACCGCGACACATTGAATGCAATGGGCCGGCCGGGGCATCGATCGGTCCATTGCTGTTCAACGCGTACAGGGGTACAACGCTGCACCCGCACACATTGAATGCAATGGGCCGGCCGGGGCACCGATCGGTCCATTGCTGTTCAACGCGTACAGGGGTACAACGCGTACCCGCACACATTGAATGCAATGGGCCGGCCGGGGCACCGATCGGTCCATTGCGGTACAACGCGTACAGGGGTACAACGCGTACCCTCACACATTGAATGCAATGGGCCAGCCGGGGCACCGATCGGTCCATTGCGGTACAACGCTGCATAGGGTACAACGCGTACCGCGCACACATTGAATGCAATGGGCCGGCCGGGGGCACCGATCGGTCCATTGCTGTTCAACGCGTACAGGGGTACAACGCGTACCCGCACACATTGAATGCAATGGGCCGGCCGGGGGCACCGATCGGTCCATTGCTGATCAACGCGTACAGGGGTACAACGCATACCCGCACACATTGAATGCAATGGGCCGGCCGGGGGCACCGATCGGTCCATTGCTGTTCAACGCATCCCTGTACAAGTGACTGGCATATGTCACCATGCCTGTCTCAGATGAACATATGCCAGCCACTGATAGCTCCCAGGGAGTGAGGGGCACACCTACAACACGACAGCCTGTCCAAACTGTATCATAAGGCATGTAAGGCTGCATTTCCTATTGTGTGTATGTTGGTGTACATGTTGTCCTGTGGGTGTCACCTGGGGGCAGCCACCCCCAGGCTGTGCACGTGTTCATGGGGCAGGATCCTGGGTGTTACGTGTACATGACCACTGTGATGTGCAACTGTTCATATCTGTGCATGTGCCATGGTCACATTTCACGGTGGTGTATGTGTATGTCATGTCACATACCCCGTGAGTCCCATGTGGGACGGTATGTTTGAGCCAGGGTGTCCCAGTGGCACAATAGTGATGGTCCTCCACAGTCTGTGTGCATGTAGTGTTTACAATGTCTCTGATTTCATGTGCACAATGGGAGACAGTCTCCACATCCACGTTGTGTGTGCATGGACTTTGATGTTGTGCGTGTGTGTGTCACAGACGTCCATGTCTGTCCTGCAGTGGCAAGTGGGACCACTACCTGTGGGGGTCATGGTTGTTTTGCTGTGGTGTATACATGATACTCCATGTAATGCCAGTGTCCATGTGGCAATACAGGGTCCCTGGGAATGTACCTGTCGTTGAGCTGTGATGCCTGGGGCACATCTGTCCTCACATGTCACTGTGGGGGTGATTGTGACACGGCAGCAGGAGATGGGAACTGTGACACGGCCTCATGATATCCAATGGGCCAACCTGGGACTTATTGATGCCACTTGTTGAACCGTGATGACAGATGTTGGCCATGTATGTACCATACATGTCCTTACGGAACTGCACACTTCATGTAGTTGTGCCTCATAATGATGTATGTTGTGATATTGAGTGTGTTCAATGCCGCATATGTGGGGTGACTGACAATCTTGCTTTCTTCTCCTCTGCACTGCAGGGCTCCTGCTGTCCATCGACCATTCCCAGACCTGGCAACGATGGTGGAACGGGACAGCATCCGACGGTACCGCTTCACCAGGCAGCTGATTGAGGATTTGGCAGTGCAGTTGGCCCCACATTTGCAGCCTGGCCGGCCGTATCCTACAGCGCTGACCCCCAAGGTGAAGGTGATGGCAGCCCTACACTTCTTTGCCACCGGTACCTTCCAACATACTGTGGCGACTGCTGGTGGGATGTCACAGACCATGTTGAGCCGTGTGCTCCGCGATGTTTTGGAGGCAATGTTGCTATTCCTGAACCGGTACATCTATTTCCCTAGACTGCAACGACTCACTGACGTGAAGAGTGACTTCTATGCCCTGGGGAGGATGCTGCATGTCATTGGCTCCATTGATGGGACACATGTGGCTTTGGTACCACCACAGGCCCAGGAGCAGGCCTACCGTAACCGCAAGCACTACCACTCGGTCAATGCACTGGTGGTGTGTCTTGCAGATATGACCATCACACACGTGTGTGCCCATTTCCCTGGTTCAGCACACGATGCCTTTGTGATGAGGAGTAGTCGCATCCCCAGGATGATGGCACAGATGCAGAACCAGCGTGCCTGGCTTGTCGGTGTGTACTGACTTTGTGCCATTGTGTGTGATCTGATCTGTAGTATTCCGCCCACTTTTCCAAGTCAGCTAATGTGCACTTGTCTGTCCGTAGGTGACTCGGGATACCCCAACATGCCGTGGTTGCTGACACCCCTCAGGAACCCTGTGACACCAGCCCAGATGCGCTACAATGAGGCACATGGTCGGACCAGGAGAGTGATTGAGCGGACATTTGGTCTCCTGAAGAGCCGCTTCCGCTGCTGGACAAGACAGGAGGGTCCCTCCCATATGCCCCAGCGAAAGTGTGCAAGATTATCATCGTCTGCTGCATGCTCCACAACCTGGCAATACGGAAGGAGTTGCCTCTCATCCAGGATGACAATGACCAACATCCGCCACCTGTGGAGGATCCTGGCCTGGACCATGATGCCAGTGATGATGATGATGATGGTGATGTCCGCACACAGCTCATCACCAACTTCTTTAGCTGAATGTGAGTATCCTGAGGTGTCATGTCAATGATGTGAGTTGGCATGATATGTGTAGGTGGTGCTCTGGTGCTGTTGGAGTGTGTCCATGGGCTACTTGACTGGATGTGTGTAGCGATGTGTGCTTACAGGTGGTCTGTACTCCCCAACAGTGTTGACATGCTAACTTGGTTCTGGGTGGGTATCTTGTAACATGTATTGTGCATGAGTTTTGCTGTTCTGTCCTGTTCTCCATTGCTTTTGACTGTGTGTCATTTCTGTCCTTCACAGGGTACTTTCAGATTCGTTTGGTCAACTGTGTCCACCGACGACGTGATTGTACTTCCAGGGTGGTAGCTGTTGTGTCCCTACAGGTGATGTGCGCCACACCCATGGACTTCCTTCCTTCTACAGTTGTTGACTGTGTGCCCGCTGCCAGGTGGGATTACCTTGCATCTGTAGTGGTTACGACATGTTGCAACTGTGTAATAAACCTGTGCTTCACTTTGTGATGTGCGTTGTCTGTGGTCACACATTTGACTGCCATTTGCTTACTGCACCTGTGGGCTACTTGCCTACAACTGGGAATAGGTGTGGTGTCTGTGCATTGCACCGTCTTCCCTGACAACATCAGTGTAGGCAATGAGTCAGATGGCCTAGGTGTGTATGTGTTGTGTAGCCCTGGTGGTGTGTCTCCCTCATATGTGTCACATTGCCTTTACTCACATGCCTGTGTTGTACTTGCTGTTGCAGTTCGCATACACAGTGTAATTTTGCAGTTCATCATCCCCATGACAGCACCCACGTTTGCATCACAACAGAGGCAAGTATGGTGTATTAGTGTGTTTATTGTGATACATTTGTGTGAATAGTGCATAGGATGGTTAGTGCTGTACATATATCTTGCAATCAGAAGTTCCTAGGTGAATTGAAAGTCCTGGTAGACAAAATCCCCAGTATCGGGGCCACAGTTGTCTGAGACATTGGTCCAACTTGTACTCCCCATGTAATGTGTGGGAGTTGTGTTGCCGTCAACAGGGTGAACAGTTTGTGCACAAAGGTGAACATCCAGAACAGGTTCAGGCTTCCTGGGAGTTGCACTTGGCCATCGGCCTCTCACTTGCCCCTCCTCGGACGACCCCTCTTCTTTGGGGGGGGCCCCTCAAGTACAGGCTGCTGTGGTGCAGGGGACTCTCCGCCAGAGTCATCCTCCCTCCCTGTGGCAGTTGCAGTTTGTTCAGCACCAGATGTTGTTGGAACACAGGGAGGTGTGGACTGGTTGCTGTTCATCTGGGCGGAGGCATTGTAATATGTCCCTGTGCACCGCCGTCATCTCTTGCAGTGCGTCCCACTTGGACTCCACGCGGGACATGTGTGAGTCCAAGCGGGCATGATGGGCAGCCTGCTGCTGTTTCATGTCTCTGAGGAGCCCCACTACCTGGCTGAGATCTCCGGTGCTGGACTGGTACGCATCGGCTATGCGTACCAGTTGTGGGTCATCATGAACACCAGCAACCTCTGCAAGCAGCGACCTCTGTCTCCCACCCCTCCTGCCGACATGTGTAGTGCGTGCAGTGGCACGCACAGATGGCCCTGGTCCCCCTTGGGGGTTGGTGGTGGTGGTGGTGTCCATGGCCCCACGTTGGTCCAGGGTCCCTGTGCTGGTGTTGCTCCTTGTTCTGTCCATGTCGGCAGGGATGGTATTTGTGGTGACAGTCATTGGAGGGGTGGGTGCAAGGGGGGCAGCTGGTGGTCCTGCTGGTGCTGCAGCTGGTGGTCCTGCTGGTGCTGCATGTTGACTTGCATCGGATGTGCCAGGTTGGTCTTCTTCGTCCGAGGAGGGCAGAGGCTGTACAACACCAGTGAGCTCCGCATCCTCTTGGGACTGGGACTCCTCAGCGTCTGCTGCTGTGTCCCCATCATCACCTGTTTTTGGGAGACACACACAATGTATGTTATGTTTCTGCAGGCATCAATGGTTGACACACCTGACAGTTGTGACTGTGCCTCTGGGTGCGGGCCTGTACATTGCATTGTCCTAAGTTGTCACAGTCAGGGGTTGATATTGGTGTAGCACATTGTCCTGCATTATTTGGGCATTTCTATGTATTTGTTGGGGTGTGAACATGGTCTGCATTGGTTGTATTTGGTTGACAGCCGGCCCTCCTTCCCACCCAGCCAGTCAGTTATCCCACCATGGACTGTGCTTGCATTGCAGGGAGTGAAAGTTGTCTTTCAGGATGTCAGTCAGTGGTGTCCTGCTGTTGGTTGTTGCACAGTTGCCAGCAGGGCCTTGTGCTCCCCACAGCAGTAGCCAGTGTCAGCCATCTTGTCAGTCCTTATCCACTCCCTGTGATGTGAGCATGGTTCAGGGTGGTGTTGATGGGACAGTTGTGGGGGTGAGGTATGTCTGTGACTATGACTCCCATCATGCTATTGCCTCCACCCCACTTCCCAGCATTCCCATACTTACTTGCTTTTGTGGGGAGTTCAGTGTGTGTGGGTGTGAGAGCAATGGCAAGATGGCTGACAGTGGTGTCCTGCTGTTGGTTGGTGTGCAGTTCCCAGCATGCCCTTGTGCTCCCCACAGCAGTAGCCAGTGTCAGCCATCTTGTCAGTCCTTATCCACTCCCTGTGATGTGAGCATGGTTCAGGGTGGTGTTGATGGGACAGTTGTGGGGGTGAGCTATGTCTGTGACTATGACTCCCATCATGCTATTGCCTCCACCCCACTTCCCAGCATTCCCATACTTACTTGCTTTTGTGGGGAGTTCAGTGTGTGTGGGTGTGAGAGCAATGGCAAGATGGCTGACAGTGGTGTCCTGCTGTTGGTTGGTGTGCAGTTCCCAGCATGCCCTTGTGCTCCCCACAGCAGTAGCCAGTGTCAGCTATCTTGTCAGTCCTTATCCACTCCCTGTGATGTGAGCATGGTTCAGGGTGGTGTTGATGGGACAGTTGTGGGCGTGAGCTATGTCTGTGACTATGACTCCCATCATGCTATTGCCTCCACCCCACTTCCCAGCATTCCCATACTTACTTGCTTTTGTGGGGAGTTCAGTGTGTGTGGGTGTGAGAGCAATGGCAAGATGGCTGACAGTGGTGTCCTGCTGTTGGTTGGTGTGCAGTTCCCAGCATGCCCTTGTGCTCCCCACAGCAGTAGCCAGTGTCAGCCATCTTGTCAGTCCTTATCCACTCCCTGTGATGTGAGCATGGTTCAGGGTGGTGTTGATGGGACAGTTGTGGGGGTGAGCTATGTCTGTGACTATGACTCCCATCATGCTATTGCCTCCACCCCACTTCCCAGCATTCCCATACTTACTTGCTTTTGTGGGGAGTTCAGTGTGTGTGGGTGTGAGAGCAATGGCAAGATGGCTGACAGTGGTGTCCTGCTGTTGGTTGGTGTGCAGTTCCCAGCATGCCCTTGTGCTCCCCACGACACAGCAACAGTGTCAGACATCTTTGATGGGCCTTTCCACTCTCTGTGGGATGTGCATGCGTGAGTGTGAGCTTGCTGGGCCATGTGGTGGGGGATGTAGAGCTGTGCCTACGACTCCCATCATGCTATTGCCTCCACCCCCTTCCCAGCATGCCCATGCTTCCTTCCTTTTGACTCTGCTTCCCTGTGGGGTGGGCTGCCTGTGCTGACAGGATGGCTGGGAGTGTTGTCCTGGCAGTTGTTTGGCTAAAAGTCCCAAGAGTGTCCCTGTGCTTCACACTACATTACCCAGGGTGGAGGTTCTTTGTGGGATCTTGAGTTAGGATGTGAGGCATTGCATTCTCCCAGGTGGGTTCTGTGGAGTTTGTGTTGAGGGGGTGTGTGAGGGGAGGTGCTTGTGACTATGGTCAGTGCTGCGAGTCCTCCTTCCCACCCAGCCAGCCAGATATCCCACCATGGAACGTGCTTCCATTGCAGGGAGTGGAAGTTGTCTCTCAGGATGTCAGTCAGTGGTGTCCTGCTGTTGGTTGTTGCACAGTTGCCAGCAGGGCCTTGTGCTCCCCACAGCAGTAGCCAGTGTCAGCCATCTTGTGAGTCCTTTTCCACTCCCTGTGATGTGCGCATGGTTCATGGTGGTGTTGATGGGACAGTTGTGGGGGTGAGCAATATGTGTGACTACGACTCCCATGATGCTATTGGCTACACTGACGTGCCCAGCATACACAGAATTCCTTCCTTTCAGTGGTCTTCACTGTGTGTTGGTGTTGTAGTGGTGGCTACATGTCTGGATGTGTTTGTTAGTTCTATTTGTGCCACTGCCTAGCTGTAGTTGTAGTTGTGTTTGTACATGTGATGACACGGTTAAATGTAACTTTGAGATGGCATGTGTTGTGTTTATCTGACTGACATACACATTTTGGGATGATTCTGTTCTGGTTGCTGTGTAATTGCTATGAGTGCATGGTTTGACTCTCCCCTTGACAGTGATGTGTGTGTGTATTGTGGCAGAATATTGTGTACATTTGTTGTGTACTCACCAGGCTCTGGGATGTTCTCTAGTCCATAGACGCTCACTGGCGGAAGGATGGCCCGCACCTTCTCCTCCCAGGGCCTGAGGTATACTGGCTTGGCAGGAGGGCCACTGCTGGTGTATTGGCTCAGGAGGTAGTCCTTCTTGAGCAGCTCCCGTACCCTCCTGCGCACGTCATACCACCTGTTCTGGATGTCAGTCTTTGTGCGCAGACATGGTGATTGTGCGTTCACCCTGTTGATGATCCTCTCCCACATCTTGGTTTTCTGGGAGATGGGTGTCTGTTGGACCAGTGTGCCAAACAGCTGTGGCTCTACCCTGAGGATCTCGTCTACCAGGACTTCCAATTCACAATCTAGGAACTTGTGATTCTTCTTGGGGGCATGGTGATGGGTGGTGATGGTGAGTGATGTGTGTGTTGGTGTGCAGGTGAGGGTGTGTGAGTGTGTGTTTTGCTGGGTGTATGTGAGGTAGCTATTTGTTGGTGTGCTGATGGTGTGTGGCTTGTGTGAGGGATGAGCTGTGGGTGTGTGGTTGCTGTCTGTTGAGTGCTGGCAGTAGAATGGCATTTGCAAAGGATCATGGTTGGGATTTGTGTCCTTTATATGGGTGGAGTTGTGGGTGTGTCTTTGTTCTCTGTCCCCCCTCAGTATTTATTGGCTTTGTAATTGCTTGTTTGGCCTTTTTTTGTGTATTTTTCCTTAGTACTTTTTGTGCATGTTGGAAACGTTCTTGTGACCGAGTCGGACCCTGCATTTGTCTCGTACAGTCTTCTCCGTTTCGTTCACGCTGTGTTTGTGCAGTTTTCTATGCTGCGTACGCGTCGGTCGCGGTGTTTTGTGTTACTTCGGCTCGCAGTTTTGTATGCGTGTCGGTCGTACGGCTTGTCCTCCGTTCGACTCGGTCGTGGTTTTCGCGCCTTGCATCATACTTAGCGGTTTGGAGTTCGCGTGTACGTTTCGGTTGGATTTGTTCCGGTGCGTGTCGGTCGGTTCGATTCGCGTGTTTTTCCGGCCGGATTGCTGTTTTCCGTGCGGCTCGGTCGTTCGGCTTGGGTTCAGTACGTGTCGGTCGGATTTTGCACGCCTTGCATCGTACTTGGCGTGTCGGGCGCCACAGGTACGTGTCGGTCGGAATAAATTCCGGCTCCGAGTCGGTCAGTGCTTTTTCCGGCCCGAATCGGAATCGACCCCAGAGTGTGTTTGAAGTTTTGGCCTTTCTTCTAGATCAAGTATAATTTTTGTGGTAGTAGTAATTAGGTGGGAGGCCATTGTTTCTTTCAATATAGCCACTGCCATGTGATGCCCAGGTGAAGAGATGAGTGCACAGTACCACTAGGCATGCCTGCCTCAGGTGGATGTAGAGTTACTGCCAGAAACTACCTGGAGACCAGACACAAAGCACTACTAATTTATTAGAACTCGTTATGAGTATTTTAGGTATAGAAAAAGCAAATAAATCTACAAAAAATTGACATATATTTTCATAGATTGCATTATGTTTGAAATATCAGTTCTTCATCTTCTGAATTATTTTCAAACTGACTGGCAGCTTCTCCCCTCAGTTTTGCCCAAGTTTCTTCCTCTGTTCCCTGTTCCTCGAATGGGATTCTTACTGAAATCATTGGCTGGTCCATTGTCTGTTTAACTCTCAGATTTGAAAAAATATAGGGTAGGATGATTCCACCTTTCACCTCTTCCATTTTTTGTAGCACCCTCCCCAGCCTGGGTACTCGCTAATGACTACGCCAAACACAGAGCTTAGTATAACATGTCTTCATTTCCCATTGTGTCTCTCTGTCTCATTGCCGTTAAGTAATTCTGATAGACATGATAAAGTTGACCGGGTTTTAGCAAACATCACAATTGAAAAGACAAATGGCTATACTTTGCGTTGGTCAATGGTGGACCCCTTATCGATTACCAAACAAGTGATAGATAAATGTAAATTGGCTTTTGAGACTTGCTTGAGTGATACAGCTGCCCCAGACAGTATCCTGACTTCTTTTCAATCTGTAAGGGAGGCATTATTCGTTCAGAAATCAAAAAAAGAAAAAACCCAGGGATAGTTTGACTCAAATTGCACTCGAGCTTACTCCAATTAAAACATTTTATTACATAAGATCCCTAGAAACCTAGATGCCGTGAGGCAGGCAAGAGGGGAGTATAGGTTAGCTCTCAAGGAAAGAAAAACGGCCTTGAGAAATGAATCATGGGAATCCTTGCATAAGGCCTCTTTAATGGGAGATAGCTCGGCTTTCTGGAAAGCTGTTAAAGCACGTTTCCTGACCCCTGGAGGTGGTTCCACAATTGAAATTGCGATAAGTGAGGATCAATGGATTGAGTATTTTCCAAGGGTATTTAATGGTGTGGGCAGAATTGATAACAACCAAGAGGTAATTTCCTCGGATTCCCATATCCAATATTCTGATCTCCAATTTACACTGGATGAAGTGAACCGGGCAATCTCTGTAAGCCTGGGTGGGAAGGCTCCTGGGCCGGACGGTGTTCCGGTAGACTTGCTTAACTCAAACATGACTTTATGGGGGCCAATTATCACCCAGGTAATCAATGCCAGCTGTTTTGCACCTTTTTTGTCAACCTGGGTTGAATCAATTATTGTGCCAATTTTTAAAAAGGGGAACCGTCAGGACCCTGGATGTTATAGGCCCATTTCATTATTGGATTCTATGACTAAAGAGTGGGTCGAATAATTTTAGAACGTTTACATGTGTGGGCAGAGGATAATAAAGTCCTATCTGATATACAATATGGTTTTGTGAGGGCTTGGGGATGACTGAGCAGAGTTTAAATTTAGCCATCCTTGTTGGGAAATATAGACGGGTGAAGGTGGGAAGGCTGTTTTGAGCTTTTGTGGATCTCACTGCAGCTTTCAATTCTGTAAGGCACGCCAAGCTCTGGGAGATCCTTGAGGTGATGGGGGTGGAAGCACAAATCATCCACTTTCTCAAACGCTTTTATAGCAACGCTCAGGCGCGAGTTCGATTCGGTCTGAGTGGTGACTGCACTGCCCCCATTCCCTTAAGGAGGGGGGTTAGGCAAGGATGTGTCCTGGCCCCCTTCCTTCTTAACCTTTATGTAAACGGCCTGGGAGACGCATTGCTTAAAGATAACAAAGATTTTCCTCAGATAGCTGGACGCCCCATACCCGTCCTCCTCTATGCGGACGACGCGGTTTTAATGTCACGTACGCAAGTAGGTCTGCAAAGGGTGCTAGATAGTTTTTCTAATTTTATGAGTGATCTCGGTCTTATGGTGAACACCACAAAGACATTCATAATGAGGTGTGGCCGTGGCAGTCAGAGGTGCAGGGATATGTTCGTGGATGGACAGAAAATAGGGCCCACAAAGAGATTTTCATACCTTGGAATACTCTTTGATCAAAATGATTCATGGGCTCAAGCCGTATTAACTAAAAAATTAGTGTTTTCAAGAACTACTACCGCACTTGTTCATTTTTCAAGAAAATTAGGCAGGAGACCACCAGTGGAGCTCTTGCAGATTTATAAAGCGAAAAGTGTCTCCACAGCAATGTACAGAGCAGGGGTATGGGGTTTTACTGATACTTTATCCACTACAAACGATGGAAAATAAATTTTTGAGATACAGTCTGTCAGTTCCGAGTAGCACATCTTCGTACGCTTGTCATGCTGAGCTGGGCTTACCATACCTCTCTGACCTCATAAAAATGGAGCCTGTCCTCTTATGGCACCGGATTTGGACAAAAATGGAGACCCAGCTAAATAGGGATATTTTAAAGGACAGCTTAAAGTTGGAAGGGGTTTTTAAGATTCCGTGGGTAAGGTACGTTTGAGATTTTATGCATGATTTAGGCCACATAGAATATTTTACTGACCCGAGTACTATGCAACCGATAAGGAGAAAGGACCTAAAAAAAGAGGGCCTCCTGCTTCTGGATACGTTAAGACTGTCGACCGAGATTATAAAGCCTAGTGTCCAGCAGAATCAGCTGATTTTAACCACTTTTAATATTCAACCATATTTAACAACTGTAGCTGGTGGCTACGATAGGTTTTTATTGACAAGATTTAGGTTTGGGATCCTTCACAGAATTGTAAGCTTTCCAAAAATGTATGACTGGGCACGAGAAATGCAATTGTGTCCATGCGACAATCACTCAGACCAATCCACTATTCATGTATTTTTATTTTGTAGATTCTATAGTGAATTAAGAAAAGTGTGGATTGTTCCAATTCAAAAATCTCTGGGGATCAGATGATCCAGCGTGACTAATATAAATTCTTCTCTTTTGGACATAACCTCCAGGTAAAGACCACTCACAACAACTATACCTTATGACGGTGGGGCCCATAACACCGCATAACCATACACTCCCTCAATTGTTCCCTGGGTCACATCCACTTTTACCAAAGAGAAGAACGAAATTGCTGGAGGAACGGGATACCTTATTAAAATTAACAGGATATTTCCTTAAACATCATACATAATCAGTTTTAATCCTATCGGTTCTAAGACATCAAGGTATTCCGCTCTTTGGTCGATGGACCAACTAGTAGAATAAGTTGATGGTGATTAAGACCAGCTCAATCACATTCAAAACCTATTACAACATTACACTTATTATTGAGCTAAAGAACCACAGACTCGTAGTTTTAATTATAATAAAGTTTTATCTATCTTCTTAAATGCATGAGTGAGATTCAAATGTATTAATCGTTTTAATACATTTCAATATCATTATAAGAAATACATTTTAGAAAGAATTTTATGCATACCCCTCTTAGATGGAGAATGAAAAGTTCACCAAAGCAGATAAATTGTAGATCACAGCATGGAATTCCCAAAACTGACTGTCTGTCCCGCTAAACAGGCCTCCTCGACGGACCTCCTATACAGGTTTCCCGCATCGGTCTCGTTCCTTTCCCCAGTCAAGTTTAGAGTTCAAAATGAATATTTCTATCAAGAAAAATGGCCTATAGTAAATAGCAGCAGCTTCTTCAGCATCAACGTTCGGTGCTCAAAAAATTATGCAGGAATAGCGCTCCTCCTACTTAAGAGTAGGTCCTCTTATACCCTACTACTAGCTTACTAAACATAAAGTTGCAACCTTTGGGGGCGAGAATCACGCTAATTGGTCCATTGGAGGGGTGGCAAGAATCACCTCATTGCCCTCCTTGTTTAAACCGGTTCTGAAATTGTTTATGGTTTCATACTTTCACACGACTTTTGGGTAATAGCAGTCCGATTGACAGTTCATTTAATGTTTCTCTTTTCTTGTTACTCATTTTAAACAGTCCATTGTTAATTCACTGATGCTCATCCCCTGTTCTCACGGATGCACGCTGAGTCTTTCTTGGCATTCACCTCGTGTCAGGTCAGCCTGACCTTGACACTTCTCACTCTGGGCTCGACTCATACCCACGTGGTATGGTTCTGCGGCTTTCTTCCGCTTAGAGACCATCTTTGCGTCTGCGCACTGACCTCATCTGCTTCGGTAGCCATTTTTACAGCACGGCCTAACAGGCCCGAACAAACTATCATGAAAACAAACACAATCATAATTAAAATAAAGAAAATAAGCCTTTCTGTTTTCCACCCGTCATTCTAAGTACCCCAATTAGGTGTTACCTAGCAAAAGCGACATTTAAAGCCATGTTTACTTACAATCTGCATTCTTTTGCCACAATACAATTTCTTTACATAGCACAAATCATGCAACATTACTCTAATTAGTACGCAAATCACTATACTAGTATTACTTCACCTTTACGATTGTAAATAAGTTAATTTTGCACATAAATTGCGATTACCGTTTATGTAAGTGTTTACCAAAAGGTGTAAAATGTTGGTTAGTCCATCACACAATTAATAACATTAATTCATTAGTATGGTTATTAGGGGGTTCCAAATTTTTTTTTTTCATTTACCTCGCTCCATCAACTCCCCCCTTTGGTGATTTTTAATATCACCACAAAAACCCATGTTACACAATTTTTCAGATAGAATGTTTCTTGTCCACTTGCTTTTGTTAGTTCACACATCAGTGTCCCTTTCATCTTGTCTTTTTGTTCTTTCATACATGTTTTCTTTTAGTTCTTCAAGTTCTATTTCTCCCAATTCTCGTTCTCTTTCTTTATTTATCTTATTTTCTCTTTTTATTTTATTTTGTCTTTTTCTCCTTTTAACACATATAATAACTAATTTCACTAATAACACCACTAATATTACTACTGTTGCTGATATTAAAACTTTCCCTACAATAGAACCACCTATTTCAGTGAACCATTTTGGTATTGCGGAAAAACTCTTACCAAGTTTCTCCCAGGGACCTTCAACCTCCAGTGGAGCAAGTTCTTTGTGCAAATTAGTAATATTCTTTATATACTTCTGTATATTTTCACTTTTATCTGGAATGTAAGTGCAACAATGTTGGACTTTCAGCATTCCACAGACTCCACCCTCTTTTGCCAAAAGAATGTCAAGAGCAAGTCGATTTTGCATCACCATAGCTCTCATGGCAACCATCTCGGTATTTACCATCAAGAACCCTCCAGCAGTATTCGTGGATAAACGATCTACTACTGTGGACAGTTTCCGAATTTTAAATGCATTCAAAGATATACCCACTGCTGGTATCAATGCTCCAAAAATATCACCAACTACTTCTGAAAAACTTTCCCTTTTTCTACGTGTAAATGTTTCACCCATTTCGTGTGTTCCTTTCTCTCCTCTCTCCACATGAAAAATCTTTGGAAAGACCAGGCCTAAATAGCACGACCCATACTAATGATCCGGCAACCTGTAATAAGCTCTGTTTCCACAAATATAATAGATCCCTGGAAATATTGGATCTTTTCCTCCTTTGAATCCCCATCCTCCTAAAATTTTGTAATTGTCTCGGCATTCACTGGAACCCACGAAATAGTTATCATACCTAGTTCTATTTCTACTAAAGCACAACTTTCCCTGTTGGGGCCAATCTAATGTCATAGCTGCGTTTGTCTCTCTCTTATCATTATTTTCTCCTTCAAACGCCCAAAGGGGTGTTTTTGTCTCCTCTTCTATTACTTTTCTTTGAAACTTAACTCTTCTGTTTTCTACCATTTCTAAAAATACTTTTTCTTCTTTCTTTAATTCACAGGTAAGATTGTACCTAGCTATATACTCTAATGTTAAATCTTTATTTTCTAGGAAAAATTCACCAAACATCCTTGCTTCTTTCACCTTATTCAATTCAGGGATTATAGGAATTTGTGCAAAAATCTTATTTATGTCAGTATAATAATATTCTAATCTACCTGTTTTATAAAACAAACTAGCTAAAACACTACATGTTATCCCATACGTCAAAGGAAGGTGATGATAGGTCACACCTTCTGTGACAGACGCAGGTAATTGCATACAAACATAACAATCCCTCACATCCATTGTTTCTACATATTCATATAACAATTTCGTGAAAACGTTCTTTGAAAAATCAGTTATAGATTTATCCTTATGTAACTCGGCACTATCTATTAATGTTGCTGTGTTCTGTGTGTTAGCTTCTTTATCCTTTTTCGTGTTGTTTCCTAATATGGACGTTTCTTCTACAACTAATCTAATTGGAATGGTGATTGCTAAGATAAGCCAGACAAACATTAATAAGCCTGTACAAAAGAAACACATTCTACACCATCTTTGTAAAAACTCACATCTAGATTTTCTATTCTCCGTGTCTACCATCTTGTTCTATTACTTAACTATTTATATATGTACAGAAAATGTGTCACCACACCCCAGAATGAAGTTTCAGCCACTCTACCCTCTCACTTTGTCTCGTTTGGTACTTTCTTTAGTTCTTCTCAGAACTCTTCCTTGTCTTGTTCAGGTTTTGGTGTCCAGTCCGGGTTTTTCTCTTTAATCTTCTCAAACTTGTTGCACTTCACTTTCACCCATTTGTTTGCAGCTTTCTTCTGGGCTCTCGTGAGTGTTATCTTCTTCTTTGATGTCAGTCAATGCGATGTAGAGCCACTCAGGTGACTTATATTTCAAATTAGGTTTCTTCGCTCTTTTCGTTTTCTGCAATTGTTTTCCACTTTGTTTTCCTTGTTCCCTTTGACTTGTTATCTCATTCACCTGTTCTGCATTATCTCTATTTAAGTTTATTATTTTGTATCTCAATCTTTTGACTTTGTGGGGCCAATTATCTCCTTTTCTCTGCCTTTTCGGTTCACTTTCCTTTTCCTCTCGTTCAGCTCTCCAAGTCCTCTTTCTTGGTCCTAGTCTCTGTTTTCTCTCTTCTTCACTTTCTTCTGATTCTGTTTCAGACCTTATTTCACTTCCTCTTAATTTGAACTTTATGATTTCACCTTCATTATCTAAATCTGAACCTTCCTGTGTCTTTTCTGTTTGGACACTTGTTTCTATCCCTCCTCGAGTTTCTTCCGGATTCTCGTTGGTCTCTCTGTCTGTTTCTAAATTTCCCTGTTGTTCATTTATTTGTTGGTCTGTCCCTATTGCTCCTCGGGGTTTTTCTGATTCTTCTTCTATCTCTCTGTCTGAATCTATCCCTCCCTCGTCTAATTCGACAATCTTTGAAGGAAATCTACCAAAGCTTGTGCTTGGCTGATCATTGTCACTGTTTCTTGGTTCAGCTTCTTCGTTTATAATGTCAGTTTTCCATTTATTCTTTGGCTTTTCATCACAATCTGATTGGTCTGTTTCAGATGCTGAACTAGTTTCTGATATTTCCAGATGTCGACTTACAGGTCGATCTTCAAGTTCTGGAACCTTTGTTATTTCAAGTTCTTCTTCTGTTGCCAAATTTGTACCTGGGTCTTCCAGATGTCGACTTACAGGTCTATCTTCAAGATCTGGGACTCTGTTTGTTTCGACTTCTGCATCGGATGCTGAACCGGTATCAGATATCTCCAGATGTCGACTTACAGGTCGAGCTTCAGGATCTGGAACTCTGATAGTATGGCTGGCATGCACCCAGTTTTTTACTCCAGCACATTTGACAGCAGTTGTTGTCACCAGGATCACTTGATGTGGTTTATCCCAGCGAGGAACCAAACAATTTCTTCTTCTGTGGACTTTTATGCGGACCCAGTCTCCTGGACTCAAATCATGAGCTGGTTTTCTTTCGAGAGTGGTCGCATCCGGTCCAACCTGATGAAACACAGAATGTTCCACATCAGCCAATCCTTTGCAATAATCCAACACGAGATCATCAGTTATAGTCAGCAGTTTGTTGACAGGTACATGTGCTTGTCTCATTGCTCGTCCCATGATTATTTCGTGGGGACTTAGACCTGTTTTTCTGTCAGGTATGCTTCTGATGGTCATCAATGGTAGGGCATCAGGCCATTTGAGTCCTGTGGCTTGACACATTTTCCCTAACCTATTCTTTATTGTTCTATTCACTTGTTCTACTACTCCAGAAGCCTCTGGTCTGTATGCACAATGTAATTTCTGTTGAATGTCAAGGGCTTCACATATCAGTTGAATTAGTTCATTTTGAAAATGTGTTCCTCTATCTGTTTCAATCGTTACTGGAAAGCCATATCTTGGAATGAATTCTCTCAGCAGGAGCTTTGCTACAGTAACTCCATCATTCCTTCTTGTCGGATAGGCTTCCAACCAACGAGAAAACAAACAAACGACCACAAGAACGTACTTTAGTCTATTGCTTGGGGGCATTTCGATAAAGTCTAGTTGCATTCTGGTAAAAGGACCTCCTTCTCGCCCTATTGTTCCTAGACTCACTACTGTTTTTCTTCCTGGATTTATCTGTTGGCAAGTAAGACATCTTTGACAAAGACTCTCAGCTATAGCTCTGAATTTTGGGTTATACCAAGTTTGTCTGAAAAGTCGGATCATGGCATCCCTTCCAATATGAGCTTGTCCATGGTACATCCGTGCCATGTTAGAGATCATGCTATCAGGCATAACTGGTCTTTCATCTCTATAAACCCAAACGTCATCTTCCTCCCTCTTTCTGCATCCTGCTTTTATCCAACCATCTTTTTCCTCATTGTTTGCTTCTTCCTGTAATTGTCTTACCTCATCCCATGTTTCAACAATGTTAGTAAACAGCAAGGGACATGAAACATGCTCTCTTTCTCTTCTTCGGTTTAACGAAACCACATTTTTAGCACAATATTGGGCTATCTCAGCGGCATATCTATTACCCACGGTAATGTAATCCGCCTCATTTTTGTGTGCAGCACACTTCACCACTGCGATCTGTTTAGGCAGCTGTATCGCCTCAAGCAATTTCTTCACAAACTCACCATTTCTAATTGGAGTTCCTGCAGACATCAAGAAACCTCTCTGAGACCAGATCTGTCCAAAGTCGTGGACCACTCCGAAGCCATACTGGCTATCTGTGATCACCGTAATTCGGACATTCTTTCCCAGTTTGCACGCTTGAATCAGAGCAATCAGCTCAGCCACTTGGGCTGAACGTATCCGTCTCAAACAAGATGCTTCCATTATTGCAGCTACTGTACACACAGCATACGCCGCACTCAAAACTCCTTCACTTGTCCTCAAACATGAACCATCCACAAACATCACATAATCTGATTCTTTTAAGGGCTCGTCTTTAATATCTGGCCTTGGTTTCGTACAAAATTCCAGCACGTCCAAGCAATTATGATCGACTTCATCTTTGTCTTCTACACTCCCTTCATCTGGCAATGATGTCGAAGGATTCACACTTGTGCATCTGTCAATAGTTACATTGTCTGCACTCAAAATCACTTTTTCATACCTAGTCAGCCGACTATGTGTCATGAATTGCGTTTTGGTTCTTGTCAAGAGAATTTCAACAGAATGTGGAACGTATACTCTTAATGGATATCCCATCACTATTCCTTCACTTTGTTCCAGACTCACACAAGTAGCAGCTACTGCTTTCAGACAACCAGGCAACGCTTTTGCCACTGGGTCTAAAACAGCTGAAAAATATGCAATAGGTCTTTTCATTTTTCCATGTCTTTGCACTAAAACTGAAAGTGCACATCCATCTCTCTCGCTACAATACAATTCAAATTCTTTTTCATAGTCAGGCATTCCTAGTGCCGGTGCTTCACACAACCTTGTTTTTAGTTCTTTGAAGGCTTTCATTTCTTCATCATTCAATTCAAACGGATCTTTAACATCCTTTTTTGTCAATCGCTGTAAGGGTTTCGCAATCAATGAAAATCCACTTATCCACTGTCGACAATACCCAACCATTCCAAGGAACATTCTCACCTCTCTCTGTGTCATTGGAGCTCTCATTCCTCGGATAATCTTTATTCTTTCTGTCGTTACCTTTCGCACTCCCTTTTCAATCTTGTGACCTAGGTATTGAACTTCCTGTTGACAAAACTGTAATTTAGACGGAGACACTTTATGTCCTCCTTCAGCTAAGTGGTTCAGTAAAGCAATTGTGTCGGTAACACATGCTTCTTTGGTCTTTGATGCCACTAACAGGTCATCAATATACTGAACCATCACAGATTTTTCAGGCATTTTTAAATCCTCCAACGATTTCTTTAGGATCTGATTAAAGATTGATGGACTTTCAGTATACCCTTGAGGAATTCGGCACCATGCCAAAATACGCTCTCCGAACCGGAACGCAAATAATGGCTGGCTATCTGGATGTAATGGAATAGAGAAAAATGCATGGCACAAATCAATGACTGTGTACCATTCTGCATCACGTGGAATCTGATACAGTATTACAGCGGGGTTTGGTACAATTGGACAACAAGGAATAACGATTTTATTGATTTTTCGTAAATCTTGCACTATCCTATATGTCCCATTTGGCTTTTTCAGTCCCATTATAGGTGAATTACATGGACTGCTCATTATTTCTTTCAAGATTCCCTGTTCAATCATTTTATTGATTACAGGTGTTATTCCTTCAATAATTTCTGGCGTCAATTTATAATGTGGAGTATTTGGATAATTTCTTCCTTCTCTTACAGTAATTTTTACAGGGTCTACTCCTCTCATTAATTCAATGTCTTCGCCTGTAAAATCCCATACTTCAGGTCTGACTGTTTCTTTTAACTCAATTGGGATTTTCTCTACATCAAACACAGGAAACATGTCATTCACTCCTGGCTCTAGTTCTGCCATTGTCATTTTATATAGTACATCTTCATCTGGTGTCTGAAATGCAATCCCATCCGGGGTACAATAAATGGTGCAATTCATTTTACAAAGTAGATCGCGTCCAAGTAAGTTTACAGGACTGCAATCACACACCACAAATCGGTGCATTTCTCTGAATGGTCCAACTTTCACCTCTACTAGTTTGGTAAGAGGCGCCTTAATCTGCTGGTTTGAAACACCTACGACTTGGATATATTCACCTGAGAGAGGAAGGTTTGGAATTTCCACTGATCTAACAGTAGAACGGGTAGCTCCAGTGTCCACAAGGAATGTAACATTTGCACCATTCACTTCTCCATCCACAAATGGACCTGTCTGATCTACCTCTAGAGTTGCGCCAAGTACGCACTCTTCCTCCTCTCCTAGGCACCGTCATAAACTTTCATCCGATTCATTCCCATCCTGTCGTAACCAATACTGCGATATTGCAGCTGCGCGTGGCAATTGTGTTACCTGCTCTCCTCCGTAGAATCCTGACTCTGCACTGTATCTCTGAGGGTTTACACTCTTGGGAAGAGGTGGTTGTGGCACCTGACTCTGTTGAGTAACTACCTGCGGTTGCTGCAGTTGTTGGTAACTCACCTCACTCTGCACCTGTGGATTTAATGATTGATTTTCCGTATTAGCTTTTGGAGGAAATTTACACTCGTTTCTCCAATGCCCTAATTTTCTGCAGTTGTGGCATGACCACTTTTTCTGTGCCTCTTCTATACTCATTTGACCTTTACCTTTACCTATATTCGGTTTGGATTTAGTCTGTCCTGTCTCATTAATTTGATTATTCAATTGAGCTTCTTGTCTTTCTGCAACCTTCACTTGTGCCCACATCGCTTTTTCTTTTAATTTACGCTGTCTACACTCAATGTCATCACTACAATATTTAGCATACCTCAACACTTCGTCCACCGTGCTGTTCTGCCAACATAACATGTGCTGCTTAATCATTTCGCTTATTTCTGGTTTCAATCCATAAACAAATCTGTATACAAAATGACTCATGTCCTTCTCACTCAGAGTCTCATAACTGCTATACTGTTTGAAAACCAAAAGTAGCCTTTCATAGTAGGCGTGTACAGACTCCTTACTCTCTTGCGTAGTTCTGTCAATCTTTACCCAATCAGTTTCTTTGGGTGAAATTTTGTTTTTAAAAAATGTAATAACCTGTTCATACTTCCTCATTACTTCTGGACCTGGCGCTCCTGTTTTTGCATCTCTAGGATATTCTACCGTTGGCCAATCAATGGTAATCTTACATTCTGTCCATAAATCTGCTGGTACTACGATGTCAAATAATCCATCCAAGTCTACCCACAACACCTTCGAAACTTTGACAAACCTTTCCACTTGTCTGTACCATTCTACAGGCTTCTCTCTCAATTGGAACATGTACATAACTACCTCCTGGAGTTTCTCTCAATGGATACTCCCGTACAACTGACTCCCTGTCTTTCACCGCAAAAGCCAAAGACGCTTTGTCGGTTGTTCCCTCTTTTCTTTTGGTCCACCTGCTCCTCCATCTGTCCACATCACCCCATTTTCTCAACAAAACGATCAGTTCTTTTATCTGGGTTAATCGTCCTGATGTGTTCAAGTTTTCTATATCTTTTTCACAAAAATCTACCCTATATGGTTTCTGTAGACTCCTGACCTTTACAAATTCTACTCCTAGCTCATTCGCTGTCTCTTCCAATTTTTCATGTAAATTTCTAGCTCTCCATGTAATACTCTTACATAGGAACATTACCTCTTCGTCCTGATATGTTTTCAATTTTTCTGTACCAATAGTCCCTAAAATCAGCTCTTCCATATCTATATTTAGCCTAATTACATCCAATGGTTGCGGTCCTGTATCTTTCTTTTGCAAATTTGTCATCCATTCATTTAATTCTTCTGGAGTTGGACCTACAGGTGTACTATTTATTTCTATCCAATTTTTATTCCTTTCTGGCGTTTCAGATGCAGATTCGGTTCCCATTGGAATCCTTTTTATCTCACTCTCATTTACTGTCAGGTTAGTAGGCGGACTCGGTCTATATGAACTGACCAAATCTCTTGTCTCCCTAGTTTCTGTAATTATCCCTTCTCTCATTCTTTGCATATTTGAGTTCATCGGGATGGTTAAGGAATGCTCATCTATTCTCTGGTTTTCAAAAACTGGTATTACAGGTCCTATTGTCACTGGCACAGTCACAGCTTCCATGTTCATCGTTAACTCTCTTATTTTCTCAGTCAATTCTCTTGTGGTTTTAGCTAACTCAGCTGCATTACCACTGTCAGACTTTTCACTTTGTGGAGTTTCTAACTGTTCATTTGACCTATATATATCGTATCTCCGTTCTGGACTTTTATTCCTCCCTGTTTTCATTGGCGGTGCATTGGGTGTCACCACCGCAGAATTCTGTTGATATGGAGGTGGTTTTCTGTTTAAAATATCTTCCAGCAATTCATCCTCTGTTTCGCTACCTCCATACCCATACCTTTCTGTAGCTGTATGTTTCTTTTTCTCTGTACACTTCCTTCCTGTACCCTCTTCAACTGTTATGGCTGGAAGCAAACCATCTGTCATGTTAGCATATCTCCAACGCCTCATCCTGTCTTCATGATTCACTCCCCATACTCTTCCATGAACCAAACTATAATTCTTTGCACCTCTGTGTCTTTCTCGTTCATACATCTCGTCTTCCCATTCACCTAACGCTTCAAACTGTGTCGGTCTAGGTCTTGGCTCAAGTTTCATCATTTTCTCTCTCAAATTTCGAAGTACAGCTGTGCTAAATGAACCATTCTCTGGAAAAGCCAATACTCCATCATTCTGAGTATATTTTGTCCAATTTTCTAACCAAATGCAAGTATGGTAACCATATTTCAGCATCATATGAGAAGCTGGCGTTTTCGGCGGAGGAATTACTTGTCCCTCTCTAGTCACTACCTTTTTGTCCTTCTTGAAGAAGTTCTTGATTTTCGCCATCCATGACGGTTTCTCTCTACAATACTCATAATAAGCCATATCTCACGATTCTCTCCCTTCGGTAAACTCACAACTCTGTTCTGTTCTCTATGTGCTATTCGGACCTATCCCAGCGCGTCTCACACTAACGCACCAATCCGAAGCCTCTACGTCACCCTCTTCAGACCTATCCCAGTGCGTCTCACACTAACGCACCAATCAGGGCGTTTTTCGTGTTTCCAAACACTGGCCAATCCCAGCACGGTCTTTTGTCAATGTCAGTTCTACTCCTGACCCCTCCTTTACAAAAATTATCGGCAGCTTTTTCTTGACTATATTTTATTAGTTACAACATAAAACACATTTCCATTGTCTGTTTTCGCTAAACAAAAGAGATAGCTTTACTCTATCTTGCAAGAATACAGTTTCGTTCGATAAGTGTAGCACTTCCCTCTACCTTACCCTTCTTTCAAGCAAGGGGTAAACCCGTTTCTCTGGGGATAAAACACATGTGGAGACTACACTGCTCCTGAGAATTAAGGCCAGAGTTTCACAAGAAAACCGGTTGCTATTTCACTCATACACGTTTTATACAAAGAATGTCCCTATCATAACACAACCTGTGTTATCACCAATTTGAAAATCAGACAATGCACTATTCCATGTGACTTCTCTTGCCACACGTGTCCACTTCCTACTTCCCGGAAGCTTCAAAATTTCCGACGTACATATAACATAATACAATTCGACATGAAGTGTTAGACATGAAAATAATCAATAATCAATAATCACCAAACTAATCTATACTAACCATAACTCTGCTACCAAGAAATCTGATCCAGCGCGACTAATATAAATTCTTCTCTTTTGGACATAACCTCCAGGTAAAGATCACTCACAACCACTATACCTTATGACGGTGGGGCCCATAACACCGCATAACCATACACTCCCTCAATTGTTCCCTGGGTCACATCCACTTTTACCAAAGAGAAGAATGAAATTGCTGGAGGAACGGGATACCTTATTAAAATTAACAGGATATTTCCTCAAACATCATACATAATCAGTTTTAATCCTGTCGGTTCTAAGACATCAAGGTATTCCGCTCTTTGGTCGATGGACCAACTAGTAGAATAAGTTGATGGTGATTAAGACCAGCTCAATCACATTCAAAACCTATTACAACATTACACTTATTATTGAGCTAAAGAACCACAGACTCGTAGTTTTAATTATAATAAAGTTTTATCTATTTTCTTAAATGCATGAGTGAGATTCAAGTTTATTAATCGTTTTAATACATTTCAATATCATTATAAGAAATACAGTTTTAGAAAGAATTTTATGCATACCCCTCTTAGATGGAGAATGAAAAGTTCACCAAAGCAGATAAATTGTAGATCACAGCATGGAATTCCCAAAACTGACTGTCTGTCCCGCTAAACAGGCCTCCTCGACGGACCTCCTATACAGGTTTCCCGCATCGGTCTCGTTCCTTTCCCCAGTCAAGTTTAGAGTTCAAAATGAATATTTCTATCAAGAAAAATGGCCTATAGTAAATAGCAGCAGCTTCTTCAGCATCAACGTTCGGTGCTCAAAAAATTATGCAGGAATAGCGCTCCTCCTACTTAATAGAGTAGGTCCTCTTATACCCTACTACTAGCTTACTAAACATAAAGTTGCAACCTTTGGGGGCGAGAATCACGCTAATTGGTCCATTGGAGGGGTGGCAAGAATCACCTCATTGCCCTCCTTGTTCAAACCGGTTCTGAAATTGTTTATGGTTTCATACTTTCACACGACCTTTGGGTAATAGCAGTCCGATTGACAGTTCATTTAATGTTTCTCTTTTCTTGTTACTCATTTTAAACAGTCCATTGTTAATTCACTGATGCTCATCCCCTGTTCTCACGGATGCACGCTGAGTCTTTCTTGGCATTCACCTCGTGTCAGGTCAGCCTGACCTTGACACTTCTCACACTGGGCTCGACTCGTACCCACGTGGTATGGTTCTGCGGCTTTCTTCCGCTTAGAGACCATCTTTGCGTCTGCGCACTGACCTCATCTGCTTCGGTAGCCATTTTTACAGCACGGCCTAACAGGCCCGAACAAACTATCATGAAAACAAATACAATCATAATTAAAATAAAGAAAATAAGCCTTTCTGTTTTCCACCCGTCATTCTAAGTACCCCAATTAGGTGTTACCTAGCAAAAGCGACATTTAAAGCCATGTTTACTTACCATCTGCATTCTTTTGCCACAATACAATTTCTTTACATAGCACAAATCATGCAACATTACTCTAATTAGTACGCAAATCACTATATTAGTATTACTTCACCTTTACGATTGTAAATAAGTTAATTTTGCACATAAATTGCGATTACCGTTTATGTAAGTGTTTACCAAAAGGTGTAAAGTGTTGGTTAGTCCATCACACAATTAATAACATTAATTCATTAGTATGGTTATTAGGGGGTTCCCCCAAATTTTTTTTCATTTACCTCGCTCCATCACAGACAACGTCGCCCGGCGTTCATTGTATTACAATCTTAGGATAATGTACATATCATGTGGAGAATAGCAATGTTTTTAAAGAAAGTAGTTAGCCTCAGGAAAAGTATTGTTATATAAGTACAGAGGTCAAATAGATGCAAAAGGCACACTAGCATTAATCTAGAATTTTATAATCTACCTATATTACGTTTTATTGACATTTTGTGCAATAATATGTCTGTTCTTATGCGTTTTTATGATTGTATGAAATAGCAATTGATATAAAATATGTTTTTTTTTAATTGCTATTTTGTGCAATAACGTATGTTTTTATCTGCTTTTATGATTGTATGAAATAGCAATCGAATAAAGCTGTCTTTGACGTCTTCATTCTTCTGCGTGTTACCGCAAATTCAACATTCTAAACCTGCATTCACTTGACTACGCTCTAATGTTTATGTCACAGTTCTACAGAGTCCATCAGGAGCCATACAGGTTCCATCATTGCAAACTCACACAAAACTACATTTCCCGCTCTGCTAAATAAAAATGTCATTTTTTTTTACAAATATATACACAATCATAGCTTTTCAATGAGTCTTCGTGGCACTTTGATCAAATGTCCTGACCGTGTCTTTGGAAACTGGGGACAGGGAGTAGAATTGACCATGACCTGCGTTGGTGATGTAGGATCAACAGCAGTCAGGGGTCTTCACCTGTCCTTTCAGACCCAGTCTCTACATCGACATCAGTGCCTGATGAGCGATGAGCCATATGTCAGAAATGCGAGAAATTTCACACAATAGACTTTCCAGACTTTGGGCAGTCACCTTTGCTGGTCTCAACATGAAATGGTTCTGCATTGAAAGGAGTATCAGTGTTTCGTTTTCCATGCTGACGAACAGCACTCAATCTCCTCTAGTGGACATAACGCCTTTTGCATGTCGACGCTTATCTGCATAGGCCTTCATTTTCCTTTTACAATCTAAGTCTTTCATGCAGGTTTCTTTCTCAGTATTTGATCTTCTGTTGGTCCACTGAGGTAACTTGGTTTTCGTGGCTCTACCGAAAATCAAGGTAGCAGGGCTTCCACCTGTGGTCGAGTGAGGTATCGAACAGTAAGCTCAAAGAGTCAAATTTAAGATAGATTTAAGGTCGTGTTTTTTCAGTACAGCATGCTGGACAGCTTTCTTAAGAGTACTCATGAAATGTTCGACAGGGCCATTGGCCTGTGGATAAAGAGGAGTGCTCCTCTGATGCTTCACATTAAGATGCCTGAGAGAGTCTCTGAATTCTCGACTGTTGAAAAGTGGGCTGTTGTCAGACTTAAAGATCAGAGCAGCCCCCCCATCGATTGAAGAAGCGTCTAATCTCTGGATGATTCTTTCTTGAGTGATAAATGAGAGATCTTCTATCAATGGAAAACTGGAGTATTCATCAAAGATCACCATTAGGTGATGTCCGTTGTCAAGAGGACCGAAGAAGTCAACAGCAATTCTACACCATGCAAACGCTGGCAACTCTGACATGCTGAAGGTGTATTGAGTGGTTTTTGATGACAGGCAGTTACATAGATGACAGCCCTTCAATTCTCTTTCAAGTCTCTTTTCGAGCTGGGGAAATCAGACTTGGTTTTGCGGCGCTCGTTCGCTGGCAACAATTCCACGATGTTCTTCATGGGGCACTTCAGTTATCTTTTGTTGGAGACTCTCTGGAATGACAATACCCAAACCACTTAGAATAATACTTTCCTGAGTAACGGACAGTTCATCTTTGACATTTTTAAACTTCTGGTATTCATTGTCACTGGTATGAGGTCAAAAGTGCTGGTACCTAGACTGATGCGTAATAATGTTTTTCAGTTTTAGCATATCATTAACTTGACTTGTGGCAGTGACAATATGTTCCAATGAATGGCAGCTGGGGTGCTTGATTTCACAATGAAATTTATGTATACATCAGCCATCTTAGATTGGGTGCCAGGCCACTGTAGAGGCACTCATTAGAAGTAGTCGGCATGGTTTTGATCTTTCCCTGGACGATGCACAATGGTGTAGTTGTATTTTTGAAATCGCAGACCCCAAAGTTTAATGCGAGGAGGCATTTTTGCCTTTGGATTGCAAAAGATGGCCAACGATGCTTGATGATCTGGCACAATCTTGAAGCGCTTCCTATACAAGAATACGTGGAAATGTTCACAAGCTCACACCACTGCTATGCTTTCTTTCTCAGGTTATGAATAAGCACTTTCAGTGTGGGACAAACTTCAACTTGCATATGCCACAATACGTCTTCGAGCATTTGGAGGTCTGCTGTGCTGTGCAAGGATGCCGCCTAACCAGACATGGCTAGCGCCAACAACAACCTCAGTGTGAAGCTTTGGATCAAAGTATGCCATTTCTGTAGCGTTCTCAATAGCTTATTTGACTTTCTGGAAGCTTTGCTCGCATTCATGTGACCAATGAAAAGAAACATTCTTTTTCGTCAAGTCTCTTAATGGCGCACTGACAGTGGCAAAGTCACGTGTATGTCTTGAGCAATAGCTGGCCATGCTAAGGAATGAACGTAACATGGAAACATGTTGTGGAGGACTGGCAGTTGACAACACTTGCACTTAAGTTGGATCAGATGTCATGCTCCATCAGAAAAGATATGGTCAAAGAATTTTAACTTTCTCTTATGGAACTCACATTTCTTAGCATTCAAAGTTAAACCTGCATCAGCGAGCAAATGACACACTTGCGTGAGAACTTTATCATGCTCCACATGTGTAGCTCCAAAAACCAAAATGTCATCACTATATTTAAAAGCATTCATGCCAGGCTGTATGATACTTCGAATGACATCTTCAGATAGCTCGGCAGCTGATGACACACGGAAATGTAGTCTTTTGTAACGGTATAGACCAATATATGTTGAAAAGGTTGTAATGTACCTACAATTCTCCTTCCTACTTTCTTGTTCCTACTAATGAGATTCTTTATTCAGATAAAGGTGAGAGAATACCTTTGCACCATTTTATTGTCATCATGTGGGCAATGTGCGGACCTAGATATTGTTCTTTTTCGGTTGCTTTGTTAGTTTGACGTATATCCACGCAGATGCATACAGCTCCTTCACTGTCCTTTTTGGGTACTACCACTATGGGAGAAACCAATGGAGTTGGTCTAGTGGAACGCTCAATGATCTCATGTTTGAGTAAGGATTCAAGTTCTTTTTCGACTTTGTGTCTTTGAGCAATAGGACGGACGTCCTCATTAATGTGAAATTGGACTTTCATAGTCTTGAGTTTTCCCAACCCACGAAAAATTGAAGGGAATTGACTTACCATTTTGTGATGAGCATTCATGTTATTATAGTTCACAGATATCAGTTTCATAGCAGCAGCGATGCTGAAAATGAGTAAACAGGTGCTTGACGCCGTACCTTGAAGCACATGAATGGGTGCTTGTATTTTTGTTTTCTTGTCTTTCATCATTGCTACAAATGAATCTTTTAGTGGCGTTGATGCAGCCCATGTATACACTGTAGTTTTCAATGGTGTAAACATTGGCATGGCACAACCATCTTCTTCACTTTCACTTGACATTGATACTGAAGAACTGTTTGATGAAGATTTAGATGCAGATCAACTTTGTTTGGTGTCGATTTGCCTCAGGTGATGTGGGCGTTTGGCCTTATGGGCGTTCGATGAATGTCGCTTCTGGAATGTTCAGGCAGCCATTTTGTCTTCACGCTGTGCCACACTTTTTTCCTTTGCCTTGCAGAATGTTACTAAATGGTTCTCCTTTCCACAGCATTTGCAGATCTGCCCAATGGTAGGACATTTACCTTTGTGTGGAAACGAAAATTCACACCTGAAGCACAACTTCTTTTTCTGTGGGAAAATCACTCTGTGTCCCTAGGCCCTAGGCTTTGGCTTTCTTTTCACATTCATGACTGACTCACTTTGGGCATCTCCGGCCTCCATATCAGCAGCTTGTAGATCAGCACTCTCTTCAGCTCTGGCAGCCATGAGAACTCGCTCCAGACTATGAGTTTCTCTCAACATTCATCATATGAACGAATCTGACAAACATGCGTCAATCACTCTGAGGCTTATAGCTTTCTCATTATTAAATTAATTGAACTTACAGTGTTTGATGAGCATATACAGTCTCTCAACAAATCTGTCACTGATCTCACCAGCTTTTAGTCATTCTTGACTGAATATCTACCCTTCGTAATCCACATTCAGCATTGGATTGAACTTGAGATTCAAGACTGCTTTGATTTGACTGTATGGAATATTTTCAGGTCGCTGCATTTTCTTTGACTTCTTTTACACCTTCACCAGCAAGATTCTTAAGGTACTTGATAATCTTATTGTTATCTGCTTCTTCTATCGCATCAATGAAATCATCAAATGTCTCAATCCAGGCATTCTATCAGTCGCCAATATTCAGTTTTTTGGTTGTATTGAATGGCGGTGGTGGTTTCAAGTAGGAAGCTGCATTGTAACCATTTACGAGATAGGCTGACGCTGAGGGTGGAGTTCTCTGTGACACTCTGCTGTCCGCTAGGACCTGCTTTATCCATACCATCTCTAAGGCCCTGTACTGTGCTGGCCTCTGGGTCATCTTAGACAGACAGGCCTTCCTCCTCCATGGGAGCCCTTTGCTCTCAGGAGACCTTTGGAGTTGTTCTGAGCTGCCACCTAGCAGCTTTGGTGGTGTGCCCCTTTGGGTATGGGCAGCTCTGCAAGCACAACCCTGGGTGCTTTTTCTGGGGTCACCTCCCCCAGCCCTGTGGAATGATGACTCTCTTTACTCAGTTCTGGTAAGCAGATTACCGTTTCTTGTATATGAATTTCGTTGCTTGTACGCATCTCTTGGTACTGCCTGAAACCTGGTTGATCTTTGCCTCGCAGCGCTTCTGCTCGCACCGTTATCACTCCATATGATGTATGGCTTTAGGTTGCTTAGTGGTACGGTACCTCTCTTTGCAGCCTTCCCAGCAGGTTTTCAGCAAACGATATGTGGATTTCTCAGCAAAGCTTTTGTTATCGTCAAATGCTTCACACTGGCTAGAGTTGCGCTTTGACTCCACATATGCCAAACGTCGATTCCACACTTCGGTGGAGGCACACGTGGCACGCACGAGCAGTTTGCTGGACCACGGCAAACTCTCTTGGAGAGCACTGTCAGTCTTTGGGTTCCTTAACCCACATCTCGTCGCCAGTTGTAGTGTCTTCCCCAGCCTGGGTACTCGTCAATGACTACGCCACACACACAGCTTAGTGTAACTAGTCCTTATTCTTCTGCATGTAACAGCGAACTTAACTTTTGTAACCTGCATTCAATTCACTATGCTCATAACTGAGTCCTTCAGGATCCACAAGGGTTCCGTCATTTTCAACTCACACAACACTACAGACTTTATTTAGTTCCAATAAGTTAAAACACTACAGAATTTACTTATCAAAAAGGGGAATCAGCCCTTACAATGAGGTTTTTACCTCGTTGTGCCTTTACCACGCATTTTTTAGCACGCATATTTTTACCACGTGCATGCCTTTACAACGCTTGCCTTTACCACGGATTTAAGGTAAGTTGTGGGTGTGGGGGTCTCCCCCCACAAATACATTGTTTTTATATATAAAAACAATGCGTGGTAATGGCATGCATTGTAATAGCATGTTCGTGGTAAAAACATGTGTGGTAAAAAATGTGTGGTAAAGGCATACGATGTCTTTACCTGCGTTGTACCGTCGTACAACCATCAAAAAGTGTAATGACTTCCAGAATTTTAGGGTTCATGTTAGCCAAATTTTAACTGAAGCTTTGGAAATCACTGCTGAATTTTCTCACTAAGATTATTGCAATTGTTGTGAGCTAAACTTCATAGTGCAGTTTATGTTGCAAACTAAGGGGGTAATTTATAATTTGGCAGACAGGGTACTCCATCGCAAAGGCAATGGAGTACCCTGTCCACAAAATGATGGTCCGCTCACTCTATTGAGGGTCAGGAGGGCCATTACCTTTCCATAGACACAGCCCTATTGGCTTCATTGATAAAAAGCTTCCTTAAACGGGCAGCCAGAATAGGGGCCATCAGAGGTAGAACATTACATTATGTGGACGGTGTGATGTCTTTTTTTCTGTCTGTCACCACTAGGCAAAACCTGGCGGTAATGGACATGAAAAACAACAAATAATGACCCCATCTAAAAAAAAAACATGTGTGTATGATTTTGAGAAACAAAAAGTGTATTAATGTTTGGTGGACGACCAGCAAATCCGACGGTGGCCACCCACCAAACCTTTTATAGTCATGGTGGTTCCTGTCAAGGTACAGAAATCACCACTGGTCCAGCAGTGATCTCTAAATTTGGAAGGCAGCAGACCATGAGGGATGTGGATGTAAAGCCCACTGCAACCATGTTGGACAGAATACCATCCACCAAACTATAGATCTAGCCCTAAGTTTTATGGAACAGTAGAATATTCTATTTTGTACAGTGATCACCATTGTATAGAGATCTCACTCAGGCATATGTCAAGAATTGCTTTTTGTGTTCTGGTTTCACATCTCCATTATACATTCTAAAGTACATGGAGTACCACAACCTTGAAGACAATGCACAACTACCTTGGAAAAAAATTGAAATCTGGATAGAAATTGAATGATATGGCAAAGGAGCTACTGGAAATGAGAAAGGTGACGGTCCGGCTACAAACAAACAAGCAAAACATGACCACAAGGGGAGTGATCTTCTTAGGCATAGTCATCACTCAGTCAACCTGCAGTCATCCATGTTCTGGATGCACAGTATCAGATTTAACATTGGTCGGTGTCAATTAGCAGTTCAAGTCGAGTAGGGCTTTAGCTAAAATCCACAGTCCTTTGAATTTGGTGAATTCAGGTTCAGTTTTACAGTTTAAAAATCGAACCAATCAGGTTGAGACACGTTTGGGACAAGGGTTTCCTCTCAGAGAGGAGGCTGCATTACACAGGCTTGTTCTGTTCCCTGGATGCATAGCAGAGTGTTGTGGTTTGAAAGGAAGGTGCAGCACAAAGGACTGCACTGCCAGGAAACCTTGTGTGATACATTCATTGAAGCCCTGGGGAAAATGAATTGGTGGATAATCTGTCTTTGTCATTTCTGTGGGCAGGATCTGTCTTTCATTTTGCACTCACGATTTGCACAAAGAGATATTCACAATCAACTAGGGGTAACCTAACAACACATGTACTGGAGATGATCATGATCACCTCTCTCTGCACATACACATTGTGATGTTTGTGAGCATTGTTTAACTACAGTCACACAACGTCCAAAACATTTCCATTTATTTAAAAAACGAGTAAGCAAAAAGTGGTGCCTGTTACCATAGGTCAATGGCAGTACTAAGCATCACTTCGCAAAACTATATTATTGCTACCACTAGCCAGGATCAATGTTAAAGGGCTTTTTGGTCAACAGCAGTCAGTGGGCAGCAGAACCTTTATCCCAAGGCACAGTCAGACGTCTGGTGGGTAGGACTTGTTTTGTAGGCTGGTATCATTCAAACTAAGCCAAGATGTGAATAGTGTTTCGATTCATGTGAAAACAAGCACTCATGCCGATTAAAATGGGCTAGAGAGATTTGTACATTTGAAAGCAAAAAAGAATCATTATTTTGCTTACTCATTCGTTTAGTCATGTTAATAAAGCACTTTTGTATTATAACTCATTTTATCGCTGATGGATTAAACATTAACATCAAAAGGAACTCTGCATTTCTATGCTAGGTGGATAATGCTCACTTCCAGCCCAGTTAATGTCATTATGAACAACACATGGCAAACAGTCCAGATTAACTAAACAATGACTGTAAGAACTAGATAAATTAAACCCTTATTCCATGCAGAATGTGAGCACCTGGGGTGAAGGGCATAGCATACTTTAAATGCTGCCATTGGCTTCTGCAGGGATGCTGGAACTGAAGGCTCCATCCTCTCTTTGTTCACCCCGGCATCTGCTGCATTCAAGCCTACCAAGAACACATCAAAGACCCCATTTGAAAGGGATGGAAATGCCATGTCTTTGTATGTATGTGGTTTATTATAAAAATTCTAGTTCCACCAATCCAGCGATACAACATTTTCTGGGCCCACCTAATTACCATTGGTCCACCAATGGACCTTTTGAATCAGACTAAGAGGTGATGGGAGTTGGTCTTTGCATTCAATCAAATTTCAATTAACAGTGCAACCCATTTGACTACACAATAAGGACCAGGAATCGGTAGCCTAGTTCAACAAGGGTTTATTACAAATTAAGAATCAAGTTCAAATACACAACTCTTAAAACCATACTGCAAAGGGACAGAAAAACAAATGGAAGTCCCAGCCTCCTTAAGAAATTGAGACAGACTAGTATTAAACAAACAAGCTGTTTTGTGAATCCGATAAGAAAAGTAACAGTAATATCTGATGCTCAGAAAATAATCTAAGATTCTCTCTTCTATACATCAGTAATTTAAGATTTCAAAGTCCAGAGGATGGTTGAGAAACAATGAAGCTCACAATCAGGGAAATTCCATGAAGGAAGTCAGAACTGAACAAAAGGAAGTAAAGAAAGTGTTATCATCTTAGAAGCTCGCCAAGAGGCTTCTATGGGTCAGGAATACGTGTTAGATGAAGCCACACTCAAGCACGAGTCAAAAGAAGCTTTGAGGTCTAAACCTCTCAAAGTCCATTCAGGTAGTAGGGGATCAGGAAAGGTGCCTGCAAGGAATCCGCAAGAAAAATCTGCATAGAGTCTGCAAAAGGGGCTCAGCCCAGAAATCAGGTAAGAAGTTGTCTGACTCTCTGGTGGGGTAAGAAGTCAGGAAGGGTTGTGAAGAAATCCAGGGCAAACACTATATTATAACGTGCAAAGTCCGTAGGTGACACCCCCTTGATCACACCATCATGGGTCCTTTCTCCTCATCAAGTTCCCAGGTTGCAGACTGCTACATCGATGGATTATCCCACACTGGACATGGGAACGACATCTCTTTCTCAGACACACGTGGATTGTAACATTTGCTCAATGGGCCTTTAAGTTGACACTCTGTTTCTCCATGTACCTTTATCAATATCTTCTTCTCAGGCTCTTATCCCTATCTCTAATACAGCAATGTATCTGTTCTAAACTAACAATGCTTGTGAATACCTGCAAGAAATGTCATGTTAGCAAAAAATGGAAACATTATTTTATGAAATACAGCATGGTGAAATACAGGCCTGAACTGTTAGGACAAGTCAATCATTAATTTAATGGTGCACATTTAATATGCGTGGCATTTTCAAACACAAAAGAATATACGTTTCTAGCACAAGGTAGTGAAATCTTATTATGGGAGGCATACAGTAAATCTTAAAATATCAAGTGTAAGTATGACTAAGAACTACATTTAAATGCATATACGTGTAACATCAGTGCACACATTACATAAACTTTATTGTTTCAATTAAGATCACATTCTGAATATATGAGGATGGCTTTAATCACAGTTTCAAACTTTGATTTCTTAAAGTAATTAAGCCAACTTCCTTTAATTCAACATGTGTTAAATCAATTTTATAATTTTTTCAAATTTTTCATTTTGTTGATGTCAACCTCTAATTCATCAGCTAATTCCTCTAATTTATCATGTGCCTCATTATTACATCTGGCTGCTTCCTTAATCAAATGCCTCATGTTATCGCCAAAGTAAGTCAACAACCTATTCAAATCCACCTTGCCCAGAAGCATTTCACAAAATTCGATTTTTAAAATGCCACTGCAGTCATTATCAACTCTGTTGGTGCGCTTGGTACTACCTCAGTAGGGGTTTGCACTACCATACTATTTCCCCCAGCACCTCTAGTCCACTCCTACAGTAGTAGGTGTTGCATCTACTGCTTTGTCTGTATAAGGAGGAGGTCTTGAATTCAAAAGCTCGCTTATAAATGTATCATCACCATCAGACTCATCTGCTTGTTCATTTTTCATTTTCGTTTTTTTTTTTCCTGTTCTTCTTTTGCAGTGACTATAGCAGGGAATGTTTTTGTACATTCAATCATTTCCTCTCTCCAACTTTTTTCCTGTCGATCCAGTTTGCTCCCAAGCCAATGTCTAAATGAACTCTTCACATGCATTCAATTTTCTTTCTTTCTCTGTTGCCATGCCATCCCATTTACTAAGCGCCTCAAACTGTGTAGGTCTGGGTGTCGGTTTCATGTATACATAGTTTATATGAAGAAATCTAGTTTCCTGACATTGAAGGTACCTTCTAATGAAAAGTGTACAACTTCATCATGTGCAGTATATTTGTTCCAATCTGAAATCCAGGTACACCTATAGTACCCAATCTCTCTCATCATCTCATAGGCTGGCGTTCCTTCCGCAGTTAATTTCTATCTCTCCCCTGGTATCACAGTATCCTTAGGCTTTACCAACAACTTGCCAATGTTTACACTCAAAATAAGTTTAAATAAACTCAAACAGGCTAAAAATCACTACGAACTAACTAACAAACAACAACCAATTGCAGCACTGCTCTGAAAGAGGTCAACCTATCACAGCGCAGCTTTGTCAGCAACCAATCAATCAGCTGCTTTGTGATGACGTATCACAAATCCCAGCGTGACTCCCTGGCTGGTCAGCAAATCACAACATGACTTATCCATTAACAGGAAAACAAACACAAAACCTCTTTTGAACCACATAACTGAAAGAAACCTTTGTCTGTTTACCCTAGAAAGGAATGACAAGTCACTAAATTAAGTAAAATATTTCAATCGCAAACCATGGAACTTTAGAAACAAGAACAAAATTCAGAAACGGGTACAGAAACCAAATCAAGTACAGACACAATCCACAAAATACTTCAATCCACAGTAAGCAGACTGATGTCCAGCGGTGATCTACCCTAGTCAGTGCACTTGCTCTGTGCACACAAGCAAATTTCACCAACTCAAATTAAATACACAACCTATATAAAGAAATGTGTTAGTTTTGAATCTCTATCAATGTATAAGTGACACCTCCATCTACACACTACAATTCAAGACAGGTAAAATCGATAAACTTCAAGAGCTGAGATTTCAACGAATCTGATAGCCAAACCAAAACATACCGATGGAGCAATAAAACCTCAAATGTGTTTACAAATTTGAATAGTAAATCAGCACAGCAGTGATCAATCCACCAATTTAACCCACACTCATCATCACATACCCAAACAACTCACAACAGAAACAGAAATCTATCTCAGAAACCCATGTGTCAATGCACACTCACCAAATTAATTCTCCCAAGTTATACTTACACTCCAAAGTGTTCATGAATTTATAGCCAGTCACTTCTCTGGAAAATACAGCACAGGAAAACTTGGCAAAGTTCCCAAAAATCCTTTATCCCTTGGATCAGGCATTAAAGACTCTGAAATCATTGGAAAATGTTTAAGTAAACTCATAATAATAAGGAGGTACTCTTACACAACCATCCTTTGCTACCAAACTTGTGGGGGCTCAAACCTCAAAAATTCACCGAAACTCAATATTTTGAACATCGCAAACTTTACTTGCAGCAGTTTGGCTCCAGCACCCTTGATCTAGTGATGAGTCACCACCCTCCACGACATCAGGACCAACAAAGCAGAGTAAATCAAATAGTGTTTAATTACAAAAATCTTAAAAAGGTGATACCAGAAAGTGAAGTGAATACTATTAAGGCTCAGCTACAAAGTACATAGTCAGAAATCAGAAACCATTTAAATCTAATAAGCAGCAAAATCTCTCCAAAATCTTAATGTCAGTAATCTTCCATTCATTATCACATCAACAGCAGTCCGGAGATGTAAAATACAATATGAAACATTCCCAGACAAAGATTCTTACACTAGCCTGAATGGGAACTTCCAGAGGAAGTGTCCTTCAGAAAGATACATCAGGGACACAATGGAAATTTTCTCCTCTAAGGACAATAACCAATTGTATCACAGTGTCCTGTGCTCTGTGAAAACTGTGGGGAGAGAAGATTCGAAGGGGGACATTGTTTGGGAGGGAGAATAACTTGGAGCAGGATGAGCAAAACACTAAAATTGCATCCATTTAAATGAAATGGTGTCTTCACAAAAATGTGACATATCTAAACTACATTAATAATCACACTTCCCAGAATTATAATCAAATTATTTTAAGTGCAACATCATTAATTCATAAGTTACGGCTACATTTATCATAAAAATCAGTAGTATGCACAAATTATTAGTTACCCAAAATTGCACGTTCGAAAAAACTTTAACAGCACTGCTGCTGTTGGGTAATGTAGGTCGAGTTCTGTAGTTGTCTCAACAAATCCTTGCGTTGTGATGCGAACTTCCCCAATGAGACGAGTCGCAATAGCAAAGATGCTCCTTCTTCTGAGGTTGTTTTATTATTTTGTATGCCTATCTGTGCTGATACCAATAAAATCATCAACAGAGGTTAATTCTTTCCTCACACAATTGATCTGGGGATGAGACATGAGGACATTCTCCTTCCGTAAGCTGGTGCACCCTCTGGTTAGAGAGGGGCACGAGAATATGATGTCTATTATCTGGCTGTGCAATGGCAGTAGCCAATGTAATGGTTGTTGTTGGGGTTCAGTCCCGAATACCGGGACCTTCAAGCCGCATTGGGTCAGGTGTCAATATGCAAGGCCATTCTCGGTGGTACCCCTCTACCGGTTGGGTGTCCAAGGACAATCCGAGTGACCCGACAGTTTTGGCAGGTGTTGTGGAAACGGGTGGGAGCCTGAGATGGTAAGCACGAGATTCCGCTATGGCTCCACCTAGAGTTCAAATTGCTGACTAGGCTTCATAACACACAGTTGGAGACATATTCTAGCAGCATGTTACATTACTACAACACCCTTACAGATCTTCATGACCTTGGCATGGGTCATTTTCTTATGTACTCTGCACTGGTGATGGCTGCCGAAAAGAATGGGGTCAGGGAGACATAGAGCTGCCAAAGCATGAGGTGCTACAGGTGTTGCTGACCCATGGGACATACAGGCGTGCTATGTCCCATCTCTACTGCACCATGTCCACTGCATTAGAAATTAAGTAAACTACAATAAAAACATGCTGAGAGGAGACATTGGGTTGCACTAAAAATGTTTCAACAAGACCAACAACCATTTATTCTGGGTCAGATACATAGGCCAAAGGCGAATATGGGTCGTTACTATGCAAACAAATACTTTGCATACTTTTTGTACGAAGTTTTTACTTCGCACATACCATTACTATGCATCTTTTTAGTGCGCATGCTTTCACTTCGCAACTTCATTGTATTGTATTAAAAATGCTTTTAGTTCGCATTTAAATCTAACGCATACAACTTCAACGCATTTTTCGCTCGGTGTAATTACAATTTAATTGAAACAGTAACCTATCCCCGGGCACGGCCATGTATGTTAATAAATCTTACGTTTACTCATATCTTTCATACTTTTTTAAAACTACCTCTTTCCTTCTTCCGCTTCACTAATTCGTAGAATTTCACTCTAAAAAACAATTTTAGCATTCTCCCGAACTCGCAATATCCTTTATTAAGGGTGTCTCTTTCTTATATCCTCTTACACATGCAAAATTTTTCTCATTATTTCTCGTATTTCGTTATAAATTCACGACTCCGTTCTTCATCTTGCTACCTTTCCTCTTTTTTATTTTCTCTTTTTAAAGTGTATTGTTTTCTATTCCTCATTAAACTAACTATCCTCCCTCCACTGACCTTCTATTTAGAAGTACCTCGTTTAATAACTATTTAAATCTTTTCAAAGATCTTACCTGTACTGCGGTCTTCTATTCTCCTCCTCCTTTGCGCGTTGATCCACCAATTGACGTTGTTACGTACTTGCGTCTAAGTACTTTATTATCATAAAAATAGAAAAAGGACAAATCTATGTTTTCAATTCATTATAAAGTGTATCAATACGCCGATACCTGTCTGCTGTGCCTAATGCTGACGATCCTTTTCGCTGTCATTGTGACCCCGTTGTTTCGCCACAGAGTTGTGCCCCTGTACACCATATTTGAGACGAATGTCCATTCTTTTAAACTCTCCAGTATGCGCATAGCAGCCTGAAGAATACCCAGTGAGTAGTGTGCGTCTCTGCACCCTTGCTAACATCAGTTACTTTGCATTTAATTTAATGTTTCTGATATACTTTTTATTTTTCTGAAATGCGTAGTAACGGTATTTTGTTTTTAAATGAATACTCTTGTACTGTTTTTTTTACTCGTGAACCAACGATACCTGCCTGCTGTGTGTAAGGCTCACGATCATTTCCGCTATCATTGTGACAAATATAACTCGTTACTACGCAAACAAATAACATACAATAAGTTATGGTAGTTGCGTAGAAACGGATCCTCTCCGCTGTCATCGCTAAATGCTGACGATCCTCTCCTCTGTCATTATGACGAATATGACTCGTTACAACGTTGCGTAGTAACGGCATTAGCGAAGTAGAAGCATGCGTAGTAAAAGCATGCTAAGTAATGGAACGTGCTAACTAAAAGATGCGTATAAAAGGTACTACGAAGTAGTGGCCGCGAAGTAATGGTAGTTTACCGCCAAAGGCTGATGAGCACCCTGGTAGATATATAGACCTTGGCTGGCTGAGCATGCCATTGTAAGGATGCGGAAGGCTAATCACTCTCCAGACATAATAGTGTGGTTGACGGATGTTCCAAAGTGGATAAGGCCGAAATTGTGCTACTGCATGACCTTTACCTGGCGCACTGAGTCGAACAGACTATCACCCAATGGGACACAATGCTGCTCACGGTGCTGGCTAAATCGGATGAGAGGCCATCCTAGGATGGACTGGGATAACTTGGGGGAGATATACATGGATTTCTGTACTCCAGCTGATGGGTATCCCTCACTGTAGGCTTCTGTAGGATGTCACACAACAAGTGAACTGTAAGTACTGTGGCCCAGTCTCATCGTGTGTGGGTGCCGACCCCACCTCACATGTTTACCTCCTGCAATATGTGATACATATGTGAGCGAGACTCTCTTTAGCACCACCCCTCCTCCTCACTAGACTACAGGCTACACTAGACACCACGTTTGGGGTCAAGGATGGTTAAAATTGTTTGCTCTTTTCCTCATTGCTGGTTATGGAACACAGCCTCAACCACATGCTTGAGACTGACTATAGGGACCCACTCACCCACACCCACCTCACTCTGATCATTTCTCCGATTCACATGCTCATACACCCATGGCACCAGTTTTCTAAGTTTGCATTGTTTGTAGTTTTATAATTGGCTTTCCTTTAAGATTTCTAATCAGTGAGGCTAACACCCTTTACAAGTATGGCTACACGAAGGTTGGAGGATGTAATTACTTTGTACATACTATGGGGATCCTTGTCAACATGCAGGATATGAGAGCTTGCATAGATAATGTTAGCATATAGATGGCTTAATTCCCCTAACTCTGTAATAATTGATGACCGACACTTATTGAAAAAGATGTACATTTATTTCTTACGAGCCTGGGAGCGGGCGTCCTGTAAATAACTATAGAAATGCTCACCCAAATATTATGAATGTTGAAATGCCAATAAAAATATGTTTAAAAAAAAAAAGGATGGTTACAATTGTTATGCTTTTGGTACCCAGAGGGACTGATTCTAGAACCTCCCAAGGCAATGTGATAATTACTGAGGTACAGCATATTGCATTATAACTTGCTTTTTGACTGTAATCGTCAATGTAAGAGTCTGCTGTGAACTATTGATTTTTAAAATGTCAACAATAAACATATTTAAACAAACAGTAATGGGTGTTAAATGTGAAATGTCCACAAAAAATAGTTTACAAAAAGATGGCGGCATTCAATTATTGGTTAGTGCACAATAGTACATGCCTACCCGCTTTCTGTTTTGTGTAATCTGAACAAGGACAAGGCACTGAGACATAAACAGATGCTGGCGGTGTCACTGTTACTTAATAATTAATTAATTATGAGCGATCAGTGCTCAGTGCCATTCGATAGCCGCCTCCACGCAGGTGTAGCTGAAAGACAAGCCATCTCACCTGAGATTGTAAAGACTGATGCCAGCTCGTTCATTAGCTCCTAATGGCATCACAATCGCAATTTATGGTCTGTGGTTCAATACCCTTTGCTGCTTCGGAGATACAATTCCCCCGACTAGAATTGCAGTTTTAATACCTAGAGTAAATGACTGGTGCATTTAGCTGTGATACCATTTCCTGATCACCTACACCAGCCATAAACAATCACACCACACCGGTTTTACTTGGAAGAATAAAGGCAGCAGGGCATTAAATACTTGACTTTGCATAATACACCGAAGGAGGGTGCTGGATAACTTATTTAGTATGTCTTGATATAGTGCTGATAGGCCCCAAACAGACACAGCGCTGTACGACAGGATTAAAAATGCATTTACGGTTTGAACGCATTATATTGAAAACGTTGCTGCGAGCAATCACGTTAAAAAAAGAGAGGCGCGATGGTTGAGAAACAAACATAACAATCATAATAGGTACATTTAATTGACTATTACCAATTGATCAGTGATAGAAAAAATCAGAAGCATATGTATGCAAAAAGATAGTTATAACAATAATAATTTGCACTATTTATGATTGGTTTTATACAATAGATCAGTAGTAGACAGTAAACAGTTAGCAAGGAGGTGGGGTAGCTTCTAGTGGGTTGATATGAGATATGTTCATGTTTGGTTAAGTAGATGCTCTTTGAACTTACAAAGGAAAGGCACTTCTGGTAACCCATAAACAGTCCTTCCTTCTGGCATGAACACCATTCACTTTCTGTAACTTATAAACATTCATTTCTATCCAGGTAACTGTTCACTTCTGGTAACCTCTAATCATTCATTCATTCATTCTGGATGATCATTCCCATCTGGCGACCCAGATAGGATTAGGAAGGGTTTCGCTTCCCTTGCGATTGTCGTTCCCTTCCAGTAATCTCTAATCATTCATCCCTTCAGGGTGAGTGTTTATTGCTTGTAACCTTAAAACGCTCATTCCATTACAGTCAGCTCTAACCCAAATCCAAATAATCAGTACCAGCCAGGAAAAAGGTTGACTAGGAGAGTTTTTCCTTTGAAGGCAACGTCTCTGCTATCCCCTCGATGACCATGATGCCTTGGGCTGTTCCGTGATTGGTAAGCTTGATACAATAGCATTACCAGGGTAAAGTCTGTTGCAGAAGCTTCTACTTGGTCTTGTGGGTGGCGCACCTAGTTGCAGAGGATCGTCCTGAAAGCAATACCATGCTTCAGTGACAAAAAGTAGAAGTACCTCAAGCATCATCATGCTCGTGGAATGTGGGAGGGTTGCTAATATTTGGCAAGTGGTCAAATGTCTCTACACCTAAAGGGTTGGAAAGGCATTTCTTTCTATTTTGGGGCAGGATGGAGGGTTCTCTGCTAGCCTGCTGGTGGGGTATAGCGCCCCCTCCATTTATGGGTTTTGCCTCATGAGGAGGAAATGGGCACTCACAAGAGAATTTGAGGTACTGCATATAGGTTATTGGTATATATCAGTTTCCAGTACCTACAACAGTCACCAAGTTATTTCTTTTTTTAACAGATTATTTTTATTTCACAGATTATTTTTATTTCACTATTCACATCCACATTCATGCGTTGATTCTTCATGGGTCGATCCTTCTAAAATTCAAACTAATTGTTGATCAGTAGTGCTATGTGGAATGTACAAATAACAGGTTTCACAGTATGCATGGAAGAGATGTCTTGGAATAAAATTGACTTGAGAAATTAGGAAGGGGAGATGTAGGGTTGATGGGGGAAAATAGAGCCATAGGAGAATGGTGATTTGTGTGTATGCAATCCATGTTGTCACATATAGCATACGGCTGCAGTTTACATTAAAGTAGGAGTAAGATCCATTTTCTTGAACATCATGTTCACACAGTTACAGATAATTTGCATAGAGCATACAGGTGACATTGGTAAAGGAGTACATTATGCCACTGGAGGAATGACAAGGGGTCACACGATTCAAATATTATGCGAGATGCATAAATTGCAGTTATCATCCACCCTCATAAGAAAGTGGGAGACATTTTACCAATAGCAGATATTCGCGAAAAGTACAATTATGGGCTGCATTCATAACACCTCTGAGGTGTCAAAATATGTTAACAGAATTTGGTAATGACTGTAATTTGGTCACTAAGTCTTTAAATCAGCCTCTTGTGGCCTTTGATAACTACCATTTCTCCAAGCCAATAATGTCTTGAGAAGGAATTTGCCAATTTTATTACTATGCATACTTTGGCTGGAGTCAGAGATGTTGCAAACCACAGTCACCCATTTTAAAGTCATGCTGCTATTTTTGAGACATCATGCAACAAGATCAGGACAGTCATCATCTGAAAGATTTGGGACCAAAACCAGGTCAGTGTAGCACACCACTAAAACATGGTGTAAAATGTAACTTTCTGCTTGCACACATATTCAACAATTAGAGTTAGAGTTTAAATTAGACTTGGGGTGTAAGTGGTTGTATGGGTGTGTGAGTGGGTACTTGACTTTCTGTATGAGTGAGTGATTGGTTGTCTGAATACCTCTATGGGGCTCTGAGTGTCTGTGTGGGTGGGTGAGGGGGTGTATGACTGCCTGTATGGATGAGTGAGTAGGTGAATCATGTGACAGTGGTATAAGGGTGAGTAACTGGGTATCTGAAAGGCAGTATAGGTGAGTGATGGGGTATGTGAGTGACTGTATCAGTGAGTGAGTGAACGTAAGAATGGCTGTATGGGTGAGTGTGTGCTTGTGTCAGTGACTGTATAGGTGAGTGAGTACGTGTTAGTATCTGTATGAGTAAGTGAGTGAGTGTGTGCGTAACTCTATGGGTGAGTAAGTGGCTGTGTGATTGACTGTATGGGTGAGTGAGCAGATGTGTGAGTAACTCTATGGCTGACTGACTCAGTGTGCGAGTGGCTGTGTGAGTGGATATGTCAGTGGCTGTATTAGTGACTGAGTGACTGTATGGGTGAGTGAGTGGATGTGTGTCTTGATCTGTGAATCAGTGAGTAGCTGTGTAAGTACTAGTATGGGTGTATGAGTGGGTTTGAGAATGGTAGTGTGGAAGTTGGAGTGGGTGTATGAAAGATTATATGGGGGTGTGTGTTAGTGGGTGTGTCAGAGATTCTGTGGATGATGTCATCAGTGATGTCACTGACCATGTCATGAGTGATGTAATATGTGAGGTCATAAGCAGTGCATTACGGGGACACGAGTTATAGTTAGCTTTGCTAACTATAACTCCTGAATTTCTCTGGTTTTGTATGAGTGATGTCAGCCTAACTGTAACGTCCCTGTAACCTTTGGTTTTTTCAGTGAATTTCTAAGGTTTTTTTAATTCTATTTCCTAACTATAACGTCCCTGTAATCTTTGGTTTTTATAAGTGAATTTCTATGGATTTTCAATTTCTATTTCCTAATTGTAACGTCCCTGTGACCTTTGGTTTTTTCAGTGAATTTCTAAGTTTTTTTTATTCTATTGCATAACTATAACATCCTTGTATTTTTTTCTATAATTAGATATTGAACATTACATATACATGATGCACCACTTATTGTTGTATTTGTCATCTATTTATTTAAAAAGTCCTTGAATCATCTTATTTCAAGATATTTTTGGTTTTAGCGACAAACACACCGAATACCGCATGTTTTTGACAAAGTGTAAAACACATATATAGACATATTTTACATAAAGTTTGAGTCTAGCTTCTTAGTAAGATATTGATTTAACTTTCCCCTTTGTTTACATTTGTCGGAAAAAGTACACCTGAAATGCATATTCCTTGTCCGCGGCAACACCGGACAGTCGCGATGACGTTGGTAGTCGCGAATACTGTGTGTTTTTTGACAAAGTGTAAAACACATATATAGACATGATTTATTTAAAGTTTGAGTCTAGCTGTTTAGTAAGATATTGATTTAACTTTCCCCATTGTATACATTTGTCAAGCAAAGTGCTTCTGAAATGCTTTTTCCTTGTTCCAGACGACACCGGAAAGTCTAGCTGTTTAGTAAGATATTGATTTAACTTTCCCCTCTGTATACTGTGATATTCAGATGCAGACTTGTCCTGTGTGCTACTCCTCCTTCCTACAAAATGCTTACAGTGTGGATTGTATGGCACAGCTATGTCTATTGGACTGCTGATGCTGCAAGAAAGAGAAATATTACCAGGGACTTGGGTTTTGCTAATGTGGACATTACTTGGATTGGGCAGAGAGGATTAAAGTTTCATCAATTGCTGCCTTTGGTTAAAACCATTATGGATTCACCAGCCCCTGCCCTCATTATTGTGCACTGTGGTGGCAATGACCTAGGCATATTAACTAGAGTAGGGCTGTATATCCTAATGAAGGATACCTTTGCTGAATTGATGATGCTTTTCCCTCACACTGTCTTGGTGTACTCTAACATATGCCAAAGACAGAAATGGAAGTGGTCTAATCAATTCTGTCCACTGATTGACAAAGCCAGGAAACGTGTTAATAAAACTGCTTTCCTCAGAGACCATAACACGGGCTCTATCTACAACAACAACTTGCGTTTTAACATGCATGGAATCTATAGAATTGATGGAGTTCACTTTGTAGATGAAGTGAACAGGGTGTTTCTAAGCAACCTGAAACTCTGCATACAGTCTTATCTGTAACTGTCTTATACACACTCTCAACACAAAGGCTCTTGTCAGAGCCACCCAAGAGGCCAAAATGTTGTTCATTTTCTAGTTAAATAATTTTTTTTAAAGACTTTCTTCATGTCGTGAAATCGCGAAACAAAAGCAGACATTCAACAACCACCTACACGTTGAAAACTTTTAACTTAAAAAATTCATTCTAAGTATTACAATACACATATTACTAACTACATCACTGCTTAAAAAACATGTCTGTACACATATTTTTCTAGTAAGTTTAAGGAAATATAGCATAGTATGTTTACAGGAAACTTGGATGCGTGATACTGCACATATAAATGGTTTTTACTCCATTTATACACCAGCTAGAGCCTCCTTAGGTGGACACGATAAAGGAGGATTATTAACTCTGGTTTCAACAACATTAAATGGCAGAGTGGGGAAGATGCAGCTGGAGTCTCCGCATTTCCAGATTATTAACACCTCATTCGGGAAAAATTTGATTGTGGTTGTTGTTAACTTTTATCACAACAATTTTAATAACATAAACATTACTATTGCTCAAGAATTGGAAATCGCACTATTGAAACATACAGAGGAGATAAAAACGGACTTTGTAATGCTTTGGGAGGTGATTTTAATTGTAAACTATGTCCCCTTTCCAAACACTCCGCATGTCACCGATTAGCGGGGGACATGTAGGGTGGTTGTCATTTTGATCACAATCCTTGTGGGAACATTTTTAATTCTTTGTTATCGAAATTCTCTCTTTTTTTGACTGTGGATCTTATTGAAATGTCAAGTTCTGACTTAGTAACATAGGACAAAAGTTTGGTGGGTATTACCAAGGTTCACACTCAATTGGGCAGGACCCTAATCTGTTGAAGCACAAACCACAACGGGGGGTTTACCCAGAAACCACCCAAAGCGAATTATAATGCTTGGTGAGTGGTTCTGTGCTGTATTTTTAGTGTTTGTTTTAGAGGGTCAGTACATCCCTCAATAGTTTGCTTAGATCATAGAAGCAGCAGAGCGTCTAATTTTGATTTTCAAAAGATCTTTTTATTTCAATGTGAAGAACAGGAGAACAGCCGACACGTGTTTCGCCCAAAGGCCAACAGGCCAGGGCTTTCTCAAGGCAGATCAATATTTTCAATTTTGGTTTGTTTAATACCAGACCGCAAAGAACAACACGCTGCACGGACGTTTTCTCGTATTGACTTCCTTATGATTTAACCTGTATTAAACAAACCAAAATTGAAAATATTGATCTGCCTTGAGAAAGCCCTGGCCTGTTGGCCTTTGGGCGAAACACGTGTCGGCTGTTCTCCTGTTCTTCACATTGAAATACAAAGATCTTTTGAAAATCAAAATTAGACGCTCTGCTGCTTCTATGATCCAAGCAAACTATTGAGGGATGTACTGACCCTCTAAAACAAACACTAAAAATACAGCACAGAACCAATCACCAAGCATTATGACTTAGTAACATATGTTGGGAGAGGCCAAGGCCCTTTGATTGATTGTATCGTTTTATCTGACTATTTTAATTTACAGTCTGTGACGTTTAATATACTTAAAATGTATTATAGTGATCATTACCCATTGTCTCTAGAACTGGTGGTGCCTTCTGATGATTCAATCGTGTCTGCCAGAATATCCCCCTTGATTTATGCCAAAAACAAGAGGCTATTACGGAAGTGGTCCACTGTTAACCCTGACATTGTCTTGGAGCAGATTATAAAAAATAATTTAAGGCAAGTTTTGGATTGCCTGGAAGATAATATAAACTCACAAGTTATGATTACATCTTTCATGGCAATAACCGAGACAACCAAGGTGCTTTTAACTAAGAAACATAATGACAGACCACAGAGTAATAAAAGGTGGTTTAATAGTGAATGCTCGCATCTCCACAACAAACTAATTAAGACTCTAAAAGCCAAACCCCGCAACAGAATGGAGGTGAGACAGATACGCTTGGATTATAAGCATTCGCTGGAGAAGCGTAAGTTGGAAATTAGGCAAGAAGCTTGGGGTCAACTTCATGTGGCATGCCAGAGCAAAGATTCCAGACTCTTCTGGCAAACTGTAAATCAAGAGTACTTTAGTGATACTAAAAATGGTAACATTGATGTGACAATCATGCCCGAGACCTGGGTAGATCACTTCACTGGTCTTTATAGAATTGGTAGTGAACCCCACTCTAGTACTAATTTCCAATATGGGGCATTTACTTTGGAACCTCCGACCTTAGATGAGGTGAATAGGGCTTTATCCCAGACCGTGAAGAACAAGGCTTCTGGGCCGGATGGTATGCCCGCGGATCTGTTTTTAGCTAATCTCCCCCTGTGGCTCCCGCTGCTAACTAATATACTGAGATGTTATGCGGCCCAGGGCCCCCCGGACTCTTGGAGATCGGTTATAATAGTCCCCATATTTAAAAAGGGAGACAGGTCGGACCCTAAATGTTACCGACCATTATCTCTAATTGATTGCTCCTGTAAAATTATGGGTCGAGTAATATTAGAGAGGTTGGAGACCTGGATAACAGAAAATGGGAAGCTTTCCGATGTTCAATATGGCTTCAGGAAAGGCCTGGGCACGGTAGATCAGTGCCTTAATCTGCACCTGGTCATTGGCAAATACACTCTGGCCAAGTCTGGATCTTTATACCTTGGGTTCATGGACCTGACTTCTGCCTTTGACTGGGTGCAGAGGGGGAGGCTTTGGGAGAAAATGCTGTCCATGGGCATTGAACCACCTATTGTCCATTTTTTAGCAGCAATGCATCAGGGAGTAACGGGGAGAGTGCGATATGGAGTAGGTGGTGAACTCACCTCTCCGATAAAGATGGATCGCGGGGTCCGCCAGGGATGCGTTCTTGCCCCTTTTTTATTTTGTTTATATATAAATGATTTAGAAAGCCACATCAGAATTGGAAATGTAGATGCACCCCTGATAGGCCGTAGGTTCCTACCAGCATTATTATACGCAGACGATTGTGTTTTAATGTCCAGAACTGGGGTGGGGTTGCAAAGGCTTTTAATCAGTTTTAACAATTTTATGAGTGACCTTGGCCTAAAAACAAATGTTGCAAAATCACATGTTATGATAGTGGGCAAATCTCCCTCGAAAACAAAATCCTTTTATATAAAGAATGAAAAATTGCTTTATGTGCCAACTTTTTCCTATTTAGGTATCCTTTTTAACCAAAAAAACTCTTGGTCCCATCTAGTTGAGGCAAGGATTGGAGGTTTTAATCAAAACGTTGAGGCTATTTTTAGATTCACAAAAAAACTAGGCTCCCGGCCCATAAAAGCGATCATAGATATCTATAAAGCACGTACGTGCGCTGTTACTTTGTATGGTGCCGGAGTTGGGGGATGTTCTAATACCATGGGCTTACAGAGAGCTGAGAATATGTTCTTGAAACGAGTGCTGACAGTCCCCAAAAGCACTGCCGCTACTATTTGTCATAATGAACTGGGTGTAACTCCACTGTCTTTGCGTATACAATTAGCACCTTTGATGCTATGGTACAACATTTGGGTAAAAGAGGAAACAGGTCTGAATTGTGCTATAATCTCGGATTGTCTGAAGTTGGACTGTGTGAGAAAAATTCCTTGGATTACCCACATACAAGATCAGTTGGGGAAGTTGGGACTGTTGGATTGTTTTGATACCCCCGGAAACATAGTCAAAATCCTAAGAGCCAAGCTGAAAAGAGACTTTTTTTCCTATTTGTATCAAGTTAGAGATAGTCAAGAGATGGTAAAAAAAAGGGTGGTTGAGCACTCACTGTTAGTTAGCTCTCTAGGTACTGAGCCCTACCTTTCTTTTTACTTCAATCATGCCAAAATGTTTTATTTGATCAGGTTTAGGATGGGTATCTCTCAATTTTTGGTCTTATACCCAGGAGACGCACACTGTGATGCAAAATTAGAATTGTGTCCATGCGATTCAGAGTCTAAACAGAGCACTTTGCACTTTATGTTTTTCTGCAAACTTTATATTAATCCAAGACGTGCTTTTTTAAAACCATTGTTAAGAACTTTAAAAATAAGAAAGTGTCGGTCCGCATTACACTATTTACTTCTTTTAAATGATGAATTTATTTGTTTGATGATTTATAAGTACATTTCCTCCGCTGTTCGGCTCCGGAATATTGTTGGGAAATGATTCTTGTGTACTGATCATGTTGGTTAAATTTTATTGCGCCAATTTCTCTGAAAGATTTTTATGATGTATTCTTTTATGGCTGGCACTCAGCCGAATAAAGATTTTGATTGATTGATTGATGATTGAAATCTACTTTCCGTCTTCACGATGATTTCGTTAACCACGACGATCGTGCCTTTTTTAAGAGGTGTAAAACACATATATGCACACATTGTACAGTATTTTAGACACTAGAAGTGTATTACTGCACTGTTTAAAGTCATAATTTTGTAGGGAGTTTGTATAAAAACAATCCTTTAAACCGATTTGCCATTTTCGCGATTATTCCCGGTGCCGTGAGGATATCGGTAGCCGCAATTACTGCGAATACGTCGCGAAATGACAAAACAAAAGCAGACATTCAATAGCCACAACCACATAAAAAACGTATAACTGCAAAATAGATTATAACCAACACAATAAACACATTACTATCTAAAAGTCTCTATAATAGCATATATAACTCCCTTAATATCTCTATAACACAGTGCATAATTCTTTCAGTGGAACCTGTGACTGCTACATCACTGATTCAGTAAGTCTTTCATTCACTGTTAAAGTAATTCAGTGGATCTGTGAGACAGTGCATCAGTCTATCAATGATTCCGTAACGAACTGCGTGAATGTCTCAGTGTATCTATAACTGGGTACATCATTCTCTCAATGGGTCTGTGATTGGTCTCTCAGTCGATCTGTGAGTAGGTGCATGAGTGTCTTTGTGCATTTGAAAGTAAGTATATGACTGTGACTGGATCTGTGAGTGGATACATGAGTGTCTAAGTGGGTGTCTGAGTGGGTGCATGACAGTCTGAGTGGGTCTGTGAGTGAGTGCATTAGTCTCTCAGTGGGTCAATGACTGGGAGCGTGACAGTCTGAGTGGTTCTGTGAGTGGGTGCATGGCTCTCTGAGTGGGACTGTGAGTGGGTGCCTGAGTCTGAGTGTATCAGTGACTGGGTGCATAAGTCTCTGAGTGGGCGTATGCATGACTTCATCAGTGTGTGAGTGTCTGAGTGGATCTGTGAGTGGGTGTATGAGTGTCTCAATGGGTCTGTGAGTGAGAGCAAAAGTCTCTGAGTGGGTGAGTGAATGGGTGCATGCATGAGTGTCTGAGTGGGTCTGAATGGGAGGGCGAGTGTCTGGGTAGGTCTGTGAGTGGATGCGTGAGTCTTTGAGTGTATGAGTGAGTGACAGTCTATAAGACTCTAAGAGGGTCTGTGACTGAGTGTGTGAGTGACTGAAGGGGTGTGTGAGTGGGAGTATGTGTGTGAGTGGATCTATGAGTGGGTGTATGAGTGTTTTAGTGGGTCTGTCAGTGGTGTGTGAATGTTTCAGTTGGTCTGTGAGTACATACGTGAGTGGCTCTGTAAGTGGGTGCATGAGTATCTGAGTGGGTGAGTGAATGGGTGCATGCATGAGTGTCTGAGTGGGTCTGAATGGGAGGGCGAGTGTCTGGGTAGGTCTGTGAGTAGATGCATGAGTCTTTGAGTGTATGAGTGAGTGACTGAGTCTATAAGTCTCTAAGAGGGTCTGTGACTGAGTGTGTGAGTGACTGTATGGGTGTGTGAGTGGGAGTATGAGTGTCTGAGTGGGTCTGAATGGGAGGGCAAGAGTCTGGGTAGGTCTGTGAGTGGATGCGTGAGTCTTTGAGTGTATGAGTGAGTGACTGAGTCTATAAGTCGCTAAGAGGGTCTGTGACTGAGTATGTGAGTGACTGTATGGGTGTGTGAGTGGGAGTATGAGTGTCTGAGTGGATCTATGAGTGGGTGTAAGAGTCTCTAAGTGGGTATGAGATTGTGCGCATAAGTCTATGAGTGGGTCTCTAAGTAGGTGCATGAGTTTCTGAGTGGGTCTGTACATGGGTGTGTCACTCTTCGAGTGAGTCTGTAAGTGGGTGCATGAGTACCTGAATGAGTATGTGAGTTGGTGCATGAGTATCTGACTGGGTATGTGTCTGGATGTATAAATGTGTAAGTAGGTATGTGAATGTGTGTATAAGTGTCTGAGTGAGTTTGAGAGTGTATACATGAGCCTGTGACAGTGACTGGCGAGTGTGTACAAATATATATATATTTTTTATATTTTCACCAATATTCACTCAGATGTCGTGATAGTCACGCTGTCCCCGCGATGGTACACGTGGAGCTGCGCTGGCAGTCGCGCCGTCGTCACGATTATCACGTGTGTTGAAAAAATGTTTTGGGGAACACATAACTTGCATCACTAACCCCCCATTTCTCAAACATGGGGTCAGAGTATCTCCATCCTGACCCCTTATGTCAGCTTTGACACAATTGTTTTGCCCTGGTAACCATTCCCAATCGATAAAATGGTTGTGGTGTTGTGGGCCCTAGGCCCACATGCTACTAAATAACTGACACAGACACCGTGGGTATAGTTAATTAACTGGCCACGAGCACGTGCGCCTGGCCCCTTTTATTACCAGGGTCACCTGACCGGTGACGCCTGTGATGGGTGGGTGTACAGTGTGGGTGCAACACAAGACGGAACACTAGAACGTTTCCAGCAGGACACTACATCGCTCCCAAACTTTAATGGAAAAGAAACAAACAAAAGTCCAACCTATGGAAAAAGCAAACAACAATACTGCACCAATGAGTCTCTTCAGGCCATCTGCCGGGCGGTGCTGGAGCACTGGACCGCACGGTCAGGAGGCTTTAGTCCACCTCCGCGATGTAGTTCAGACCGGCCTGGTCTCGTGGTGTGGGAGTCTATTTACACAGTTCAAATAGCGGTGCATCTGGGGCTGTGGTCCACTTTGGAGATCTTCTTGAGGGTGCTCAGGCTCCGGTGGACGGCAAGCCGGCAATGACTGAAGATAACCTTGGTGGATGAGGGCCTTCCTCAGATAGCCGTTGGGTGACAAGTCTCCATCTGCGACCTCCATGATTCCCGGTGTCTGTCGTGGAGCTGCTGCCGACGCATCTCTCCGGTCAGGATTCCTCTCTCACAGGAACTCCGTGTAGACCCTTGCCCCTGGATTGCCACGTGACTGTGTGGGCTGTGCGGGCCTCTCGTAGGTCGCACTGAGAGGTCACTGCGGAACTCCCAACAGGGCCACGGCCAAGCCTTGTGTAACCCCAAGGGTGGATTGTCCAATGGTCGGGTATGCTCTTCTTCGGCAGGCCTCAGGTTTACAGGGGCACACAGAAGGTACCTGGGTGGCTAGCCTTGCACGGTGCCGGGAGTGTCTCGTTGAACTCCAGACGTCTTGAGCGTTTCGATCCACTCTGGTGGTGCGATGCTCCTTAGATGTTCTTGGTGATGATGCACCTGGATAATGGATACAATAATTTTCTTACACTTGGGCAAAAGGTGGCGATCTCTTGCTTTAGGTGACTTTGTGGAGTGAGGAGGACTGGAGGGACTTCTAGGCCACTTACAGTTATCTTCTGGCAGGTGCACTTGCTAGACGTGATGCCATCGATGCCAAGCAGCCGGTGACAGGTGAGTGGACGGTCGCACTGTGAAGCGTGGGGCCTGGATGCAGATCACACTTGCTAGCGGCTTACGGTTGGTCCTCCCACGGAGCTGTCTCCAGTGACGTCTCTGCATCCCGGTGGCTGGCTTTTGTTGATGAACACCTTCTCCAGTGCTGGCACGAGTCCTCTGTCCTATCGCTCTTCTCCTTTTCCCTCTTGCACGCCTGTTGTGGTTGTTCACCCTGTGGCATCGTGCCACTCTCCTCTCCTCCTTCGCGAAGTGGCGTCCTGCCACGCCGTTCTCCCCCTTTGCGATGTGGCACTCTGCCACACTCTTCTCCTCCTTCGCTATGTGGCGTCTAGCCACGCTGTTCTTTGCTTCCGACCAGGATCCTCACTCGGAGGTGGCGTCCTGCCACATGTCTCCTGTTTGCGTCACATGGACATCTTGCTGGTCGTGTCCTGTTCTTAGGTCTATGTCTTTCTTTGCTGCGGACCTGTCGCAGGTCTGTCCTGTCACTGGGGCATGCTTCTTCTCCTTGTGGACATTTCGCCGGCCCCATCCCCTCCTCAGGGATTTTCGCAGTGCTCCTCTGCCAGGATGGTAGGTTACCTCTTCGTTCGAGGGCGTCGTACTTGCTCCTCGAGCCTGTGCTGTCGTGGCACCTGCTCCTTCCTCCGTTCAGGCATGCTTGGCAGGGTTGATCACTTCGCTCAATGCGCTCCTTCTTTCTTGCGGAGCGATGTGGCTTCCGGCCATGTGTCGCAGGTCTTTTTTTTTTATTTAAAAAAAATGTCCTCATTTGCCATTTTTATATTAGGTGTCAGGGGATCCAGGCGGCTGCAGCTGACTGGAAGACCTCGGCCTCTCCCCAAAGGGAGGAATGTCAAAACATACCGAGACTTATATCTGCTGCCAACCTGAAACAGACTCTTTTAAACAGGTGCTAAGCGTTGAACCGTGATACCAATGAAGGAAGGACTCCTTCCTCCCATTCAAGCTACCTGTATATCATGATGTTAATCATTGGACCAATGAAAGTAACAAACTCAAACAAAATGAAGGAAAAAAGAGAGAAGAAGGAAAAAGAAAAGAAACCAATCAGTGGCATGCTGTCTTAGCCCAATTATCCCAAAGGTCCCAGAGCCTTATTCTCTTAGGGTTCGCTGTGGCTCGGTCCAATGTCGCTATTCTCTGTATTGATGTCACCCACTCCACTTCTAGGGGGGGGGGTTGGGCAAAATCCACTTTATACAGAGCTCTCTGCGTGCGAGGAGAATTAACATAAATACAAGGGCTCTATGTGCTTTTGTGAATGCCCTGTTCCCCTCTCCCTCTAACATCACCCCAAAAATAACCAAAACCAAGCTCACCTGAACTTCTTGACCCAAAATACAAGATAGCGTCATACCTACTTTCTGCCAAAAGATCTGGATAGAGGGACACTGCCAGAACATGTGGACTTCATTTGCGTTGACCTCACCACACTTGGGACACCTCTTCTCCACCTGGGTCCCCAATTTCGAAAGTCTCTTCGGCGAAATATGGACTGTAAAGAGATGATTCTTCCTGAGTGAAGCAGACTTTGCATATAGCCATAAGTAAGACATAGATACTTGCCATATCTGATCACGGTCTAAAGCAGGCAGTTCCCTCCTCCAGATCGCCACCGGCGGAGCTTGATTCTCCTCAGATACCTGGATCATCATCCAGTACCACTCCGATACCTCTTTTGGCAGAGTGGGACTGGAAACTACCTTCGACTCCCAAAATTGATTCCCTTTTCCGTCTTTGTTCAGTGTTTTTGCCCAACTCGTTAACTGGTAATATTTAAATCTTGATACCGTCCCATCCGATAGTTCCTGTATATGCTGCCAAGAAATTAGCTCCGTTTCATCTAGGAGTTGGCCCCATCTAAGGATGCCACACTCCTTTAGAGGAGTTGCTAAAGAATCCCGAAGACAAACTGGCGTACCCGGTGAGTTCCAGATAGGTGCGTTGTGACTAGAGTAGGGTATTTGTAGAGACAGTCTTATCTGATGCCAAACCTTGCACGCACTCAAAAGGTCCTTTAGCCTAACTTTTAAAAAAAACTTAGGGTGACCAAATTTAAAAAGAAAAAAACCATTGAGGTCTGAGGGACAAGTTGTGAGAGCCCGAAAAAGTGGTGACATCTCTGAGGTGTCTCTCAACAGTTGTCTAAAAATCTTTAAATGAAAATCCGGATAATACTGAAGGAGATCCGGGCTGGCTATACCACCTACTGCCTTCTTCGCTCTAAGTTTTTTCCAAGCGATTCTAGGCCTTTTATTTCCCCAAATAAAACTAGTGAAATCTCCCTGAGCCTTCTTAAGCCAATCTTTTTTAAATTCCAGCGGTATGGAGTTAAACAAAAAGGTAAATTTGGGAAGAACGGACATCTTTATCAAATTAGATCTACCTAAGAACGATAGAGGGAGGGTGCTCCAGGCCTGTAGTTGTTTCCGTACACTGGACGCTAAATTATCAAAGTTCACTTTTGCTATATTATCTAAATTTTGCACAATTTGGATGCCTAGATATCTCATGTTCTGTCTAATTAAATCAGCTGGGAAATGCGTGTTCCACTGCATTATCTCAGTTTTTTGTTGATTTATGGCATAACCCGAAACCTTCCCAAAAACCTCAAATGTTTCCCAAATTGCTGAGAGTGCCGGAACTAAGTGACCTGTAAAGATCATCAGATCGTCCGCATACAGTCCGATCTTTTTCTCCCAACCATTACACACAAGAGAGGAGATATTCTTACATGATCTTAGTTTTACTGCCAGGGGCTCAATGTATAAATTGAAAAGAAGCGGCGATAGGGGGGCATCCCTGTCTTGTCCCCCTGTCAATGTGTATGACTTTAGACAGATTACCATTAACTAGCACTCTGGCTGACAGATTCTCATACAGAGCTTTAACAGCTGCCAGAAAAGTCTCTCCTAAATTAAATCGTTGAATCACCTCATACAGAAAAGGCCAGCTAACCCTCTCGAAAGCCTTCGCAGCATCTAAGGTCATAACCGTCAGTGGGCTGTCATACTCCTTAGCCAAATCGATTGCACTGATTAGCTCATGAGTCAATTCATGCAACTGTCTCCCTTTTATAAAGCCTTTCTGATCAGAATGGATCAGAGTTCCCACAATCTTATCTAAACGCTTAGTTAGTTCCTGGGAGTAGATCTTATAGTCATTATTGAGCAATGAAATAGGTCTATATGACTCAAAGGCCCTCAGATTTTTATTTGGTTTGAGAAGGATGGTAATGGTGGCAGAGTCCGATAAAGATGGAAGATCATGGTCAGAGACAAAGATAGAATAACAAAGTTGCAGAAAAATAGGAGCTAACTCTTCTTTTAATATTATATATATCTCATTAGGAAGAGCATCCGGGCCTGCAGCTTTCCCCTTCTTTAAGCTATTAATAGCTTTAACAACCTCTTCCATACAGATAGGGCTATTCAATTTTTCCCTTTCTGCCTCCTGGAGATCTGGAAGGGCTAAATCTTGAAAAAAAAACTCAATTTGTTCCCTACTCTGGGTTGTATCTTCCAAGTATAGGTCTTGGAAGAACTGTACAAAAGCATTTTCAATTTCACAGGCTTCCGAAATTATTTTGCCTGAATTCTGGCATTTTTGGTCTTTTATGAGATTCCTGGATTGATTAGCTTTGATCTTCCAAGCTAACAGTTTTCCGCACCCCTCCCCATATTTATAATGGGATAGCCTGCTGGCCTCCCATTTCCGCCTTATTATAACCTCCAGAAATTCTGTCAGCTTGGATTTTGCTAGTTGTAGTTTTTGCCCAACTTGATCTATCCTTAAAGGGGTAGAAGCCTGTGCCAGATCACTTTGCAAAGTTCTTATGGAGGCTTCAAGAATATTAATTTCCTCCCTGAACTTCTTGCTATGGGCAGAACTTAAACTGGATAGGGTGCCTCTAAGGAACGCCTTATATGCATCCCAAACAATATTTAAGGGGGCTGAATCGAGATTGAAAAGAAAAAACTCCTTTGTGGCCGCTCTGAGGTTTTCCACAACCAAAGGATCTAAAAGCAACGTACGATTAAGTGTCCATCGTCGCAGCGGGACTTTGTCTCTGAACATGATCTCAAGGGATACCGCCGAGTGGTCAAATATATGTTCAGGAACATGCAAAACTTTCCTGATGTTTTTACTGATAGTTGAATCAACCAGAAAAAAATCTATCCTGGAACGATGGCCATGTTTTTTGTTGTGGAAGGTAAAATTTCCTCCTTCAGTCTCATCCCTATCACTCATAGTCCTCCATATATCTACAAGACCTATATCAGCTATCAATTGTTTCAAGGCTCCCCTCATATTAGGGGTTGATATCGCTGCCCTCCTAGAGGTTGTGTCTTGCACTGGGTCCAGACAGACATTAAAGTCTCCCCCCATTATGATAGGGACACCTATATCTACTAAGTGCAAAAATAGGGAACGTAAGGGTGCGGGGTCGTCTAGGTTAGGGCCATAATAACCCACTAAAGCTAGCCAAACATCGAATATTTTTGCCTTAACTATTACCCATCTGCCTGATGGATCTACAACACAGTCCCCCAATATAGCTTGAATGTTTTTTTTTAAAAGAAGGACCACCCCTTTCACCGTACAGGACTGAGAAGTGTATACACTATGCTCGATCCATTGCTGACCCCTCAGGCCATTCTTCTTTGGCTAAATGCGATTCCTGAATGAAGAAGACATCTATATCTTTAATTCTCAGATACTCTAAAAAATTTCTCCTTCTTGCAGGAACCCTGAGACCAATAAAGTTCCAGGATAGGATCTTTAAAAGCCTAGGCTTATCTGGATTTACCATATATTAAACAATAAATTTGAAAATGAATGCCTAAAAGCCTAACTCTTCCAATCAGACTGAGAGGCGTGCCTAACTGAAAAGAGAATCCTGGTCTAAGATTTGCAAAAGAGGACAATTTTTTTTCATTTTTTCCCACATGCTCCCCCACCCAGTGCAATTTTTTTTATTTACATCTCCTTCTGAATTTTCCCCCCTTATTGATATCCCCCCCCCCACTCCGGGGAACCCTCCCTATTAACTAGAGGTAAACTGATGTTATTTGCCTCATATGAGCTCTCTCACTGTGCCATAGCGGAAAGACTGAGGATTATACTTGTTGTGCTTTAATATGGTCCATGAACGTGATAACTTCTGTTGGGTCCCTAAAATTATACATTTTGTTGTTTCGCATTACCCTCAGTGAAGCGGGGAATCGTATATTTGCAGTGGCACCCATCTCCCTCAATTCTTGAATAAATTTGCCCAATTCCCACTGCCTAACTTGGGTGGCACGCGAAATATCTGATGTTATGCGAAAAGACCAGTCATCTTTTTTAAAGACTCCTGCTTTAAGGGCGCCTGCAATAATTTTTTCTTTTAAAGTATATGATTTGAAGTTCACAAGGATCCTTCTTGGGTTTTTCTTTCCTGGTCGCCTCGTAAATGGGTCCCTATGAACTCTTTGAATGTCGTCCTCTAAGCTACACTGGTCAATTTCCATGTTGAATTCTTTCAGGAGGTTGATCACGAAACACCTTATGTCCCCCCCTTCAAGGCCCTCAGGAACATTTAGAATTCGAATGTTGTTTCTGGCATTATTTTCCAGAGATTCCAGCTTATCCCTCAGATCTTTCTCACTGTTCTTCATTCTCTGTATCTCTCCCTTATTAGCGTTCACTTTTCTGGAAAGGTCCTCCAGTGAAACCTCCAAAACCCCAACTCTTTCCACCAGATTGTCAATCTTAGCCTCCAAGGCCTTCACGGTGCCCTGAATTTTTTGCTGGTTTGATTCAGAAATCGAGAACTTCTCCCTAACCTCTGCTAACAAAGTAGATAGAAGCTTCTCCAGCTGAGGACTATTGACCTGTTTAGTAACCACAGTAGGTGATCCATCCAGAGCCAGCAAATGACTCTCCGAGGTCACGGGGCTGGAGCTGGGGATAAGGCTATGTTGGGCTGGGGACAGGGCTCCTTCTGCCAGTGGATCAAACCTGTTTTCTAAACGAAGGACGTCTCCCCCTACCTTAGTAGAACCTGGGCCCTCCATAGTTTTTGGGAGAGCACTTCTCTCAGCAGATTGTATCAATGCAGCTGAGGCAGTGACTGTTAAGGTACCCTGGGCTTGGGCTTGAACTTTGAAATATGAGCGGAGTGATGGAGTTATTTTTATAGTTTCTGACTTCTTTTTCGTAGGCTTGGTACTTGCTTTCTTTGATATTTTTTCTGCAGAAGGTTTTTTAGCCAGGGGTGCGCGGAAAGGCTGCGGGGGTTAGGGAGGGCCTCGGATATTTTTTTGCTTACAACTTTCAGGGGAGGCGCTGAGGGGAAAACCTGCTCCACTGTAGCACTCAAAGCACTTTCCCCTCTTCCCCAAATGTCCCTACTCCTTAGCGTGTATCTATTTACGCCACATGCAAACCCTTCCTTAGTTTTTTCGTTATCAGGGAAAGTGGCCACCTTACGTTTATATTGACCTCCTGCCTCCGTACTAGCACTTGCATTGACATTCGCAGAAGCCCGCTCCCTTCTCCTTACCCGGGTCATCAGGGGGCTCTGGATAACATCTCCCCGCGGTGTCAGTTGCCAAGTGTCACAGCCCCTGTCCTGACCTGACAACAGGCAACTCCCTCTTCCTGGGAAGCCGATCCTCGCGGCAGCGCAGCAGCCCCAGCTGAGCCGCGCTGCAGCCTCCGCCCACACTCCTCTCCGCAACCTCGGCTGAGTCGCGCTCAATGCAAGGAAAACACCAACAAGGAAACCGGGACTCGGGAAAGCGACCCAGCCGTCACACGAACCGCCGCCAATCTCCCCCCAGCCCCCGCCGCTGCAGAATGCGGGACCCCCAACACAGGTACGTTTAATAATGCGAAATCTTTCTGCTTAGCACAGACAAGAGCTCGCGACCGGCACTAGCTGTCGGCCACCATGTTCCCCCGCCCCGAGGCGAATTTTTTGCATGTGTTGCAGGTCTTCAGTGCACCTGTTGCGGTGGCAGCTTGCCACGTGGAGTGTGTGACTCTCCTCTTGCCTGTTTTGAGCCACTGGCGACTCCATCTTGAGGCAGTGTGAGGGAGGACACACTGTGCTGTCTTTTGGCCCACAGCGTGGCTTTGCTGGTGCAGTGGAGATGTAGAGGCTCTTCCTGCTGCCTTTAGCATTGCTTCTTTACTGTGGAGAGGTCTCTCTCTTCTGGACACCTGCATGTGTTGTCAAGCTTCTGGGTGCTTGCGTTGCGCACCGCGGACTCCGCACTCTTGGTCCTTCTTCAGGACGCCCTCTTCTGGCACTTAGTGTGCTTGCTCTTCTTTCTTATGGTGGTGGCTTCATGCCACTTGGGGCTTGCAGTGCTCAGCTTATGATGCTCTCCTCTTCATGCTAGGTGCAGCCTTTTCTTATGCTCTGGGGCATAATGCTTCTTGGGGGTTCTTTGCTGCTGCTGCGGCCACTAGGGGTGTGTGTTGCACTCAGCACCAGTCCTGGCTGTGTCTCTCACAGACTTCTTCTGCATTTCGTGGGCTTGCAGCTTTGGGGCCTTGCTGTGCCTCTTGGGACTTGACTCCCTTCTCTTTGCTGGAGGAGTCAGTCTCTCCCTCCCAGGTGATCTGCAGTGTGTGGCGTTCTCTTTGCCTGTGGCCCTTATGGTGTGCATGTAACTCACTGCTCTGAGCAAAGTCATGGGGCTGATTCCCCTCACATCAGGCAGGTGTAGTGGGCAGCCTAGACATGGCGGGGAATGACCAGTTCACTCTTTCTCTGTACTACGCTGAGGCGGCAGTCAGTGTTCTTATCTTCCTCTTGTAGGGCTCTGTAATTTTGGATTGCTGAGTCCGCTCTTGCACAGGGACAGCGGTATGCAAGGCACTGCAGGCTATTTACCTGAGTTGGATGGTAGAACCAGCCTGAACTTTGCAGAAATGTTGGTTTCGCTGGGGCCACTTTCTTTTGCTGTCTTCTTTTGCCCCTGGTGCAGCGCAGCCAATTACCGCTAGGTGGTGCTGCAGGCTATTTGAGGAGTCCACATACTTTTCCTGAGGCTGGGCCCAGCATCTCATGGGCGCTGCGTGAGAGGTGCTGGGTAAGTGTTTGTGCAGGCTCAGAGAGGCTTCTATTATAAGTGCTTTCACGCTGTTGCTCAGCTTAAGTTGTGTCTTTAAAGGTGTGCAGCTACCCTCACAGAGAGAATGGAGTATGGTGACATACCAAGATGGCGGACATTATTACGAGAGAGTAAAAGAGGAAATAGTCCGTTTTCTTGTCACCTGAAAGAAAATTGTCCAATGGGAAACTGGACATGGGTGTTTAAATTGTGGTCTATGCAAAAGAAAAAACGACTGGCATTGAAAAGGCTATTTTGCTGAGACGCGTCTGCAGCAATAAAAAGAACTGTCAGATACCGTGAGTGCTCCGATTTGGGGTTCTTGTGTTTTACATGGTGGTCACTACCATGAAAGGATGCACCCACCCGCAAGTTGTTCGGCAGGATGAAGTGGCTATATATATATTACCTACTGGCGGTCGCCAGTAGGTAGTTATAGTTAGGACCACGTTTCCATAGGAAAAGCATTTTTTGATGTGCTTATAACTTTGGCGTCGTTTGACGAATCTTTACAACATTTTCCAAAAAGTTCCTCTTTTCAGGTCAGCTGCTATCCTAAAAGTTTGGGGGGATTAGTCAAGGGGGGCTAAGAAAAAGGGGGTCCCAAAACGTGTTTTCTCCATGCAATTTCCATAGGAAACTTTAGACAAGGCTACAGGTCAAACTGCTGAACGGAATTATGCCAAATTTGGCACAGAGAAGGGTCTTGGTCCAGAAAGCACGCTTTTGTTTAAATCGGGTAAATCCGTTCAGTAGTTTAGAGAAATATCAAATTTTCCAGATATCGATATTTAAGAATTCTGACATCTGATTGGCTGAAGCGTTATGAGCACGAGCTTGCGGCTGATTGGCTGCAAACTGTTGAAACTAGGAAGTGTTGGCAGCCATTTTGTGATTCAGTCCGTCAGCTCACAACTCTCCCTCTACAAGGCATCAGGTCTGTAGTTCTACCTCTGCGAGGCAACACTAAAAATATACCGCAGCTCTGTCTGTGCAAGATACCCCTTTCACGGTCCCTCTCCCCACATCACCAGCTCACGGCTATACCTCTAGAAGCGAGTCCGTCGGCTCGCAGCTCTGCGACTGCGAGCTGTCAGCCATTTTGTGACTCAGTCCGTCAGCTCGCATCTCTCCCTCTAAAAGGCATCGGATCCGTAATTCTACCTCTGCGAGGCAATACTGAAAATATCCCGCAGGTCTGTCTGTGCGAGATACTCCTTTTACGCTCCCTCTCCCCACATCATCAGCTCACGGCTATGCCTTTAGAAGCCAGTCCGTTGGCTCGCAGCTCTGTGTCTGCGAGCCGTCGGGCCCGCAGCTCTTCCTCTGTGAGCCACCTCGTTAGCTCGTAGCTGTGTCTGTGCTAGGAGGCCCGTCAGCCCGTTACTCTCCCTCTGCGAGTTAGCCCGTCGGGTTGCAGCTCGGAGGGCTCGCAGCTGTATCTCTGTGAGCCAGCCCGTTAACTGATAGCTGTGTGTCTGCTAGCAGGCCTGTTGGCCCGTTGGTCTCCCTCTGCGAGTCAGACCACAGCTCTCCCTCTGCGAGCCGGTACGGTGCTGTGCTTTTGCGAGCCAACGGCTCGTAGGTCTCCCTCTGCGGGCTGAGCCCACGGGCCGCAGCTCTTCCTCTGCGAGCCTGCCCGATGGCCCGCAGGTGTCCCTCTGCTAGCGGAACCGCAGGTGACACTCTGCGAGCCAAAATTGGGAATATAAGGCGGCTCTAAAAAGAGCCCTTGTGTGTATTAGTTGGAGCCACATGTAAGTGTGAATGCACAGCTTCAGGTTAATCAGGAAAACTTGGTTTCCCTCATCTGTGAAGTGTACTCCATCACTTCTGTAGATATCAGCCATATCAAAACATATGTTGTTGTTGTAGATCAACCCCATTCTATGGTCTCTGAGGTATGCAGACCCAGCTTTGTTGACGTTCTTCCTAGATTTTTCAATCTTATGACAAAATTGGTTTGACCATTTCCACTTCTGTCTTTGGCATATATTGTTATATACAAAGACAGTTTGAGGCAAAAGTAACATCAATTGTCCAAAGGTGTCCTTCATAAGCATTTCCAAACCTACCCCAGTCAATGTGCCTAGGCCGTTACCACCACAGTGCACAATCATGAGATCAGGCTGTTGGAGATGCAAACAGGTTTTAACCAAAGGAGCAATTGGTGCCACTTCAATCCTCTCTGTGCAAACCATTTAATGTGCACATTTTGCAAACCTAGGTCTAAGTCAATACGTCTCTGTTCTGCATACCTCTTGCACCAGAAAATATAGCTATGTCCTACAATCCACACTAGCATTTTGAAGGTATGGCTAGAAGATATGGATAAATGTCTGTAGCTCATGCAGTCTGTTCGTAGAATGAGAGATATGTTTAAACATGGGGAACTACTTTTTTTTTACATACAAAACGTTAACCGATTGGGAGATGAAATGTATTGTGTCCTAAAAAGTAGGGTGTATATTAGTTTTGATGAAAAGCATCTTTGTGATTGGTTAATAAAAAAGCAGTTTATACGTGGAGTACATATTATAGGATGAAATTTGCTCAGCTCAACCACACCTGCTAATTGTATTTGGAAGGTGCAGTTCAAACTTGAAAGAATGGTGAACTTTTGACCTCCACGTGCCGTTAAATGTTGGAGAAAATGTTGCAAAAAAAATATCGGTAGGTTTAAAAAAATGATGAACTTTTAACCTGCATGTGTCGTAGAATGTTCTAGAAAGTGTTGATACAATACGCTGAACTTTTCACCTGTATGTGTCCTTAAAAAAACAGTTTATATGGAAAGTTCAAAAATAACCAATAAAGAGAGGTTTTGTAATCTAAAAAAAATAAGGAACTATTCTGATTTGTTCTTTACATGTATTTATGTGTGGAGCAACAGGGAAATTGTGCCATTACTGGTTCCATTCTTGATGAAAGCGGTGCATTACTTGTACTGTGTGACAAGAAAAGAATTGCATGTGTTTGTGACATTTGAAATCTGCATACCAACTACGAAGGAAAATTAGAAATTAAGAAGGTGTGTTATGTGTTTTGTAGTAGTGGTTAAGTATTTGAGACGATATTTTTAACTTTGAAAGTATTTTTTATTTCTAAATAACATAGTGTTAGTAAAGTCTGGTGTTTTATTGGTTCTAAAATATGCATAATGTGTAACTAGTTGTTAAACAAGTACTTTATATATGTTTAGGAGTTTTTCACAAAGAAAAGGTGTAAGTTATCATATGTAAAGACTGTGGGCCATATTCTCAAGACCAGCGATAACATTATCGCCGCTTTAGCGGCAGTTTCCTGCCGCTAAAGCGGCGATAATGTTATCGCCATTCTTGTGAATATGGCCCTGTATGGTTTTGAAAATTCGATGTAGCGTTAATTTCGATTTGTATATCTATTCCGGCGAGATAAACAGAATGTCGCACGTTTGGAAATTATGCTCAGTCTGGAAATAGTGGAGAAGGGGTGACAGTAGAAAATTCATGTGTTATTAACTTAACAGAGATGGAAAAAAAAGAAGAAAGTTTATGTGCACAGTTTGTGGTCTCATTTTTTACACTGAGAGATAGATTTCAATGTCAGTCAAGGCTGGTGTGGTACTGCGAGGCTTTGCATTCGGGTGTTCTTAGGAAATCTAAGTTGTTGGGGAGCGTTTCTTCAGAAGTCATTTTTTTACATATGTGAGAGATAAAAAATAAATGAAAATGTTCTTTGTATATTTTCTGTACGATTTTGTTCACAGTGGTAAAGTAAATGTGATTATTAGTGATAGTAATTGTCACGGTGTGTTCCTCTGCTGAATATACGCAGGCGTTTAAGTGGTCCGGGTGTTATCAGTAGTAGGCTCCGCCACCCCTTTAAGAGAGCCGCCAATTTTTTCATCCCAGTTAAAGCTGTTAATATACGTATAGTAAAGGGACGATACATAAAAAGTTTGGAATTACACCTTCATTTACTCTGTCTACCTTGCACCACCATTTTGTGCCCGCAGCAGTACTGTTTATAAAAATAATCTAATACAGCTTTTTGTATTATAAAAATAGCACTTATAGGTTTATTGGCATATTGGTAGAATTTGTACTATATAAAGAATGTTGCAATCAGTTTCAATGGTATAGAAATGCACTGTATTATGTAGGAAATATTACATATGCATAGGTTGTGATGTCATTTTTTTACTGTAAGGTACATTTGAGTATAAGTGAAAACAGGTGATATACTGCGAACCCGTTCAGAATGTGCACAGATTACATAGAGAGTAAATGGACAAAGTAAACGTGCACGTTGCTTTGTGTATGTATGCATGGTTTGAATCATTTGATGATACTTTAAGACATAATCTAAACACTATTTCTGCTTTACAATTGGGTACAGTGCACAGTGTTAGTAGTTAGTGACTAGATGCTGGTAAAGGGATTATTTATTGCTCGTTCGTACGAAATAAAGGTGGAGAGGGGCGTTTCTTTACAAGACATATTTTATAAATGTGTGAGAGATAAAAAACAATAAAAAATGTTCTTAGTAAATTTTCTGTACAATTTTTTCACACTAGTAAACTAACTGTGATTATAAGTGATGAAAATTGTTAGGGTGTGTCTCTGTGCTGAATATACGCAGGACTTTAAGTGGGCTGGGTCTTACCGGTGCTGAACACTGCTACCCCTTTTAGACACCCGCATTTTTCTTCATCCCACTTAAAACCCTCAATATACGTATATTAAAGGAACGGTACAATAAAAGTTTAGGGATTACACCTCCGTTTCCTCTCCTCATGTGTCACCCCCATTTTGTGCACCAAACAGTAGTGTTTATAAAAATTAAGTAAGAGAGCTTTATCTAGTATGAAAATAGCACTTATACCTTTATTAGCATGTTCATGGGATCTGTAGTGTAAAGAGAAGGTCGTAATCAGTTTCAATGGTACAAAAGTGACGTGACATGTTTGAAAGATTACATGGTTTTAGGAGTAAGGTATAGAGGTAACAAATAAGCAGTATAGTTTGTTATGTTTAAACGAGTATGTAGTTTTGTAAATCAGATACGGCGTTGATTTGTGCAGCACACAGTACACCCACAATTACCCTGGAACATGTCCCTGAATGCCTTGGCACACTGCAGCACACATCCAAATGCCAAGTAGGCCCCCATCCACAATGTGCACAGAGTGCCCCCCCTATCACCAATATCACAACCTACTCTTGCACATATGCTGAATCCAGCAAACCAGCAGATCCGTGACCCACACTGACTATGCAAGTAACACTGCATGTCGGATAGCATAGCAGCTGCGCAAACAAAATGCCATGGCCCACGAAGCGACATGGACGGAGCCAAGTGCGGATCACATCCTCAAAGGAGCAGGTCACACTCCGACGTGTCCGCGTGCAACCACAACCCATGACTTACAATACACGCAGCAGAGCAACAATGCACCAGGCCACAAAATCAGTCCGCGAGCACACATCACCTAAGTCAAAAGCAAAACAGGCCCCGAAAAGCACACAATACAAAAGCACCCCGTCTCAAGGGGAGAAGGCTACACGAAATCACAGCTGCAGCCCACACACATAGCAATCACAGAACATCAGCAATGAAGGCAATGTGGTACAAAACTCCCCTCATACGGGTTCTGTGTCCGGTGTGTGTGGCGGGGTGATGGCTGCATGGCTGTGTGCCCCTGACACATCAGACTGCGTAGGTGATGGGGCTGCATCAGATGTCGTCCAGCACCTATGCAAAAACAATGTCTGGCTCACAGAGGCGGAGCTTGCCAAAGGGATACACCCCCATTGCACATGCGACAGTCAGTTCTTCCCTGTGTTGGGACGAGGCTCATTGTGGCACACGAGTGGACACTCTTTACAACACACCTCACAGTTAGACACCAGTGGAGTGGCATAGGCTTTATTGGCATGTGCGTGTCAGTACGGACGAGGCAACGGCCACAACAGGCACGGACATGCTTAAGACACTTACACGCAGCATGGGTACATGTCGAGGGGCAGATGATGGTGGGGCTGAAATGGACAAGATTCATCACATATGGCAACGCTCACAGCCCACCTTGCCTTGCTGGACGAGTCATGTGTTGTTTGGCGTCTGCACAGTGCCCCGTGTGAGGGGGCACGACTCACTGTACGTGGGGTCTGCATGGTGCTCTGCCTCCGGGTGCGGCAATTGTCTGCTCTGCCGACAGTGATCAGGTGTGAGGGTCCGACAGGTTCACATGTCGTGCTACATCGCCATGTGTGTGCTCTCACCCAGCAGTGTGTCCGAATTGGCAACGTTGCCAAACGACGCTGTGTTGCTCGGACCATGGACCTGCGTCGCCTTGGACAGGTGTGTGTGCACACGCGTTATTCCACGCACATGCATCCAGAGCCCGACCGAAGGCAGACGTGTCCTCTGTTTTGGTGGGATATGTGAGCAATCCCCACTGTGCAACAAGTTGTTGGGCCGTGTGCTGTGGGTGGCAATAGGATGTGGCTGCAGGTACGTAGTTACTCGTCCATGAATGCCCGTGCAGCTTCATGTGCAATGTGTTCCAATAGTACGTCGTTGTCGTGTTCAAGGAACACCAGGGTGAGCCAATCCATTAGGTGGTCTGGGCAGGTGTGCTCAGCCCACGCCGTCTCACCGATCCGCAACACAGCCCAATAGGGGAGCGCCTCGATGTGGTCACTGCACACGAGAAATTGTGCCATCTCCCATGCACAACTACCAATACATACGCAGTATGTCAAGGCATCCCATGCACGGCTGTCTCTGTTACACTCCTGTTCGTGATCCAACAGGGGGCGCAAACACAAGTCATAGTCCAATTCATCAACAGTTGTGTTGGATAGGCAGACATCCATGGGACACTCGAATGTGCATGTTCGGCAGTGGAACCAGGGCTGGACGCAGGTGACGTGGGCAATGTGAAAGCTGAGCCTGTAACTGATCCGCAGCACTGCCAGTGGCAGTGCGCCCAGTAAATGCAGCATATGTGCACAGTACTGTTCCACGTGACGGGTGTTGTGCATGTGCCCGGTATGGCCTGCCATTGCGTTGGTGCGTCTCGTGAACAGGCACTCTTCTGGACTGCGGCTGTTGTGTGGAGGATATGCCACAGCTCTGAGCAATGATTTGAATGTGTGTGCAACGTTGTGGGACATGGGTTGCTGTTTCCGTGGGTGTCAAGGGCATCCCATGCGGGGGTACCACAGGCAGGGGCTTCTATGTGTGGGCTGTGGATAAGTCGGATGGTTTATTTGCGGAATGCGTGGTGTGGGAGTCGTCCTCATCTGCCATTGTATCTCTATCAGGGTGTTCCAGGCGCGTTCGGGACCAAGGTCAGAGGTGCAGGTGTCCTCCCGGCTTCTGCATTGGGACAATGGTGCTTTCATCCCTGATGTTTGTCTCACTACTACTTTCGTTTTGGGAATGTGATGTGGCTTTGGCGCTGACATTGGGACACAGCCTTGGGCTCATGGTGTACGGATGGCGATGTACACACACATGTTGGCATGTGGAGCCAGGTGCCCGTGCGGCCTTGCGCTGCTTGTGCTATCTCACTCCGTCTCTCTCCCTCGCTCTCTCCCTCTCTTTCCTTTGTTGCGCGCATGGCACACCTTCTTCTCTTGGATTTGGTCTACCGGGCTGTGTGCTACGGATTGTCCAGTGGGAGCAGCTAGGACTCATCCTAGGGGTTGTTTCTGCTTTTGTTTGTCTGGGGTTTTGTGTTGGTGGTTGCATTGCTGTATGACTGATTCTCCATTTTCTGGTCACGCATGTATGTTTATTTTGCTGCTTGTGCGACATAAGGCAAGATGTTTGTTTTGGGATTCGTGGTGTTGGTGTGCAATTTCTTAGTCCGGGGTTGGGGTGGTGCCGGGGGGGGGGGGTGTTCCGGGTGTGGGATGGGGTCCTGGGGTGTTGGCGGTGGGTGTTGTGGCCCTGTTGGGTGTCCGGGCCGCATGATGAGTTGCTCCATGGCATCTGTTGCCCTTCGGATGTGGCCCTGGGCTGTGCTCCCTTTTGTGGTGCTGGCTGCCGTCCAACTTTACACCAGGTCAGAGCAGGTGTAAATTTCCTGGTGCTAACGCGCCTTATCGCCGGTTTTGTGTTTTTATCGCGGATGTGGCTGGTCGTTGTGAATGTTGAGGTGTGCTGTTGTCTCGGCTTTTGTCACGGGAACGCCTACTCTGCATCTCATTAGCGATATTTGCTGAGGGTCCTCTGTGGCGATGTTTTTTGAGGCTGCTATCGCGGGTATACTGGTGCTGTGGGCTGTTAACACCGGCTTGTGAATGGGGGTAAATTTATCACGAGTTTGGCTGCGATAAAGTGCCGTTAATTCGGCGATGGCTCCTTGTGAATATGTCCCTTAATCTTTCCCCCTCTCCATCTCCATGTCGGTGGTTTTTGTTGCTGTCTAACAGTTGATCTGTACTTGTTTATGTACATCCACAATGAAATGTAAGCCTGTACCATATTTTTGCTAATATGGTGCAGTGTTATGCTTGCTAAGTTGCCGATAGAAGTGTTAAACTAATAAGGGTAACGTTTACATGTGCCATTTAGTTGAGAATATCACTCTAAGTATACAGATAACAATTTTACAAAATAGTATCTACAAAGTTATCTGTAGTGGGTTGCAGAGGAAGTGGCGTGGGACGGTGGGGTGCATGGGACGGGGGTGGGGCGGGGGGCGAGGGGAAAAGTAGGAGGTAGTGGAGTCACATATAAAATGGGAAGGTGAATCTAAATAATTCAATAAATACGTGCTGTATGTCGGATGACACTACCTGCCACCCTACTGTTCCCTTATTCCGCTCCAGTACCATGCAGCATTTCCTCTGCAAGCCGCCACTGGAACTTATATAATTGTATGTGATTATTTTGACATATTGAACAGATATAACAAATAATTGAAACTTTTTTTCATTCGCAGAAAATTATTTTGTTTGGATTAAAAATTGAAAATGCCTAGAAGAACTGAAAAAAAAAGGAAAAACAAAAAGGCAATCTACTTAAAGAAAAGTCAAAAATATGGATTAGAAGAAAATCAGACTACTACAAAAATAGTTTCTTCTGGTAAAAACACTAGACAATTTCTAAAAAAAGTACTACGAACATTTAATGAAAATAACATCACACAAAGGAAAAATAAAAAAATTTCAAGTAAGGAGAAGCAGACTTCGACTTCAAATTGCAAGAAAAAAAAACATGATAAGGAAAGAGTATTTGTTACCCGTAGACAAAAACAATTTCAAGAAATTCGTCAAAGAGTTTTTCGAAATAGAGTAATTCAGAATTTAATAAAAGGATGCCGCAAATATAAAAAGAAAGTGCTGCAATTGAAACAGAAACAGCGTGTTGAAAGCATAGTGGATACTGCTTTTAAGTTAAAACAAAAAATATTTATTTTCATTTTGAAGAGGATGAAAGTGTTGGATAAAACAATGAAGATTCTGAAAGACAAAAGTAAAAAAAAAAGACGTGTGAACAGAAGCAACTTTTGTAAAATCTTCAGTGGAAAATGGAAACATACATCTAATAGTGAACCTTTTTTTAATGAAGAGAGTTACTTCCAAGAAAATAGTTTACCATTTGCAGTTGATACTGGAGGTCGTTGCTACGAAGTTCAGAATGGTTGTCCTGTTGCAAAAGAGGAAATGGTTACTATTAGTGCAGAACAGTTAATAGCTGAAGAAGTGCAAGGGAAACGCACACAAGCTCCTGTGTATAAGTGGGGTTGTAGCAGTATTTGTAGTATTCGACAGGAATCTATTGATATAATGCGAAATTTGTTACGAGAATATACACAGAAAAGTGTAAAACAGAAGATTAGGTTGTTACAAACACTAGATCCTTGTAATGTAAGAAAATATACTGAGAAACATGGGCATTCTCTGGCTTGTCTTTCAAGAAAAGTGTGTAAAAGTGTTTTTCATCACTTAAGGATGTTAGCAGTACACCATTCAGAAATGCGGAAGTTTGTAAGGAAACTGTACTATGTAAAAAGTCCTGCATTATGTTTAGGTGAACTGAATACAGCTCTTTTACACGGTTCTTTATCAGATGTACAAAAAAGTGTGATGATATTCAGTTCCGATATTTTGGTTCAGAAGAGCAGTGTATAGAAAGTGAAAGTTTGACAATTACAGATGTTGAAGAAGATGGGAAAGTGATTATGATTGATCAGTTTGAAGAAGAAATTGGAAAGTTTAACATAGTGTGCTCTGAAATTCCAAACTATGTTTGTGTTTGTTGTCGACGTACTAATTATAAAACTCAAACTAGGAATGTTGATTTGTATTTGAAATCTGAAAAGAAGAATAATGATAAATGGAAAGAATTTGCAACTTACTTGTTAGTGGAAGGTCAATTTGAGTTAGGCAGTGATCAACGTATTTGTAAATATTGTTATAACAAATTAGAAGAGAACAAAATGCCCGCTAGAGCAGTACATAATAAGTTAGAATTAGTAGCTATTCCGGAGGAACTGGCAGATTTGAATACATATGAGTCAGTTCTAATTCAATCTGTTCATCCATTTCAAACTATAATTCGCATGGAGCCTAAAACAGGTAAACTGCCACCAACAGACTTACAAAGAGGGCTGAAAGGAAGAGTAGTGTACTTACCTTTGGATTTTAAGAAAATATTGAAATTGTTGGTGGAGACAAAGATGAAAATGAAGCAGTAGTCATTCTAGTAAATGGAGTACCAACAAAGAGTCGGAAAATATGGCAAGAATTTGTGGATGTTAAAAAACTTCAAAAGGCTACGTTATATCTTGTGGAGAATAATATTTATTATAAAAGTGTAAATGTGGAACAACAGGTAATAAGTTTGGAAGATGAATCTGAAATTTCAAGTGGTCAAATAGAGAAAGTGGACAAGTCAAGGAGTGAAGAGATTTATGAACATTACACAATATGTCCTCTACATTCAAAAGAAGTAATAGGAAACAGTATTGAGTTATTTCAAATGAAAAAAGCAAAGGGAACTCCAATGAGTGTATGGGAGAAAAGCTTAGAAGCTCGTTCTTTTCCACAGCTGTTTCCTACTGGAGAAGGTGGACGATATGATGACCGACCTGTACGTATTCCAGCTTCAGAATATCGCTCAACAAGATTATACTCTGAAGATCCTAGATTCCGGCAGTGTATACCATATATATTTCACCTTTTGTTTGAAAGTGATCTGTCTTCTCTGTCCTATGCAGTGAACCACATACTGAAAACTGGAGTTCATCAATCACTTCTTTCAGCGAAAGAATTTGTGGAGAAAGTTCAACAAACAGATGAAAATTTAGAAGCACAGTTAATTAATTTGATGGCATGTCAACGAGGAACAAATGAGTATTGGTATCGTCGTCATGGAGAACTGAAGTGTATGTTACGGAACTTAGGTACACCAACATGGTTTGTGACACTTAGCTGTGCAGAGTATGCATGGGAAGATTTGCTTGAATTTCTACGAGAAGCAAATTCCAATATAAAGAATGTTGAAATGAAGACACCTGGAGAACTGTGTTCTTTGGATCCTGTAAATGTGTGCAGATATTTTAATCATAGGTTTCAAGCTATGATGTCTTTCATCTGCAATAAAAAGAATCCACCTCTTGGAGAAGTTACCGATTTCTTTTGGAGAAAGGAGTACCAAGCGAGAGGTGCTCCTCATATACATATGCTATTGTGGATCAAGGATGCACCTAAATTTGGAACTGATTCAGATGAAATAGTATTGTCTTTCATTGAACAGTATGTGACATGTGAGATTCCAAGAGAAGGAGGAGATAGAAGCTTGAGACAGCAAGTTTTACGTTTCCAAAGTCACCGTTGTGGAAAGTACTGCCGACGAAAATACAAGTCTAAAGGAAAATTTTATACCAAGTGTCGGTTTGGATTTCCACGTCCAGTAATTTCTAAAGGAAGAGTAAATTCTTTTTTTCTTCTGTAAGGCACACAATAACTCGCAAATCTCCAAAGAATACCTACAACTTGAAAAGAACAGAACTGTCAAAGTATATTAATGACTACAATCCGGTTATTTTAAAAATGTGGAATGCAAATATGGACATCCAGTATGTTGCAGACAACTCAATTGCTGTTGCACGCTACGTTACATCATATATAACGAAATCAGAAAAAACCGAGATGAAACAAATGTGGGAAGAAATTGCACAAGAGAAAAGCCTTAGCAAAAAATTGTACAGCTTTACTTTGAAAATGCTTTCCCACAGAGAAATTGGATCGTATGAATGTTCAGACCGGTTGTGCTCTTCAAGTTTATATTCAAAATCACGAGGGATCATTTGGGTAAGTTTAGGTCTTGCCTGCTCACGAAATAGAGTGTTGAAATCATTAGAAGAAATTGAATACTTAGCAGCAAATGAACCAGACAGTACAGAAATTCTTAAAACTAATATGTTGGATACATACTATCCGAAAAGGAGTCGACATCTGGAACAGCTATGTCTGTATGAAGTACTTCAACATTACAGCTTCAAAAGAAATGTTAAACAGAATTTAAAACAAGGAAAATATGCAGTACTTGGATGTCATGGATGTTTAGTAAAACACACAAAAGGTAACCTTATCAACCACAGGAAACTCAGTTGTGAAACTGCAGACAAGCGAGAATTTTACTATTTAGCACTTCTCCAACTGTTCAAACCATGGCGTAGCGAAAGTGAATTACTTGGAGATTTCGACTGCTACGAAGATTCTTTTAATGCATGTAAAGATAGCATTGCATGTTCAATTTTCCCTACATATTTAAAAATGTTGAATGATGAAGTTGAACAGGAAAAGACTATTACAGCTGAAGTTGCAAATGAAAGTTCTCAAGATAGTCAAAGTTCTGGTCCATGTAGTCAAGATCCACTTGGACAACCAATAGTGGAAAATGAAGCAGCGATTGCTATGCATGAAGTGGAAATTGCAATGCAACAAGCACAAGAGGAGAATATTACATTGGAAAAGTTAGAAGAACAAGTAAATATTGAACAGAAAGAAATATATGTACAAGTGAGAGAACAGATAGAACATGGTTTGTTGCATGAAAAAAAGAATGTGTATGTTCATCATTTAAACCTATTCTGATGTACATCAGTGGTCAAGCTGGAACGGGTAAAAGTTTTTTAATTAAAGTTTTGACCAGTTATCTTAAAAAAACTACTGGTTCACATTTATCTTGTGTAGTAACAGCTCCAACTGGATTAGCTGCGCACAATGTTAAAGGAATTACTTTGCATAGATTACTAATGTTACCAGTTGAGCATGATAATAAATTAGAATATCAGAAGTTGTCTGGAGAAGCTTCTTATGAAGTGTCAAGAGTGCTGAAGAAGATGAAAATTTTAATTATTGATGAGGTGAGCATGGTCTCAAACTTAATGCTTGCTTTCGTGCATTTAAGAATGCAACAGGTATTAAAAACAGATTACGACGTTCTCTTTGGAGGAAAACATTTAATTGTATTTGGAGATCTGCTACAACTAACTCCTGTAAAAGGAGAACCAGTCTTTAAAACGCTTCTACATGAAGACACTAGGAAATCTTTGGGAAGTATTGGAAATGTGAATCTCTGGTTAAATTTTGAATATAAAGAACTCACTCAGAATATGCGACAAGCAAGTGATGAAGATTATGGAAATATTCTGAAAGATGTAAGAATTGGTGTTCTAAGCAAACATGGTAAACAAGCTTTACAAAGTCGTCTACTAAAGAACTTGTTTACAACTGAAAACACACCAGCAGCAGTACTGTACAAGAACATTGCAGAAAAAAAGTCTATACTTTGCTTAATGCCTACACTGGAAGAGTGTTATACATTTAATCAAGAGCTTCTGAAATTGGAAAATCAAGAAATAGTTCACATTGAAGCTATTGATAAAATCGAGCATCAAGGAATAACAATTCTTCTTTCAAATAAACTACAGACTAAATTGGATTCTTTGGAAAAGTCTGTATCAAAAACTGCTGGCTTAGAAAAAATTGTAGATGTATGTATAAACTGTCGGGTAATTTTGAGGCGTAATTTGAATATAGAACAAGGTTTAGTGAATGGAGCAATAGGGAAAGTTGTTGAATTTGTAAAATATCAAAACAGAAATGCAATTGAATTCTTGAAAATTAAATTTGATCAGATTGCAGAGGTGAAACAAATTGGGCGTTGTGCTGTACGTTTTTTGCTGGTAAAAGACTTGTATGTTCGTAGAAAACAGTTTCCTTTCTGTTTAGCATATGCAATAACCATTCATAAATCTCAAGGTTTAAGTGTAGATAATGCTTTAGTAAATGTTGGAAGAACTGTGTTTAAAGAGGGAATGGCATACGTTGCATTATCTCGAGTTAGAACATTGTCTGGTTTGTATTTAATTGATTTCGATGAAAACAAGGTTAGTGCTGATGTAAATTGTGTAAGAGAATATAATCGTTTAAGAAGACTTTATGCACCAACTTTAGGTGAATATCCTATTTATGAAAAACGTGCTGTGTGTTCAAAACGCAAACATGTTGATGAATCAAGTGTGGTTGAAAAGCAGAAAAAAATTCAAGAGAAAAGAAAAGATGCAAAGAAACAGAAAATACAAACAAGTGATGATGTTGTGGGATACCAATTAGAAAATGCTTCTGGTGTCAACTGCTATGGTAATGTTATTCTAAACGTTATATTTTATCTAGAAGATCTTTATGGTGAAATTATGGAAAGTCAGGAAAAAAGATTATGTTCTGCACTTTATACTTTATTTGAACAATTGAGAACTGACAGAAGTAAGATCCATACTGCTTCTGGTATTCGACAACTCTTGGATACATGTACTGGATCTTTAACGTTCAGTCCTAATATACAACAAGATGCACAAGAGTTTCTGATGGTTATGCTTGGAGTATTAGAAGATGAAGGAATCCAGATTGAGAGTTTATTTGGACTCAGTTACAAATGGGATCACAAATGTGAACAGTGTTCATTAACTTCAAGTACTATAGTTGACAGAGAACGATTTCTATATTTAACAATACCTGACTGCAAATCTGTACCTTTTCCGAAATTAGTAAAAGAAGCAAATCATGATATGAAATGTTCTCGTTGTCAATCAGAAATGTTATCTACATTATGCCTAGAAAGATATGGAAAATATCTAATTTTAATGCTACAACGCTGTAGACCAAATGGAAGAAAAGTGGAAACGAAAATTAAAATTTGTTGCTAGTCAAGTATCTATTTCTGGAAGAACTTTCACAACACTGGCTATTGTTTTCCATGCTGGAGCTACTACCACATGTGGACATTATACTGTATATTTAAAATGCAAAAATGGTTGGAGTCACTGCAACGATACACACTTGGAAATTAAACCGAGATTGCCTTATGAATTACCCAACTCATACTTGATATTTCTGAAACAAAAATTTTAGATACATTATTCGGCCTAGAGGGAAAATGGGAAGATGCTTTAAGGAATTGATACTGGATGATTTAAAAAAAAAATTCCACACATTATTTGGCCTTGAGGAAAAATGTGAACAGAAACTACACAGTAAAGGTAAGATTTAAAAATTGGAAATAGTATTGGATGTGTTATTTGTGTTTATTTGGTAATGTGTTTGCTAGAATTAGTCATTTGTTTTTTTAACAATCTAGTAGATTGTTTTTTTCCCCAGCTGTTTATGATGATACTACACTGACATCACTGTGAATAGTGAAGTTAAGTAGAATCTGATAACAGCAGAAAAAGGGCGAAAAATATGTTTTCAAAATGTTAAATTATGTTGTATTATTTGATAAGTAACACTGTAATTTGTGAAATATATTACATTACACAACAGTCTTACAGTTTATTTTCTTTTCTGTAGTGGAAAAGTCAGAAAAAACAGTACTAATGACAAATAGCAGAATAGTAGTTTAATATTTTTAAAAAACTTTCAAATTCACTGAAAAAACCATAGGTTTTACAGACGTAATAGTTAGAAATTAGCATTTAAAAAACCTTTGAAATTCACTGAAAAAACCATAGGTTTTACAGACGTTATAGTTAGCTGGACATTTCACTCGTACAAAACCATAGAAATTCCACCGTTATAGTTAGTTCAGTTAACTATAACTCGCGCCCCCGCAATGCACTGCTCATGACGTCACATATTACATCATTGATGGCATGGTCAGTGACATCACTGATGACATCTCAAATGACATCACTGATGACATCACTGATGACATCATCCACGTGATAATCTGATGCACCTCATCACACCCTAATATAACCTTTAATGCACCCACTGTAAAATACACACTACCATTTTCGAAACCATCCACACACCAATACCAGTTACTACATACTTACTCACTGATTCCTAGGTCTGCACACACATCCACTAATTCACCCATACAATCACTTATACATGCAGTCACTTATCAATACAACACTATCATATGCACTCATACACCTATTCAGACACTCACACACCGCCACTCATCCATGGAGTTACTCACACACCTAGTCAGTCATGCAAAGAATCAATCACACTCCCATTTACTCACCTAAACAGTTATACACACACCACCTCACTAATTCATACAGACAGTAACGCATAGTTACTCTCTTATGTAATCACTGAAACAAGTACAGACTCATCCATACATGCCACTCTCACAATCACTCAGTCTCACATATAGTTATTTATATACACCATCACTCACATATACTGCCTTTTACATATGTAGTTACTCACATATGTACCACTGAGACATCCATTCACTCACCAACACACTCATACACACACTCAACCACCCATACAGCTGTTTCCACATGCACTCTTGAACCCATACACCCAGTGAATCAACCACTCACACATCTATGCACAGTCACACACCTCCAACCCACCCACACACACACACTCAGTCCCCCATACAAATACTCAAGCAAACAATCAATAACCCATATAGACACTCATGTAGCTACTGACCAACCCATGTAGCAGCTTACACAACAACAGACAGACTGATACAGACATTCACACAGTTTAGTCACTAACCCATGCATTCAGTAAGACACGTTTAATCAGTCACTTATACAATCAGTTACATACCTCCTAAATCCTCCATCTAGACACTTATACACCCACTAATTCTTCAATACACCTTGCCATATATATATAAAACATATTTAAACTTTACAGAAACACACAGTCACTGGATGATGTCATCAGTGATGTCAATTGAGATGTCATCAGTGATGTCATCAGTGATGTCACTGACCATGCCATCAATGATGTAATATGTGACGTCATGAGCAGTGCATTGCGGGGGCGCGAGTTATAGTTAACTGAGCTAACTATAATGGTGGAATTTCTATGGTTTTGTACGAGTGAAATGTCCAGCTAACTATAACGTCCCTGAAACCTATGGTTTTTTCAGTGAATTTCAAAGGTTTTTTAAATGCTAATTTCTAACTATAACGTCTGTAAAACCTATGGTTTTTTTCAGTGAATATATATATATATATATATATATATATATATATCCAACAAAACGGTTTCCTTGTCATCAGCTTTTGTGGCGCTCATATGCGGTGCGTTACTCCTGTGGTTGAAACCAAAACCGCTATTCATATCACAAAATCCTGGTTTCCCAGAAAACGGGCCGCACTCCTCACAGGTTCTTTTGCAATTTTTTATTTTCTTAGGCGTGTTGCATCAATAAATCCATTCGGCATTTACAGACGATAAACCTATCGTCTGTAAATGCCGAATAGATTTATTGATGCAACACGCCTAAGCAAATAAAAAATTGCAAAAGAACCTGTGAGGAGTGCGGCTGCTTTTCTGGGAAACCAGGATTTGTGATATATATATATATATATATATATATCTCACGCTCCACTGTCTTACAACAGTAAGGACCAGCACTCTCGTTGGTGAAAATCAACTTAAAGATTTATTGGTGCACAGCAAATAAAACAAACGCGTTTCAGCCTCAACCTTCGTCAGTGTTTGACGCGCGCCATCGAAGTCAGCATCTAAAATATATATACGTGGCCTCCCTCGCTGAGCATTGCACAGGCCCTGGGGACCTTATCCCCCAGGGCCCGATATGGCTACAGTGTCCTGGGGACCACATCCCACAAGACGTTGCTGTTTTCAACCTGAGATATATAGTGTCTTGTGAGTTAGAGATAATTTGACTCTTTTGGCTCCTGACGGACTCCGTAGAACAGGCACGTAAGTGCATGGGTGTGGGTGATGGAATTCATGATGTAGAATGTTCAGTTAATGGTTCCATGCTGAGAAATAAAGACATGTAATACCAAGCTCTGTGTGTGGTGTGATCATTTGCATGTACCCAGGCTGGGGAAGACGCTACAACTAGCGACGAGATAGCGGATTACATAAACTCCACGACCCGAATAACCGAGAATGCTCTCCCAGAGAGTTTGCAGTTACCCAACAAACTGCTCATGCGTGCCATGTGTGCCTCAGTCAAAGTGACATATGTGACGTATGTGGAGTCAAAGCACCACTCCAGCCAATGAAAGGCCTGTGAAGAAAGCGGAGGCCTTACAAAAAGTTTGTTTGTGGTCAGCTCCAAATTTGCTGATAAAGTCGAGGCAAGAGGTACAGTGCCACAATGGGACACAGAGGCGTCATTCATACAGTAAGACAGCACTCAAGGCAGTGACAACCAGGTGCAAGAAAACGCTGTGAGCAGAAGCAGGTGTACACAAAGAAACTCTAAAAGCAGTAGAAACCTGATGCAATGCAAAGAGGTGAGAAGGGTGAAGAACTCATGCAAGAAACAAAGCTGCTACTCACAGCCAAAGAAGAAGACAGCGCCTCACAACCAGAGAGCGGGCACAACGACCCAAATGTCAGCACGCGGCTAGTGCGTGATGAAGGTGCCGGTACAAGTGGGCAGCAGAAGCCACCGGAGCAAGCTCCGCTCCCAGTAGTAGAAAGTTCCATAGGTTATGACTAGGGCTCCTGGTTTTATGGTATTTATATTTTTATAATTTCCCTCTGTATTTATCCATGTTTATTTTTTGCTTATTTTACCTGCATTTATCCATATTTATTTTAAGTTTTGTGAAAAAATTGAGCTGAAATGTGTATATTTCTACATTTCTTTAAGCAGTTAATGTACACTTGTGCCTGAACGCCTGACACATTTTAATGATATACACACATTCATATGATAAAAGATGCACTTGTAAGAAATCATGCACATTTTATTATCAAGGTTGAGCAAATATACTGCTGTTTAAGGCCCTTTACTAAAATTCCTTTATTTTTTCAATCCCCTTGCCTGTCAATCCGCACAGCTATTTGCCTGGCAGTCATGATTGACAGCATTTAGAATCACTCAAAAACAACCCAATTTCCATTTTTATCCACATTTAAAAATAAATACAGACAGGAAAAGAAATGGTGTTCTGTCTGTATTTATCTGTAAAAATCAGTAAAAACGGAAATCAGGGAGCCTTAGTTATGACGCTGCTGCATTCCTAAAACCACTGATTCCCTTCACCACCGCCAAAAAGCAAAATATTGGTGACAAATGGACTGTATGACATGAAACTTTTGATGACCTTATTGACGCGCAGAAGGAAGCAAATTACAAAAAGATCATTAAATATCTAAAGAATTTAGTAGGTGAAGGAGTGTAAGAAGTGATAAAACAAATTCCACAAGGTGATGAAGTGACATACCATCAAATCAAAGAGGCGTTAAACGCCAAGTTCGATCCAATGCTGAATGTCAACTATAATAGGCACATCTTCAGTCAGGAAAAGCAGAGAGCTGGTGAAACGATGGATGAGTTTGTAGAAAGATTTGATTCGCTCATAATGCAGTGCAAGTTCAATGAGTTCACCAATGAAGAGGCCATACATCTCAATGTAATAGATGGTTTCTTCTCCGATTCCTTCAGACAGCGAATGCTGAAAGAGACACTCAGCTTGGAGTGAGTGCTCATGGCTGCCAGAGCGGAAGACAGAGCTGACAGAAAAGCAGCTAACATGGAGGCCGGAGTGGCCCAAAATGAATCAGAGCTGTGTGAAAAGTACGTCGAAACACAAGGCACAAGGTCATAAAGTAATGTCTCCAAATAAAAAGAAGTTGTCTTTTCGATGTAGATTTTCCTTTCAAACATGAGGGCCGATGTCCCGCAATTGGCCAGATCTGCAAAGGATGCGGGAAAGAGAACCAACGGTCTGCAAAGTGAGAGAAAGATCAAATGCATCATGTCGAGAAAACAAAATGGAGGCAAGATCAAGTGTGTCACGTCGAGAAAACAAAATGGATGCCACAACGTTCCAGATGTGACGCTCTACGCACTTCTACAAGGCCAAGCAGCAACATCAGTTGAGGCAGGTAGAAACTGTTGATTGTCGTCACATTCTTAGTATAAATGTTTGTCACCGTTATTGTCAAGCGACAGTGAGGAAGATGGGTATGCAATGTCAATGTTGACTGCTGGATGATGTGCACTTGTAGGATTAGCTTCTTGCAAGGAAGAATGCAGGTCAAAGCTGGGTCGACAGGTGAAAGTGCGAAATTCATTTGGACACTGTTCTAAGATCACACTGAAAGTGAATGGGTGCTTGTAATGAAGTGCATCAAGCAGGGGTGAAGAGAAGAAGTTGTTTATTGAGCTTCTCATAAAATATCGTCCTATCCACAGGGCTCCCAACTGCAACTGGCCACCAGTGCTAGGCAACAGGGACCAAGCATTCTACATTCCAGAGCCACAGTGAAAAGGTATTCTACATAAAACAGCGCAATGTAAAACCGAATACATGAAGCATTTACCACACACCTTCCCCCCAAACACAAAGAAAAGCACAACAGAAAAACATTTAAATAAGCATTTAGGGGATCTTGAGCTCCAAGAAACATGCAAAGTGGTGACCAATAAAACATCAATTTACAATAAAGTTTCGTAGATGAGTAGGAGTTTTCCGAGCACGAGAGCTCCTGCGTAAAGGAGAGACAACCTTGGATGAAACAGGTTGATTTCCTTGGAGAGAGAGACCATGAGATTGATTACCTTGGAGAGAGACATTTGAACGCATTCGAGCAATTCTATTCAAATTCGAAATGCGACCATCATCAAGCTTCACAGCATTGCAAAACAGTTTAGTCACCCTAAAAGGAGGAGAAAACTTAGCACCAGAAGACTTCTGGGGAAAACGTACTTTCACGCGATCCCCTACACTCACAATCGTGTGAGAGACAGCATGCCTGGCATCAAAATTAATTTTCCTCTTGGCTGACTTGAGATCCTGAAGCTCCCGCCACTGAGAATCCTCACTACCAACAATGTCAGCATCATTTCCCCTCATCCAAGTTTGAAACATATATACGTGTTAGGGATACGACCTCTAAACAACTCAAAGGGAACTTTCTCAGTGGTGGAGTGAGGAGTCAAGCGATAAACCATAACTCTCTCAAGTATGACAGATCTCCAATCCCTACTTTGATCTTTGGCCAGCTGAATTGACTCCTTCAGAACACGATTGAATCTCTCTACCATTCCATTGCATTCGGGGTGGTAGAGAGAACAACGTTTGTGTACAATACCTTTTTTTGCCAAAAATTCCTCCATCTCTCTTGACACAAGTTGTACCCCATTGTCCGTAAGAAGAGACTCAGGGAGTCCTTCCCTACGGAAAATGTCTTCCAAGAATTTGGTAACGTCCTTAGTTTCAATACTCTGTGTCACCTTAATTTCAGGCCATCTGGAGTACATGTCGATCAACACCAGAACATAGGACTGCCCAGCTTTACTGGGAACAGGTCCCAAGAGATCTAAGGCTACATGTTGCCAACATCATGTAGGTGTTTCTCGAATGACCATAGGTTGAACTCTAGTCTTGTAGACTTTATCACAGGCATTACACTCAGTGCAGTTTCTTATCAATCGTTCAACAAGGATGTCAATGCCTGGCCACCAAAAGTGTAACCGAACCCTTTCTTTGGTTTTGGAAATACCTTGGTGTCCCTGATGAGCCAAATGAACAATTTTCTCTCTAACAGGTGATGGAGGGACAAGCCTGGTGCCCTTCCAGAGTAAGCCTCTAGACACAGAAAGTTCACTACGAATGTTCCAGAACTTCCTGACACCTTCACTCAAAGACCTGATACCAGTCCAACCATCAGACACTAATCTGCACACTTCATGCATGTCTGTATCTCTCTTCATTGCGTCCTTCCACGCAGCCTCGGTGATAATCCCTTCAACAATTTATCACACCCTGAAGTCATCAATTTCCCAAAACTCTTCGGGATCAGATAAGGATTCCCCACACTGTTTAGGCACTAAACAAGAAAGACAGTCGGTGACCTTATTGTCCGCCCCGGGGATGTACTTCACGACAAAGTCAAAATCTTGTAAGGCAATTACCCACTTGCATATTCTAGAGGAGACAGCGTCTAAACCTTTCTTACAGAACACATCCTTTAATGGTTTATGATCCGAATGAACAACAAAGGAACTACCCTAGAGGAATTTTTTAATTTCTTAATAGCCCAGAGGATACAGAGGGCCTCGTTCTCAATTACGGAGTATTGAAGTTCTGGACCACTAAGGGCTCTGGAGAGAAACATGATAGTTACTTCCTTCCCATCTCTTGTTTGCTTAGGACAGCACCTAGCCCCTTAGAACTGGCATCAGTAATCAGTATAGAGCTAGCAGAAGTGTCAAAGCTCTGAAGAGAGGGAGCCGAACTTAGAGCTTTCTTTACCCCCTCAAATTCTAACTGGCACTGGGGAGACCATGAAAACTTCACACCCTTCTTTAAGAGAGATCTCAACATGAAGGTGCGGCAAGCAAAGCGAGGAACAAATTTATTGTAATACTCCCCCATTCCTAAAAAGGTGACGAGTTCATCTCTGGATTGAGGAACGGGAAGCTCCTCAATAGTCCTAACAAGACGATCCTTGGGTCTGACTCCACCCCCGTCAAGCAGTGGCCCAGGTAATCGATTTCCGAGAGATTAAACCTGCATTTGCTCTCGTGCAAGGTTAAACCTCTCGCTCCAAATCGCTCGAGAACAGCCTTAAGTCTAACATCATGTTCTTGTTGTGACGAGCCATGAACCAGAACGTCATCTTGGTATATCTTAACTCCTTCCACACCATTCAACACGTCCTCCATAACTCTTTGGAACACAGACGCTGCGGAGTTCAAACCGAAAGGAAGGCGCGTGAACTTATAGGTGCCAAAAGGAGTTATGAACGCAGTCAGGTTCATGGACTCATCATCAATCTTAACCTGATGGTAGGCCGCTCTGAGATCAAGAGTCGAGAAAACGCGTGCATCACTTAATTGAGCTAGCATTTCCATGATGTTAGGAAGAGGGTACCTATCAGGCACTACTGCACGATTAAGAGCAAGAGATCCACACATAATCGTATCTCTCCTGAGGCCTTGCGAGCAAGAACCACCGGAGCCAGCCACTCACTCGCCTCTGTCTCAACAATGATCCCCTCCTTTTTTAATTTTTCCAGTTCTAGGCGCATGGGTTCTCTCATGGTCAAAGGTACATTGCGCACCTTACATGTAACAGGAACAGTGTCAGGCTTAAGTGTGATTTTGTGAGTTTAGCCCGAGAGACAACCCAACTTCTCATTGAAGACGTCTTTAAATTCGGTACGTAAAGTACTGCTTGGAACATTTGAAACAACTTTTGCAGTAATCTCATTCGAAACAACATTCAAAGGAACTGAATCAGGAGTGAAGTCTTTAAGAACAATGCATGGATCACGTCCAGGAAACAATGATACACCTAGATCAGCTTGGTGAAACCAGCTAATTATGCTGTCGCCTCTACATGAAATATAAATCTTCCCGGCAGTTATCCTCCCTTTGTATTCAATCTCACCTAAGAAATAACCAAACAATTTTATGGGTTGACCACCATAGGCCAATGGCTTGATATCAGGCTTGTATACCCTCACCTTCCCAGACAATTTCATGTCAAAGAATTCTTTGGGGATAAGGGAGATTTTTGCTCCTGAGTCAAACAGCATTTTAATATTGCAATTATTCACTTGTACTTCATCTACAGGTCCTTTACACTTGTTCAAACTCTCTTTTAATACAACTTCCCCACAATGTAGTTCATCATAGTCAGAATCGCTCTCATAATCAAGAGTAACTTCTTTGACTCGTCTTCCTTGTTTGTTCTTTTGAGCTCTACAAGCTTTGGCTAAGTGACCAATTTTCCCACAATTGAGACACTTAGAGGAAAGGGCAGGACATGCCTTGTCGTTGGCAAGATGTCCGCTCGAGTCACATCGAAAACACTTCAGCTTGAAGTTTCCCCTCGGTTTAACAGAAGAGAAATAAGAAGAGGAAGAAGAAGAAGAAGAAGCAGGATGTAAATGTTCACGTTGTTTCCAAGAAGACTTAACCGGGTTCTTGGTAACAGAGTGAACCTTCTCCTCCTTGACCCCATTCTCTTTTTTGATGACTTCAACGCAAGCAAGGGAGTGTTCTATCCTCTTGGCTATAACAACAACCTCATCAAGTTTTGGGTCATCTTTTTGCCAAAGTTCATCTTTGATTTTTCAATATTGCATCCTAGCATAAATTGATCACGAATACGTTCTTCAAGAGACCCATCAAACTTACATGTAGCACCCAACTTACACAGAGCAGTAATATAAGCCTCAACCGATTCCTCAGACTTTTGCACTCGCTTCCCAAAATGATACTGTTCTAAAGTTGTACTGATTTTCGGAAGATAGTGTTTGTCGAGTTTTTTAAGACATATTTCAAATTCATTAAGACTATCAGACTCATTATCTGTCAAATCAGGGAGATGTTCAAACACCTGTTGTCCCTCAGAACCGAGACAGTATAGCAATAATGCAGATTTTCTCTCTGCGCTCAGAGATACCCCAAAAACTCTCGCATAATTTAGAAAAACTTTTTTCCATTTTGACCAACGTAGTGTAGGTTCACCAGGGTTAGAGAGGAAAAAAGGTGGAGGAGTGACATTTTGTAATCGTAAAAATACAAGAATTCCAATATAATAAGTCACAAAGGTAAAGCTGGCACGTCACAGTTATGTTTATGCTTGACAGAGTAATTGAGACAAAGCTGTGCGTATCAGCGGAGGTTGAGAGATGACTTCATGCTTGATGTGAAAATCACATATGGGATTATTACAAGAAGACAAGTAATAAAGCTGTGAGTGATAGCGTTGTTGATTTTCCTCTTAAAATAACTTGTAAGTTTAATACGAAGGGTTAAGTTATTTGTTATTTGTGCTGTGCGTGTCAGCGTGATTAAAGAAGAACACTGGGTGAGTAGTAACGTAGAAATATCCAAGAAGGTGGATGACTTTTAACTTGACACGCAAAATGAATAAGTTTGCTGTGCGTATCAGCGAAGTTGAAAGAAATTGACTTGCTGTGCGTGTCAGCGTGAAGTTGACGTGCAGGAAGAGAAGTAAAACCACAAGACGTAGTTTTGATACGCAGCAGTAAGCAAGAAAACTGTGGGTATCAGCGAAGTTATCAGAAATTCACTTGCCGTGCATGTCAGCGTGAAGTTGACATGTAGAACGTGAAGGAAAATGCCAGAAAGGTAGCTTCAACATGCAGCAGTGGACAAGAAAGCTGTGTGTATCAGCGGAGTTAAGAGCACTGACACACGATAAGTAAAAGCGCATAAAGAGTTAAGTGCGATCTTCAGGTTGCGAGGCAGCAAGCTTACGTCATGACGTGTAAGCCGTCATGCGTCACAGTGTAATCATGACCAGAGTGCGGAGAAATGGAGGTCAGACGAACATTGCGCGCGAGGGAAGAGTAAAGCGCGTTTGAAAGAAAATGCCTGTCCTGCCTCGAGCTCAAGCCAGGAGCGAAGCGTCTCAGAAGTTCAGGATTTGAAGTAAGGCGGGCAGGGTTGTCGGTAAAGTCATAGCAAATGAAATAGGCAAAGCAGAGATATTTCGGTTCTCTTTTCCTCCAGTCCGCATGCAAATGCGCCCTTTTTTTTTTTAAAGAATTAGTCGCGCTAGACGGTATCATAAGAAGAAAGCGTTTCGAAAGTGGGAGGCAGAAGAGTGGAGCATAGAAAGCTGTTAAGCATCAAAATAGCTAGTACAGTACCTTAAAGTTTCAAATGAAACTTAGCTGTGTTAGGACATTTAGAGCCAAGTAGATTCTTCTTGATTGATCTTGCGTGGGCTGTATCCTCTTCGGTCGTCGCCAGTGTAATGAAGTGCATCAAGCAGGGGTGAAGAGAAGAAGTTGTATTGAGCTTCTCATAAAATAACGTCCTATCCACAGGGCTCCCAACTGCAGCTGGCCACAAGTGCTAGGCAACATGGACCAAGCATTCTACATTCCGGAGCCACAGTGAAAAGGTATTCTACATAAAACAGCGCTATGTAAAACCGAATACATGAAGCATTTACCACAGTGCTCCATACCTTTTATCATAGACAGTGGCGCGTAGATAAACATTATGCCAGAGGAAAAGTACAACAAACTGTCTCCAGTGCTCTGTTTATCCCTGTCAAAAATGAAAGTGTATATGTGGGCTGCTTTGACACCACTACCTAATCAAGATCCATCCATAGCAACTGTGAAGCATAAAAAGATGAAAGTACAAGTGCCGATTTATGTGTTGCCAGGTACTTCATCAAGTGCTTGTTTACTCAGTTTCAGTACTGCTGCTGACATGGTGCTGATCTCTGTAAACTACAATGTCAATGCCTATCATGAGATAGTGAATCAGTTTCAATCCTTGTTTCATGGACTAGAAAGACTTGAGAGCATGACAGTGCAACGTCACATAAATCAGGACATCTGTCCTGTTGCTCAAAGACTTAGTCGAATTACATTTCATTTACACAAGGCTGCTGAGAAAGAACTTGAGACACTATTAAAGCACAACATCATTGAGCGATCCATTGATCCAATGCCATGGGTATCACCCATAGTGGAAGTTCCAAAAAAGGATAAAGGAGGAGCCGTCTACAACTTCGTTGATATGCACCAAGTGAAAAAGGCGATTGTAAGATAATGACATCCAGGTCCACACACTGCTGACATGATTAGAACCCTGAATGGAGCTAAAGTCTTTTCCCGTCTTTATTTGAACAAAGGGTATCACCAGCTCGAACTGGAAGAGAACTGCAGGTACATTACTACCTTTTCAACTCATGTTGGCTTGTTTTGATATAAAAGGCTAGGTTTTGGAGTATCATCAACTGGAGAACTTTTTCAGGTTGTCATTCATTGCATAATACAGCCAGTCACAAATGCTTTCAATTACAGCGATGACATACTAGTTTTTGGGGCCACATGAAAGGAACATGATGAAGCTCTTGCACAAGAGTGTTGTATGCTTAATGATGCAGGCCTCACTTTAAATGCAGAAAAGTGTGGGTTTCATAAAACCAAACTCAAATTCTTTGGCCACATCTTTTCCGAAGGGGCAATGACTCCAGATCCAAATAAAGTACAGGCCTTGTCAGCCACTTTTCTCCACAACTATGCTGCGATCCTTTATTGGTATAGTCAGTTACTGTTCAAGTTATAAATGTGACGTTGCCACTGTAAGTGCCCAAGGAGAGACTTAATGAAACGAAATGTTCCATTTCAATGGTCAAGTGAACATGAACAATGCAAAAACAACAGTTGATGGACAGAATGCAGAACAATGTGATACATTCACCCCAGTACAGAGATCTGGGCCTAAATCCATCGTTTTTTTGCTCACCATGCCATTCCAGTTTGAACCCAGCCATATGCAAATCAGTCTTGACCCTGTGCCTCATGGGAACAGTCCAGCCCGAACTGCCAAGCCAGGTCCTCCCTGGACTGGAAACAAGCATCCTAGGACCGGTTTCGGGGTTTCACCCCTCTTCAGCCAGGATAGCTTGATTCCAGTGGCATGGAGAGCACGGGACCCACGTCTGGGCATACCCGTCCCACTCGGGGTGACAAATGCAAAAACAACAGTTGATGGACAGAATGCAGAACAATGTCATACATTCACCCCAGTACAGAGATCTGGGCCTAAATCCATCGTTTTTTTGCTCATCGTGCCATTCCAGTTTGAACCCAGCCATATGCAAATCAGTCTTGATCCAGTGCCTCATGGGAACAGTCCAGCCCGAACTGCCAAGCCAGGTCCTCCCTGGACTGGAAACAAGCATCCTAGGACCGATTTCGGGGTTTCACCCCTCTTCAGCCAGGATAGCTTGATTCCAGTGGCATGGAGAGCACGGGACCCACGTCTGGGCATACCCGTCCCACTCGGGGTGACAAATGCAAAAACAACAGTTGATGGACAGAATGCAGAACAATGTCATACGTTCACCCCAGTACAGAGATCTGGGCCTAAATCCATCGTTTTTTTGCTCACCATGCCATTTCAGTTTGAACCCAGCCATATGCAAATCAGTCTTGACCCTGTGCTTCATGGGAAATGTGAGAAGTTGGCCTGGCATATGCTGTCCACTAATTATAGTGGGCACCTTGCACCAGTCCAAACAACCCCTTATTGGAGATAGGTTAAAGACAACCTTATTGAAAGCTATCCTAGTGGTAGCTATGGAGAGCAGCCTTCAGGCTAAGTCTTGAAGGAATGTAAAGCAGCTTGTTTTACCAGTCTATAATCTCTTGAGTGACCAAATGAAAGAGCACCACACCAGGTATATATTCAAAATATATGTATTTATTGCTAAACACACCCCTCTAGTCTCTTTATGAGGCTAGAGTTCGAAGTACATAAGTTAGAAGTTATTTAAACACAGTAATAGCACAAATACACGTTTGGGCCCTAGGGGCATACCAAACCATATACCAATAAAGTGGTATGCGAACCACGACTGAACTAGACACTAGGCCTAGAGCCTCTAGAAGTGCTTGGACCACAAGGAACCACCCAAGGTAGTGACACAGGGGACCCACGGGAGACGCGTGCAGTGTAAATACACAACCGCGATAAGCCGTTGACTTCTATGGAGAAAGTCGGGATCGGGAAATTAGAGAAAAGGGACACTTAAAAGAGGACTTGGACAAAACCCTTTGAGATCTAGGACTTTGAAGAGTCTCTACCCACGGAGCACCGGAGTACTCGTGTTACCTCACCCAGGGAAGCCGGGTGCATAGGTGCCTTTCGGGGTCGGGTTTCGTCGTCGATTCGAATGGCGATCTGCTGCAAAGTGCTGCTGGCGACCAAGAGAAAAGTGTCCGGGTGGCTCCAAGAGTGGATCGGAGTTCTGAAGAACCTGAAAGCAGAGGGGACAGAGTCTGGGTCACTAGCCAGTGACCAGGAAGGCGATGGACAGATGCCCACCGATGTCGAGTGCTTCAGGTGCCTTGACGGTCGTCTTGACTCTTCAGCCACGAGGTCCAGGAGGCGTTGTCGGCGACCAGGAGCAGGATTCGGGCTGGTACACGATGTCTGTCGAGTGCTGAGGTGTCGGCGACCGGATTGGACCCAACAAGCCTTGGCAACGGCAAGTCTCGGTGAAGATGTAGATCGTCGATGGTGCAGACCAGCAAGGTCTGTGGAACTCACCCAGCGAAGGTAAGTGAGGGCAGGCCTGGAGCAACCAGGATGCCAAGTTAGAAAAGGATTGGCCTTCGTTAAGGGCCACTAGCCAACGGGCTAGCGACCGCGAAGGAGCCTCGTGACGCCGCACGTGGATCTGGCTTACAGGACACTCGTGGAGTGGGGGCCAGTGATCTTCGGTGCAGGTGGTGCTGGAGGCTAGGGCTACTCGGAGCCCAAAGCACGACTTCTTGGGAGACCCAGAAGAGGATGCACTTGCAAATGTGCTCGGTGTCCAGGGGTCACGGTCTCAAGTCACCCACGATAGCCACGGGCCTCAGCTTTGCTGGGGACTCAGGGTAGCCTCGGGAAGTCTGAGAATCCACCTCTGGTGATGCGATGACTTCAGGCGTCCGACGGGAGCTTCAGAAATGCGAACCGGACAGATGCTTCTTTGGTGCCTGCCAAGCAGGGAGTCACTCCTTGACCCCAAGGAGATTCTTCTGTCCTCTAATCGTGAGTAGAGCGTCGAAGGTCCAGGATTCTGTTTCAGAGTTTCGTCCAGGGATAATCTAAAGTCCTAAGGACTGGGTTCCTACCTTTATACTAAAGATAGGGGTTGGACTACTCTGTGGCCCCACCTATGGGTGGGTCAGGGCAGAGGGGTGGCTACACCCTTTCCCTTTGTCCAGTTCGCGCCAAAGCAGGGGCTGCAAGCCCCTGATCCGGTTTGAACTGGGGTATGCACTAGGGACACCAAATGTGCCCCCAGTGCAGGACTTCAAAGCACCCGAAAGTGCTCCCGCCCAGCCCCAATACACATTATCCTGTCTGGGGAGGTGGTCACACCTCCCTGGGACAGGAAACCTATTGTCCAGGCCTCCCTGCCGGAGTTTCGTCCAGCAGCAGGAGGCCAGACTCGTGTCTGTGGCAGCAGCATCCATTTTGTGATGCCAGGGCTCTGGAAAGAAGTTACCGGACTAGTCAGAGTTAACATGTCTTTCCCTCTAGAAGGGTGGAATGCTACCCCGCCGCCAGGATTGGCGGGGGTAGTATTCCAAGATGTTTGACACCAAACACGACATGTTTAGGTGCAGCCATTCCAAAGTTAGCATTTTACCGCGAGGATATAATGCGCTTAAGAGTATATGGTCAGGCTGTACTACAAACAGCATCAGAGATGGTCTCCGAATGCTGCAGAGGGGCCCTGCTCATGCAGGGGCACCCTCTCACATAGGAACCATGCACTCTGCCTTTAGGATTGATAAGGCCTGACTTAGGAGTGACTTATAGGTTTATATGTGTGTATGTATTTAGTGATATAGGTAACCTATATCACAGTAAGGGGTGCATGCACCACCTTACCCAGGCTGCAGTAGCAGACCTGTGGTGTCAGTTTGGATGGCCTTCCAGGGGTGGCATAATACATGCTGCAGCCCCTGGCAGGCCTCTGAGGTACCTATGCCCTTGGTACATAGTATACCATATACTAGGGACTTATAAGGGCACTCCAGATCCCAATCAGTGATGTGCCTAAGGCACATGGAAACCATTTTAGAGAGGAAGCAGCTAGGCTGGGGTTCTGATTAGCAGGGCCCCAGCCAGACTAATGTCGAAAAACAGTGAAGCATCAGCAAAAAGTGGGGGTACCCATGTGAAGCAGATCCTACTCTCCTACAGGAACAGTCCAGCCCGAACTGCCAAGCCAGGTCCTCCCTGGACTGGAAACAAGCATCCTATGACCGGTTTCGGGGTTTCACCCCTCTTCAGCCAGGATAGCTTGATTCCAGTGGCATGGAGAGCACGGGACCCACGTCTGGGCATACCCGTCCCACTCGGGGTGACAAATGCAAAACAACAGTTGATGGACAGACTGCAGAACAATGTCATACATTCACCCCAGTACAGAGATCTGGGCCTAAATCCATCGTTTTTTGCTCACCATGCCATTACAGTTTGAACCCAGCCATATGCAAATCAGTCTTGACCCTGTGCCTCATGGGAACAGTCCAGCCCGAACTGCCAAGCCAGGTCCTCCCTGGACTGGAAACAAGCATCCTAGAACCGATTTCGGGGTTTCACCCCTCTTCAGCCAGGATAGCTTGATTCCAGTGGCATGGAGAGCACAGGACCCACGTCTGGGCATACGCGTCCCACTCGGGGTGACAAATGCAAAAACAACAGTTGATGGACAGAATGCAGAACAATGTCATACATTCACCCCAGTACAGAGATCTGGGCCTAAATCCATCGTTTTTTTGCTCACCATGGCATTCCAGTTTGAACCCAGCCATATGCAAATCAGTCTTGACCCTGTGCCTCATGGGAACATTCCAGCCCGAACTGCCAAGCCAGGTCCTCCCTGGACTGGAAACAAGCATCATAGGACCGGTTTCGGGGTTTCACCCCTCTTCAGCCAGGATAGCTTGATTCCAGTGGCATGGAGAGAACGGGACCCACGTCTGGGCATACCCGTCCCACTCGCGGTGACAAATGCAAAAACAACAGTTGATGGACAGAATGCAGAACAGTGTCATACATTCACCCCAGTACAGAGATCTGGGCCTAAATCCATCGTTTTTTGCTCACCATGCCATTCCAGTTTGAACCCAGCCATATGCAAATCAGTCTTGACCCTGTGCCTCATGGGAACAGTCCAGCCCGAACTGCCAAGCCAGGTCCTCCCTGGACTGGAAACAAGCATCCTAGGACCGGTCTCGGGTTTCACCCCTCTTCAGCCAGGATAGCTTGATTCCAGTGGCATGGAGAGCACGGGACCCATGTCTGGGCACACCCGTCCCACTCGGGGTGACAAATGCAAAAACAACAGTTGATGGACAGAATGCAGAACAATGTCATACATTCACTCCAGTACAGAGATCTGGACCTAAATCCATTGTTTTTTTGCTCACCATGCCATTCCAGTTTGAACCCAGCCATATGCAAATCAGTCTTGACCCTGTGCCTCATGGGAACAGTCCAGCCTGAACTGCCAAGCCAGGTCCTCCCTGGACTGGAAACAAGCATCCTAGGACCGGTTTCGTGGTTTCACCCCTCTTCAGCCAGGATAGCTTGATTCCAGTGGCATGGAGAACACGGGACCCACGTCTGGGCATACCCGTCCCACTCGGGGTGACAAATGCAAAAACAACAGTTGATGGACAGAATGCAGAACAATGTCATACATTCACCCCAGTACAGCGATCTGGGCCTAAATCCATCGTTTTTTTGCTCACCATGCCATTCCAGTTTGAACCCAGCCATATGAAAATCAGTCTTGACCCTGTGCCTCATGGGAACAGTCCAGCCCGAACTTCCGGTTTCGGGGTTTCACCCCTCTTCAGCCAGGATAGCTTGATTCCAGTGGCATAGAGAGCACTGCACCACTGGATTCAAGCTAGCCTGGCTGAAGAAGGGTGACATACCCTGAAACCGGTCCTAGGATGCTTGTTTCCGGTCCAGGGAGGACCTGGCCTGGCAGTTCGGTCTGGACTGTTCCCATGGGGCACAGGGTCAAGACTGATTTGCATATGGCTGGGTCCAAACTGGGGTGGCGTAGTGGGCAAAAGAACGATGGATTTAACCCGAGATCTTTTGACTGGGGGAGAATGTTTGCATTGTCAGCATTCCGTCCATCATTTGTTTGCTGTAACACTTTTCGCCCTGAGTGGGATGGGTATGCCTAGACGTGGGTCCCTTGCTCACTGCGCCACTGGATTCAAGCTAGCCTGGCTGAAGAAGGGTGACATACCCTGAAACCGGTCCCAGGATGCTTGTTTCCGGTCCAGGAGGACCTGGCCTGGCAGTTCGGTCTGGACTGTTCCCATGGGGCACAGGGTCAAGACTGATTTGCATATGGTTGGGTCCAAACTGGGGTGGCGTAGTGGGCAAAGAACGATGGATTTAACCCAGATCTTTTGACTGGGGGAGAATGTTTGCATTGTCAGCATTCCGCCCATCATTTGTTTGCTGTAACACTTTTCGCCCTAAGTGGGATGGGTATGCCCAGACGTGGGTCCCTTGCTCACTGCGCCACTGGATTCAAGCTAGCCTGGCTGAAGAAGGTGACATACCCTGAAACCGGTCCTAGGATGCTTGTTTCCGGTCCAGGGAGGACCTGGCCTGGCAGTTCGGTCTGGACTGTTCCCATGGGGCACAGGGTCAAGACTGATTTGCATATGGCTGGGTCCAAACTGGGGTGGCGTAGTGGGCAAAAGAACGATGGATTTAACCCAGATCTTTGACTGGGGGAGAATGTTTGTATTGTCAGCATTCCGTCCATCATTTGTTTGCTGTAACACTTTTCGCCCCTAAGTGGGATGGGTATGCCCAGACGTGGGTCCCTTGCTCACTGCACCACTGGATTCAAGCTAGCCTGGCTGAAGAAGGGTGACATACCCTGAAACCGGTCCCAGGATGCTTGTTTCCGGTCCAGGGAGGACCTGGCCTGGCAGTTCGGTCTGGACTGTTCCCATGGGGCACAGGGTCAAGACTGATTTGCATATGGCTGGGTCCAAACTGGGGTGGCGTAGTGGGCAAAAGAACGATGGATTTAACCCAGATCTTTTGACTGGGGAGAATGTTTGCATTGTCAGCATTCCGTCCATCATTTGTTTGCTGTAACACTTTTCGCCCTAAGTGGGATGGGTATGCCCAGACGTGGGTCCCTTGCTCACTGCGCCACTGGATTCAAGCTAGCCTGGCTGAAGAAGGGTGACATACCCTGAAACCGGTCCTAGGATGCTTGTGTCCGGTCCAGGGAGGACCTGGCCTGGCAGTTCGTTCTGGACTGTTCCCATGGGGCACAGGGTCAAGACTGATTTGCATATGGCTGGGTCCAAACTGGGGTAGCGTAGTGGGCAAAAGAACAATGGATTTAACCCAGATCTTTTGACTGGGGGAGAATGTTTGCATTGTCAGCATTCCGTCCATCATTTGTTTGCTGTAACACTTTTCGCCCTAAGTGGGATGGGTATGCCCAGACGTGGGTCCCTTGCTCACTGCACCACTGGATTCAAGCTAGCCTGGCTGAAGAAGGGTGACATACCCTGAAACCGGTCCCAGGATGCTTGTTTCCGGTCCAGGGAGGACCTGGCCTGGCAGTTCGGTCTGGACTGTTCCCATGGGGCACAGGGTCAAGACTGATTTGCATATGGCTGGGTCCAAACTGGGGTGGCGTAGTGGGAAAAAGAACGATGGATTTAACCCAGATCTTTTGACTGGGGTAGAATGTTTGCATTGTCAGCATTCCGTCCATCATTTGTTTGCTGTAACAAGTGAACATGAACAAACCTTCAAGAAAATCAAGCATGCAATTGAGAATGCAACTGAAATGACATACTTCGATCCGAAATGGCAAACGGAGGCTGTTGTTGGTGCAACAAGCATTGCTCACCATTTTCGGCAATCCTAAAGCCAAGATGCCACCTAGTATTGAGTGGTGGGGGTTGCGATTGCAGGAAAATGATTATGCAATTTTTTTTTTTTTTTTTTTAAATTTGTTTTTATTTCAAAAAGTTATCTCTTTACAAAGGCAAGATATACAAATGACACTTTTTCATTCCCATGGCAGTACTTTGACAATAGATATTTGTGATCTCATATTGCAGTGCAGTAATGATACAGTAGATAAATAGTATTGCATAGTATATAAACAGCATGTTGCAGCCTATTGTGAACCAGGAAAATAAAATACAATGCGAATCCAATCACAAGGGATCCACTAGGCCAACAGAATATCTCAGACCTTCATGCTTTCGTCGACCCCATTAAGCCTCCCTCGTATCAGTCAGACCTAGCCATTTAAGCCCGACACTGCAGTGCTGGTCACTCTCTCAGTACAGCTCTCTCCCTCAGCGGACTCAACACCTCCATCCTTGCTAGCTCTATATGTCCTATACAGCGCCCAGAAGTTCTTAGGCCTATTGCGGGGGGGGGGTAGGAGTTCACTATAGTACTCCGTTTGGGTACAGCAGTACAGCATGTCAGTAGACCATTGGGCTGTCGTAGGAAGCGGTCCCTGCATCCAACAAAGTGCCACTCTACGCTTGGCCATCAGCAGTCCCATGTCTACCAGTCTACAAATCTCTTTAGGCACAGATTTAGAGTAGCCCAGCAGGGCCAGTGCTGGCTCCGGTTCAAGCTCCTGTCCCGTGATCGCTGCCATCTCTGAGAATACCCTTTCCCAGAACCTCGCAATACCCGGGCAGTACCATGCTAGATGCATAAAGTCAGCCACCTTTTCGCTGCAGCGCACGTACCCGGGGTCATCCCGCAGACCGTATCTGCAAAGTCTTTCCGGGGTATAATAAACCCTATTGAGATATTTGAAATGAATCAACCGGTGTCTGCCATTAAGGGAGACACGTTTCGTACTGGTGCAGCAGTATTTCCATGTTTCGTCGTCAATGTCCCTGTTTAGGTCTCGTCGCCATGCCAAGCAGGCTTTAGTAAAATAGTTCTCCCTGTAGGACATGCTAAGGTTGTAAATTTTGGATACTAGTCTCGACGGTTCGTCAGCTTTTATGATGAGTGTAAGGGCGGACTGCTCTGGAGGTTCCGCTAGGTCACTACCCAATATTTGACATAACGCATGCCTGGTTCTATGGAACTGGAATCTAGTGAGAAGAGTGGGCGTAAAGTCCCTCTTGTCCAAGCTTTCCCAGCTTCTTGCCGTGCCTCCCTCAAATAAGCCTCCTATAGTACTGATCTCCATAGAGTTGAGCGCACGTACTACACCTACGTCTCTACATGGAGGTAACCAGTGGCACCATTCCAACGGGGCCAGAGGTGAATACAGGATAACCCCAGCCTGTAACTTTAACCCGTTCCGTGTGCGCGTCGGCCAACGGCCATCGCAAGCACTACCTCGCTAGTGCTGCGCACGTCCGTTGGCCGACGCAGCCCCACCCACTCAATAGAACTCCTGCACTGCGGCGGAATTTGCGCCGCGGTTAAGGAGTTAAGAGATGGTGCCATGCATGTACAGTCGCATTGACCGAGTCTAATATACTGGTCCTTCGGTCTGGGGGGGAAAAGAGCACTACAGGTAACGGGCGAGGGGAAGTCACTGCTCTCTCAATACGCAGGTGAGGGGTGTCTAGCGGGCTGTGTTTCCAGTGATAAGCATGCGCACTTTGAGCTGCCCTATAATACAGATCCAGATCAGGTGCTCCCAAGCCTCCCATGTGATAAGGTAACGTGAGTATTTGCCATTGTACCCTAGGTTGTTTACCCGCCCATGCCAGTCTAATCATCAATGTTGTGAGTGTCTTAAACAATACACCTGGGAGAACCATCGGAATGTTGGTAAAGAGGAACAGAAGGCGAGGGAGAACTACCATTTTCATTATAGAGATTCTACCCAGGAGAGACAACGGAAGCCTGATCCAGCCTTCCACTTCATCCTCCAACTTACTAATCAGTACGCCATAATTTTCCTTGATGACAACGTCTGAGTCCGTGTGTATTTGGATGCCCAGGTATCGCACCGAGTCCGTCGTCCACTGTAGTGGGAAGTCTGATTCGAACCGAGTCGTGGACGGGGTAAGCGGAAATATAATGGACTTTGACCAGTTTACTCGCAGTCCGGACACCCCCCCAAAGCGAACTATTTCTCGTAGCACAGATGTAAGATGACGTTCAGGGTCACGTACATATAGGAGGGTGTCATCTGCATAAGTCGAAACTATGAGTTCATAGCCTGGAATACGAATACCTTTGTACCTATGGTATTCTCGAAGTGCGCAGGCTAAAGGTTCCGCCACCAAAGCATAGAGAATCGGGGAAAGCGGACAGCCCTGTCTCGTACCTCTGGTGATATTTATCGAGGCAGTCACCAAATCTCCGATCTTTATTCTGGCTGTGGGCATGTAGTACAGCGCTCCCAGTAACTGTAGGAAGACCTCGCCCAGACCCATCCTCATCAGAACCTGCCTCATGAAGGGCCATTCAACAGAGTCGAAGGCCTTCTCCATGTCGAGAAACACTGCGACCGCTGGAACGTCCGGTTCGGTATGTTGGATCGCACCAAACACCGTGTGAACGTTATAAGTGAGGTTACGCTCCGGAACAAACCCCGCCTGTTCCGTAGCGACCAATGTTGGGATCAGAGGAACCAATCTATTCGCCAGTATCTTTGCATAAATTTTAGTGTCAACATTAAGCAAAGAGAGAGGTCGATACAACGAACATTCCTCAGGGGGTTTGTCCGGCTTCAGAATGGCGACAATAATAGCTTCTCTCATAGAAGGCGGCATTGTGCCCGACACGCACATATCGTCAAAAAGGGTGGCCAGGTGTGGTAAAAGTAGGTCTAAATAAGCCTTGTAAAAGGCAACTGTCAAGCCGTCAGCCCCTGGGGCGCTGCCCGTTTTCATACTAGCGAGTGCCAAAAGAATTTCATCTTTCTCCAGAGGGTGCATCAAGAATTCACGATGTGTATTAGTTAGCCAGGGTAGCTTAATGTGGGATAAATAGTCTAAGATGGTCTCCTCCATCCCTGAACTACGAGAAGTGTATAGGTTCGAATAGAACTGTCTGAATCTCTCTGCTATGGCCTTGTCAGTAGTGAGTGCCTCCCCTTCGGCAGATTTAATTTCAGCGACAGCTGTATATCCGCGTCGCTTCTTCAATAGACGGGCCAGTACACCACCCGGGCGTTCGGCTTCCCCATAAGTGCGAGCTGTCGCATATTTACCGAGGTGTTTAACCTCAGCATCGACAGCATCGTGGTACTCCTCTAGCTGCGTCTTGAATTCCCTCAACACTTCTTCATCAGCCCCCCCCTGTAGACGCGTATCCAAGTTAGCTAGCACCACTTCCAAATCTGCAAGCTTCTTACGCAGCGCTCTAAGGACTCCCGAGTGTTTGGACATGGTAACACCACGTATGTAAACCTTAAATGCTTCCCACACCACCTGAAAGCTCTCCACCGATCCCACATTTTTATCAAAGTATATTTCAATCGCTTCAGCTAGTTCTTCTTTAAATACTGCATCTAGCAGTGAGTACGGAGGGAACCGCCAAGTGAACGGGGGAATCGTTTTCTGGGGGGCATCTAAAACCAGCAAGACTGGGGAGTGATCTGAAAGCGTGCGGGGAAAGACCTCACACACTCGCGCGTGATCATACAGTTGTCCTATGGTCAGCCAGTAGTCTATTCGTGTATGTAGATCATGGAATGTTGAATAGTGAGTGTAACCACCTTTATCAGGGAATCTCTGCCTCCATACATCATGCAGGTCTTTTTGAACCATAATATCTGTAAGCGCTCTAGCTGCCGCTGTGACTCTCCTTACCGGTCCTCCCGAGCGGTCACGGTCAGGATCTAATACTAAGTTAAAGTCACCTCCCCAGAGTTGTTGCTCCATCCCACAGTGTCGTACCTTATCGGACAGAGCGGTATAAAAGCTGGGATTGTCGTAATTAGTCCCATAAACATTAATTACGTGTATATCTATTCCCCACCCTCGACCCTTAGATATAACATATCGTCCGTCTACATCTGTTACCAAGGGTTCAAGTGTGAGGGATGATCGAGGGCGAACCCAAGTAAGTACTCCATGGGCATGTGTGGTAAATCCCGCCGCATGGATGCAACCCTGCAACCCTCTCCTGCGAAGCATGGGACTATCAAGAGGGAGGTGCGTCTCCTGTAGTAATGCAATGTCGATTTTGTGTCTCGACAAGTAGGCCAGTACTTTTCGCAATTTCCTGTGGTCATTAAGACCCCTCACATTCCATGTGAGGGCACGTATTTTTCCCTGCTCTGCTGGTTTATGGGCGGGACTACAAGTCATGTTGTGATCAGGCGCTGTCATGCTATTTGTGTCTGCCATGAGAATCTACAACGCTCGCACTCGCCATGTGTAGTAAATAGTGTCCATTATCATTGCCAAACAAAATGAACTCCCATCCCACCCCACCCACCTCCCTCACCAGGCTAACCCCAACAGTGCCCGGGCGACAAAATGACAAAAAGCCCCCCCATACCTTCATGAAAAGCCGTGAACTTAAACAATGCAATGAGAATCAAAAAAGGAGTCCCCCCTCCCCAACCCCCTAGGTACAGTTCCCCAAGTGTGTGTTTCACGCGTGGGCAGAGGTAGCACGCTCTCCAAAAAGAAAAAAGAAACTTGGGCAAATAAACCCCAATCAGGCCTCTGCTCCGCACTCCACCAGCATATTCTGAAACATCTGAAAATGTTGAGTAATCTCCAACCCCTCCCGCGCCCACATATCTAACTTTAACTGTGGTCATCAAGTGAGATAGGCTTCAGCAGCAAGTTCTACTCTAGTCGTAAGCCTTATTAAAGATTCTAAACTATGGCTATAGTGATACTAAAAACAACGAAATCATCGCAAATTACAGGCCCCTTAAGCATTACTAAGTGAACTTTCAGCAATAACCCCATGAGTGACACGCTTATCTGTGTTAGTTGCAAGCCAAAGTTCAGTCCTGGTCATCCAGAAGGCCACCAACTGCCCCTTCACAGGAGTCTCTCTCCGGGCTACGCCGTTTCTCCTTAGCCCAGTCTTTCAGGGCCTTCTGTAAGACTTTAGGGTCCGTGAAAATTCGTGACTGGCCCTGTCGGTTGACTCGGAGTCTAGCCGGGTATAACATGGCATAGTCTACGTTTTGCTCCCGGAGCTGTTTCTTCAAGGGAGCAAACTGCCGGCGCGCATCTTGTACTCTGAGCGTAAGGTCCGGAAACAGTGAGATGGTAGAGCCCTCGTATTGAAGCGGTTGTTTGTCTCTGGCAGCCCTCAGCGCTGCATCTCTGTCGCGATAATTAAGTAGCTTCGCTATAATCGGTCTCGGGGCAGTGCCAGGCGCCGGGCGAGGGCCCAGGGAATGGTGTGCCCTCTCGACCACGAACATAGGCAAGAAAGTTTCGCCACCAAGAAGCGTAACTAGCAATTTTTCAACAAATTGTTCCATGTTGCCGGTCTGGGTTGATTCCGGCAGACCCGTGATCCTTAGGTTACTGCGCCGAGACCGCGCCTCCAGGTCCTCAGTCTTATCTTGGAGAACTTGCATCACTCTTCCCAGTTGCTTGTGCTCGGCATCTAGCGTTGTCTGGGTCTCTTCTACTTCCGTGACCCGGCGCTCCGACATGTCCAACCGTTCTGCATGCTTGTCCAGCCTTTCAGACATTCTATCCATGCGGTAGGAGAGAGAGTCTATCTTGGAGCCCAGGACCGAAAGGCTGCTCTGCAAACCTCTTTCCATCGCAGCGAGCATAGTGCGAATATCGCCATCTGCTTCTTCCTGGGGCGGATCCTGCGTGGCATCACCCTCGTCCGGAGCGGCATCACGCCCCTTAGATTTCCGCTGATCAAACGTCAGCTTCGGTTGTGTTTTGTCCACCCTGCCCATTGCTGCAGAGGGGATATTACTTGCAAAGCGGGACCGAGTTGTACGCCGCCAACACAACGACCTCCACCAAACCCAGTAGTCTAGGTAAGACTTTACAATGCAGACTTGCTGTCAAGGCCACGCACAATGCGGCCACTGTAGTTCCCAGGGTGTAAGTTACCAAGCAGGGCAGGCCTTGCAGCAGTAGTGCGGAGATCAGAGCCTCACATCGCCGATCAGGAGCCTACACCACCCTGCTAGCGAGGACATTAGGTGCACTAGGTGTCAGCGTCATCGTGGCGGGCTTAGCGTCCAGCGTGCAGCGCAGGTCACCACTCGCAGGGTCTTTCAGAGTATAGCCAGAGCCCGCCTCTGCCAAGTGACCAGTCCTCCACAGAACACGTGTCGGTGTACACTTTGTCTAATATCCCACGGAGGGCAAGCTATTCAGTGTCATACAGAGTGCGTCCCAAGCGCCTCCGGGGCTGCCAATTTACCACCAATATTTGCCGCTACTCACAGGTCCACTCAGGGGTGCGCGTGGGGGTCTGCGACAAGCGCCTCACCGCCGGGGGCAGCTGGGGTTCGCCAGTCAGCTGTCGTACCTGTACCAACTGAGGCCATGCAGATAGGAAGGCTCGTCTCTCGTGCAGTCAAAAAGGCGGGTCACATCATCACCACATCATCTCACCAATCAAGCTATGAGGTACGATGTCTTGCAGACCACCGGCGCAGCGTGCCGCATGATCACTGAGTCGCGGCAGGTACTCCACAGGCGTCCGTCTGCACACCCCAGTCGCAGCGTAGTAGCTCACCCCTCCACTCGTCGATGCACCGCCATAGCGTCCTCGCCAACAGCCGTGGACAGTACGGGCCAAAACCGCCCAAATGTCTAGCTTGCCGTCGTACTAAGAACTGTCACTGCCAGCTTACTTCACGCTGAGGGCGCCACCGCTACGGCCTCAATCCCCGCCGGCACAGCACCGATCACTTCAGCCGGTTTTCGGGCTCAGGACTTTGCCGAGGTGCAGTGCATCAGGCCGCCTCGATTCAGTACGGGAGTCCGGGGATCACGTCCTATTTCCGCCATGCACCGATCAAGGTCTCCAACTTCCCCGTGCGGGCAGCTACAGGAGTCGGAGTCAGCACACTCCGTACTAGAGCTCCGCCGGCACCGCAAACAGCGCCCGTGAAGCCAGCAACACGTTTCAAGTGTCGGATAAATGCCGGATATAGAGACGGTTGTGCGGAGCTTCGCGCTTAGGCGGCCATCTTCGCCGCGAGCTAGCTCCGCCCCAAAATGATTATACAATTGAGCGTCATCCAGGAAAAGATCAAAACCCTGCTGACTACTTCTCATGTGTACCCATACAGTGTCGCAGCACTACTTCTAAAGTGGCTGATGCTTATGTTAACTTCATTTGTGAAATCCAGTACCCCTGCTGCCATATCGGTAGAACAACTCATTGCTGCCACGAGTAGTGACAGGGATTTGCTAATACTCAAAGACATTATTACACACCAATCATGGTGAAAGCACCCTCAACCTCGTCATGATGACCTTGAATAGGAGAAATTCAAATATGTGCAAGAAGAACTTTCCGTTGCCCCAGAAGGCATCATCTTAGGTGGATCAAGAATTGTCATACCCAAGAGTCTGAGACAACAAGTTATTGAACTGGCCCATGAGGGACACCATGGAGTTGTTGCTACAAAATGAGCTCTACAGGACCAATTATGGTTGCTTCATCTTGATTTCTGATCTCCCAAAGCATGCATGTGAGAAGATTGCAATTGATTTCTTTGGACCCCTCAACAATGGAAGATTGTCGTCAACTACTCATGACTGAGTCACTGGGAGACTAGAAAGTATTTTTGCAACATGGGGGGGTTCCTTCCATTTTGAAATCTGACAATGTCCCGCCTTTCAATAGGCAAGAATTTAAAGATTTTCTCACTCATTTAAATGTCAAACATCAGAAAAGCACACCTCTCTGGCCACAGGTGAATGGTGTGGTCAAAAGATGTATGAGTACCCTCAAAAAGACCGTTCAGCGTGCTGTGCTGGAAAAGCTTGAACTCAAATCAGTTGTTCAGTCTACGTTTCGTGTATACAGGTGAACTCCCTATTCTACCATGGGTGTGAGTCCTGCCACCTTAATGTTTGGGAGAGCCATATGAACCAAATTGCCACAATGGAACCGTGAGAGATCTATTGACATTGAAACTTCAAACCAATGATTCATCTCACAAATGCAAAAAAAGACCTATGAGGACAGACGCCTCTGTGCTCAGAGCACTGTGTTCAAAAGAGGAGACCAAGTTATCATCAGGCAGTAACGGAAACGCAAGTTTGATGCTCCTTTTGATGCTGACCCACTGAGGGCTGTGACTAGTAAAGGACACATGGTGACTGCTCACCATCCTGGAAAGTCCATTACGTGAGATTCTTTGCATTTCAAGCACCTGCCTTGATCTTCGTCAGCTCCAGATGTCAGGGGTGAGACTTGCCTACCTGAGAATCCAGAGAGCCCAACGACTGGACTGTACCGATGCCTCTGTCACCAATGCCAGTAATGGGCACTTGGAATAAAGACGTGTTATAGCAAGCTTCGTGTATGGTGTGATCATTTGCATGTACCCTGGCTGGGTAGGACGCTACATTCAGTAGTTCTACTTTATGTACTACATAATGCAGTTTGTGAATCGGGCCCTCTAAGTTTGGAAGTCTAAAAATAGGATTATAAGTAGAGTAGCTTCCAAGGGAAACAAGCATTGGCATAGCCAATAGGTCTCGCTTTTGGGACCTTATGTGTTTATCCTGAAGTTTTGGGTACGTTGTAGAGCATTGTGGCTGATGTGCATTATGTTGAAAAGTTATAATGAAAAGTGTTAAGCATTTTTGTTACCTTTATAAAAACCAAGACGACATTATATACAACTGAACAACCTGATTAAAAACAGATTTTAACATAAAAAATGTTTTCTATTTTTTTGTACTTATGTGGCACAGTGGTATTATGTGGAGTGTATTTGTTGCATTGAATAGAATGTAATTATGTGACGTGTATTTATGTGGCACTGAGTGGTATTATGTTGAGTGTATTTATGTTGCATTGAGTAGAGTGTAATTATGTGGAGTGTAATTTTGTGGCCCTGAGTGGTATGTGGAGTGTATTTATGTTGCATTCAGTATAGTGTAATTATGTGGTGTGTAATTATGTGGTACTGAGTGGTATGTGTAGTGTATTTATGTTGCATTGAAAAGAGTGTAAATATGTGATGTGTAATTATGTGGTATTGAGTGGTATTTTGTGGAGTGTATTTATGTTGTATTGAGTATAGTGTAATTATGTGGTGTTTAATTATGTGGCAGTGAGTGGTATTATGTGGAGTGTATTTATGTTTTATTGAATAGAGTGTAATTATGTGACATGTAATTCTGTGTTACTCAGTGGTATTATGTGGAGTGTATTTATGTTGCATTGAGTAGAGTGTAATTATGTGGTGTGTACTTATGTGGCACTGAGTTGTAATATGTGGAGTGTATTTATGTTGCATTGAATAGAGTGTAATTGTGATGTGTGATTATGTGGTACTTAGTGGTATTATGTGGAGTGTATTTATGTTGCATTGAGTATAGTGTAATTATGTGGTACTGAGTGTTGTTATGTGGAGTGTATTTATATTGCATTGAGTGTAGTGTAATTATGTGGCGTGTTATTACGTGGCACTGAGTGATATTATGTGGATTGTATTTATGTTGCATTGAGTAGAGTGTAATTACGTGGCATGTAATTATGTGGCACTGAGTGGTATTATGTGGGGTGTATTTTGCATTTAGTAGAGTGTAATTATGTGGCATGTAATTATGTGGCAGTGAGTGGTATTATTTGGAGTGCATGTTGCATTGAGTGCAGTATAATTATGTAGCATATAATTATGTGGCACTGAGTTTTATTATGCAGAGTGTTTTTTTGTTCTCCGGGACTCCCCTAGCTGAATGCATTATTACAACTGTCAGGATAGCTCAGCGAGTTCTGTGTTCACTGCTGTAATTTGTGTGTAATATGTAGGCCGCACAGTGGTCTACCCTCCGATTATTTTGAGGCTGACAGGGCAAATGCCAGTGGGATAGTGACAGCAGGCACTGTACCAGAGGGCAAGTTGATGTGTGTTATAAAGATGGGTGTTTTTATAAAAACGTACACCCAAGAAAACATTGGGAAAGCCAACGTTTAGCACAGTACTAATGATACGCATTTGAAACGCAGTTATATGCCAGTGAGAAGCAGGTGCTCACGTGCGCAACCAACAATGTTTTCTTTACATTTCACTAGGCCTACCTACGTCTGTATTTTAGCCCAGACCAACCCGAACAGTACGGGGCGTGAAAGAAGCCAGTGAAGGGTAAAACTTTGATTTAAAAAGCCCATTTATAAACCGCCCTATCGCTTGGTATATGGCATTTGTAGATGCCTTTTGATAAAAAGCAGTCCGGCAAACACCAGTTTAAATTAAGTCTCTGTATGGCTATTGTGGCGCTGCCATGAGTGCTGGGGTTTTTGTTTTGCTTTAGTAAGGTGGAGGAGACGCGGCCTTGTTTACAAACACCTCGTCTGACTGCCTAGAAACAGCCTAAGGCGAGGTGGGTGGGGAGGTGGGGGGTCTGTGGTGAAACTAAGCAGAGTCTGCCCTGGAGCCATTCCACGGCCTTATCTGTTGTTCTAACAAGTCTGCAGACTAGGGACATGTGTCCACAAGTAAAAAGGTGGTTGTAAAAACATCCTAAGGGAGGACAGCAGTAAACAAGCACCGGAAGCTGTAAATTTATTACGAAGAGGATACGAGTTTAAGCAAAGGCAGCAACTTTTGTAAAGGCAATTCTTTTATCACAAAATGTTTAGTATTTCGAAGGAAATATTTGTATTTCTATGCAGTTTACACAATGTTACTGCTTTATTGCTTTTTAAATCAAATGGGTTACTTGCACTATCGCATGGTAAAACAGATGTAAAAAAAGGGAAAGGGACTCAGACTTCTCACAATAAATAAATATAGAAAATGGAAGTTAATATAGTGCGGAAGGGGCGAGCACAAAACAAAGTAAAAGATAAAAAATATACAGAGGCAATCTCAGCATCTTTCCTATGGAAACAGTATTAATGAACCCAGAGATCTGATACCACAGAATTCATAGGTCCGTGATGCATGCTGTGATTGCAATGCAGAGCCCAAAAACATAAAAACTTCAACACGACTACTGGTGTCAATCTGGAAGCATAAACTTGAAGCCTCCGCTATGGAACGGATATGAACGTTTTTGAAGAGTGGTTCTTCTAAAGTACCATTAGGAACACAAATAGGGCACACACACATTAATCAGAGTATCTCAATCACCAGTTACTGGGGTACAATGGGCACTAGGCTTTGGCTATTTCCATCATTGGTACATATCTGGGTTCTCAGTTCTAACATATTTATGGTATTGGTTTCTAAAGGCATTTGATTCTTGCTGAGAAAAGAAACTTAATCGGCCCTTCAAAGACTGAAATTGATTTCTGTTTGCAGGCCCATATACTCATTCGTCCTAGTCAAGCGTGTCCGTGCACTATAAAATATGATGCTTTGGATTTTGTATCATATTACTGCTTCCAGGGAGCTATCAGAGGAGGAGAGGGTAACCTCCGCCATTTAGCGATATCTCTTTTAACCAATGCCACTGTAGCGGGTCGTCAGAAACGGGCCAGAGACGGGGTAGTGGTAACAAGGGTTTTATTAGGACACGCTTCTTTGTAGTCGCCAGTCTATAGTATGGCAGAGGGGAACGGTGGGTCTTTTCCTGGATGTCTCGGTCCCTCGTAGAGGTCCGGCCTCTCCTCCTTCCTTCCAGCTCGAACCCGTCAGCCGTGATGAGCCAGGAAATAAATAAAACAGAAAGGGATCTGATGTCAGTGCAGCGTTCCAGCACACTAAGAAGGGAGGGTAGTGATGGGATCGCCCGGTGCACAACACGTCTAGGTAAGTGGGGGAAAAAGTGCTCGGGAAGGGTACTCCAGGTTTTGGGGGCCCCACGGGTTAATACTCTGGTCTCTCCTTTCTTCTCACCCAGTCCGCAAAACGCTCGCGTACCTGCGTGAGCCACGCTCCTCCTGGAGCGTGGCTGGGCGAAACACGGGAACGTTGGCCTCCTGGCTCTCCTCCGTTTTGTGGACACAGTGGCTCCTTTCCGCTGCTCGATTCCGCTTCCTCCGCACTCCTTTCGCTTCCGTCTCCCTCCTCGTCTCCTCCGGTGAACTCGCACACCGACTTCCGTCTTTCTCCTTGCTTTGTGGGCCAGACTTCCCCGTCGTCATCGCTGGGGGCGTGGCTTGTCGACCATTCGTCCCAGTTAAAGGGCCGGTACTCCGTTTCGCCTTCCCCTCTCACTCCTCTTGCGTTGATGCAATCCCACTCGTCCTGCTGTGGAGAAAGAGGAGGGGAGAAGGTGGTTTTCTCCTTCCCCGGGTTAACAGGCCTGTCAGCACCCACCAAGTCCGGGCGTCCCTCGTTACACACCACCCCCCTTGGATTCTCCCGATCGGGGAGAGGGTGCCGGGATAGGAAATCTGCGCTGCCATTGTCCTTGCCTTTACGGTGTTTCACAGTGAAGGAAAAGGGTTGGAGGGACAGAAACCAGCGCAGGACCCTGGGATTAAGAGCTCATCCACTGGAGGGGGGCATGATCTGTGTACAGGGTGAAATGGTGGCCCTCGAGATAGTATTGCAGCTTGTCGACAGCCCATTTCACAGCCAGGCATTCCTTCTCAACAGTGGGGTATTTTAGCTCTCTAGGAAACAGCTTACGGCTAATGTACAATATGGGATGGTCGATTCCCTCGGATGATAGCTGAGAGAGGACAGCCCCTATCCCATAGTCCGAGGCGTCTGTGTGAAGGATAAAGGGTCGTGAAAAGTCGGGGGAGGACAACACGGGATTGGTAGTGATGGCTCGTTTCAAGGTGTTGAAGGCTTTCCACATTTGTGGTGTGGGATGTGAAATGTGTTGGGTTTTTACCTCTTGTCTAAGGGTGTCTGTTAGCGGGGCGGCTACGTCTGAAAACTGTGGGATGAAGCGACGATAGTAGCCGATCAACCCTAGAAAGGCTCTCATCTCTCTCTTGGTATTGGGAAAGGGGGTCTCTGCTATGGCTCTGACCTTCTCGATTTGTGGTTCGATCATCCCATGACCTAGTATGTACCCTAAGTACTTGACTTTTTGGTAGCCCACCCGGGACTTCTTTGAGTTTATGTGTAGTCCGGCTTCTTGTAAGGCACGTAGTATGGTCTGCAGATGGCCTAAATGTGATTCCCAACTGGGGCTGAAGATCACGATGTCATCCAGGTAGGCGGAGGAAAACGTGTGGTATTGGCGGAGCACAGTGTTCAGGAGGCGCTGAAATGTCGCTGGGGCCCCATGTAGCCCAAAGGGGAGCACCGTGAACTCGAACAGCCCATCTGGTGTGGCGAAGGCGGTTTTCTTGCGGTCTGCTTCCCTCAGAGGGACCTGGCCGTACCCTTTTGTGAGGTCCAACGTGGTGATATATCTGGCTTCACCCAACTACTCGATCAGTTCATCGATACGTGGGATGGGATATGCGTCGAAGGAGGAGATGTCGTTAAGTGCTCTAAAGTCCATACAGAATCTGGTGCTCCCATCGGGCTTGGGCACCATAACGATGGGGGATGACCATTCGCTCTTCGAGGGTCTGATAAACCCAAGTCCTAGCATATCTTTCACCTCTTTTTGTACAGCCACCCGCTTAGCTGCGGGTATTCTATATGGGCGTTGTTTGACAATCCTCCCTGGGAGGGTTTCAATGCAGTGTTCTGCCAGGGTTGTTTTTCCCGGTATGTCGGAAAACAGGGAGGAGAAGGGGGATAGGGTATCCCTGAGCTCGCGTTTCTCTTGTTTCCTTAGGTCCTCATTGACCACCAGCTGCCCCAGGGTGTCGACAGGAGAGGCATGTGTTGGTAGGGTGAGATGTGCGGTCCTCGGTGGGGGCCCTAGCCATTTCTTTAGAATATTTATGTGGTACGTCTGGCTTCTCCTTGTCGTTATTTGTACGCGGTAGCTGGTCTTACCGATAGTACCAATGACCTTATAGGGTCCCATCCACTCAGCCTGAAATTTCTTCGTGGAGGAGGGTAACAATACCAGCACCCAATCGTTGAGCTCCAACCTCCTCCATCGTTTCCCTTTATCATAAAGCGTTTTCTGTTTCTCTTGGTTCCTCTCCAGGTTCGAATACGCCAGGTCTCTCAGCTTCCCTATTTTGGATTTCAGGGCCTGTGTATACTCCAACATACCCCTTGCTTCGTTGGCGTCCTCTTTCTCCCATACCTCTTTCGTCATTTCCAGTAGGGACCGGGGCTGTCGCCCATACAGCATCTCGAACGAGGAGCAACCCAGACTGCTCTGTCTTTGGCCACGAATAACGTACAAGGCCAGGGGTAGTAGCTGATCCCATTCCCTACCGTTTACGGTGAGCATTTTCTTTAACGTAGACTTGAGCGTCCCGTTGTATCTCTCTACGAGGCCGTCTGTCTGGGGGTGATATACTGATGTTTTAATCTGTCGCAGATCCAGCATCCCACAGACCTCCTTCATCAATCTCGACACAAACGGGGTCCCTTGATCTGTTAGGATCTCTTTGGGGAATCCCACACGGGAGAACAACTCAAGAAACTTCTCTGATATGATGCGGGTGTTCGGGGCTTTTAGGGGGAAGGCTTCGGGGTATCGGGTAGCATAGTCCACTATAACGAGCGCGTATTGATTACCCCTCTGGGTTTTTGGTAGGGGTCCTATCAGATCCATTACCACCCTCTCGAAAGGAGTGCCTATGATTGGAAGGGGTTGTAAGGGTACAGCGGGGGGGCGATGAGTGTTTCGTTTCTGGCATACCTCGCAGGTCTGGAAGTGAGTCTTGATATCATTATACACCCCGGGCCAAAAGAAGTGTCGTAGGACGTTTTGTGTTGTCTTTTCACTACCTATATGTCCTGCAGTCAAGTGTGAGTGCGAAAAGAACATTATCTGCTCCCTGAAAGCTAGGAGGACTAGCAACTGATGTGGCGCTTCCATGGTGCCCTGTCGGTATAGCAATCCTTCATTTATTAGGAACCTGGGATACACGGGGGAGGAGGTGTCCTGTTCTCTGTGGGCTTGTTCCCAGGCATTGAACAGGGAGGCGTCATTGGCCTGGGCGAATTTAAAGCTCCTGTCCAGTGTCCAAGGCTCAGGGGTTATCAAAGCTGTCGCTGGACTGTCTGCCGACTTCCCTCCGTTGTTCTTTTGGTTTCGGGTTTGTACCGTATGTAGGAACATGTCTAGGAACTCGGGATTGTCGGTCCCTATAATAAGGTCCTCCGGCAAGCTGTCCAACACCCCCACCCGGATGACATGGGTTCTACCATTGGGATGGGCCAGGGTCACTACGGCTATGGGATATGGTTTGACGTCTCCATGGACACATCGGATGTGTACCAGGGCATCGTGGATGACCTGTTGAGGCTGTACAAAGACCCTCTGTATAACGGACTGTCTACAACCTGAGTCGAGTAGGGCTGTTACCACCTTCCCATTCACCCGTACACTTACGTGATATGCACTCCCCAGCTCAGCAGTGTAGAGAATTGATTTCGGTAGGTATCCCACCTCCATCGGTTCTTCTGTGGGTTTTCTGCGTGGGGCACATTCGGGCGATGTGGCCCCATTCCCCACATTCAAAGCATTGGGGTCCCTTGAACGTTGGTACCCCTGGCTTACCGTAACGTTGGTTCAATGGCTCTGGGGCTGCTCGTGATTTCTTATCATATTTACTTGTAGTGGGCCGATTGGGTTTCTCGGGTTCCCACCTCTGTGGTACAGGCTGTGCACGTGAGAAGGTGGTAGCCATCTCTACGGCTTGCTCAGTCGTCAGGCGAGAATGTTGCCGTAGCCATTTCTGTGTATGCGGTGGAAGGGCCTCCAGATACTGCTCGAGATAGATTCTGTCCATTATCTCCTCTTTCGTGCTCAAACCGGGGGTTAGCCATTTGTCGGCTGCCGTCTTCAGGCGGAAAAACAATGTCTTTGGGTTTTCGCCAGGGGCGCCTCTCTCCTTTCTGAAGCGTACCCTATAGGCTTCCGCATCCAGTCCCAGATGGTCCAATATAATGTTCTTGATGGTAGCGTAAGTGCTGTTACCCGCGGCATTGGCCACCTGGTACGCGGCTTGTGCTTCGCCTGTCAGAAGGGGAGCCAGAAAGAATGGCCACTTCTCTATGGGCCAGCCGCATGCTAATGCGGCTCGCTCAAAGTTAAGGAGAAATGCGTCAGGATCTTCTCCTGGGACGTATTTCTGTAAAGAGATTCCAGAGGGACCGGGGTTGGGGCTCCTGTGCTCCTGTACGATAGGGAGGGGCTGGCCGGTCATCGCCTTCTGTAGTCCCTCTATCTGGGCTGTGATGAAGTCCCTGAAGGTGTCCCTATCTGCCTGGGCCGACGTCAGCTGACGCTCCACGGCCCATTCCAGCTTCTCTTGGCCCTTGACGAGGTGTTGGATTAATGCGTCCATCGTGGGTGTACAGATGGATGAGTCTACGCCCGCATTCTCCACCACTTGTAGCGGGTCGTCAGAAACGAGCCAGCAACGGGGTAGTGGTAATGAGGGTTTTATTAGGACACGCTTCTTTGTAGTCGCCAGTCTTTAGTATGGCAGAGGGGAACGGTGGGTCTTTTCCTGGATGTCTCGGTCCCTCGTAGAGGTCCGGCCTCTCCTCCTTCCTTCCAGCTCGAACCCGTCAGCCGTGATGAGGCAGGAAATAAATAAAACAGAAAGAGATCTGATGTCAGTGCAGCGTTCCAGCACACTAAGAAGGGAGGGTAGTGATGGGATCGCCCGGTGCACAACACGTCTAGGTAAGTGGGGGAAAAAGTGCTCGGGAAGGGTACTCCAGGTTTTGGGGGCCCCACGGGTTAACACTCTGGTCTCTCCTTTCTTCACACCCAGCCCGCAAAACGCTCGCGTACCTGCGTGAGCCACGCTCCTCCTGGAGCGTGGCTGGGCGAAACACAGGAACGTTGGCCTCCTGGCTCTCCTCCGTTTTGTGGACACAGTGGCTCCTTTCCGCTGCTCGATTCCGCTTCCTCTGCTCTCCTTTCGCTTCCGTCTCCCTCCTCGTCTCCTCCGGTGAACTCGCACACCGACTTCCGTCTTTCTCCTTGTTTTGTGGGCCAGACTTCCCCGTCGTCATCGCTGGGGGCGTGGCTTGTCGACCATTCGTCCCAGTTAAAGGGCCGGTACTCCGTTTCGCCTTCCCCTCTCACTCCTCTTGCGTTGATGCAATCCCACTCGTCCTGCTGTGGAGAAAGAGGAGGGGAGAAGGTGGTTTTCTCCTTCCCCGGGTTAACAGGCCTGTCAGCACCCACCAAGTCCGGGTGTCCCTCGTTACAGCCACCCCAATCCCCTCAAAAATCTTATCCCTGCTGGCGTCTCACACCCACTCAAAGAACTCCCAGTAGAACGGGCAGCAGAAAGTTATCAATAGGCCTTCCCAGTACCCTAAGTAGGACTTCAGTGATCCTACCCCAGTATCTCGCAATCATTGGCCATTCCCGTACCATGTGATAGAAGTAAGCAGGAGTCCCTGAGCAGCGCCTGGTGTTTGTAGGTCTTATGCAAGTAATTAAGCAGGATGAGCCAGAGCTGTGAGGAGATAACCTGCACGCTAGGTGCCCTACAAGCATCCCTCAAGTCAGAATCCTCCTGGGGTCCCACGCACTGTTCCCATCGGCCCTTGAGGAGAGCGATCAAGTCTGGGGATAAGCTATAAGGGATTCGTAAGTGTGTGAAATCCCCGTCTCTGCAATGGGTCCCATAAGAATCTGGGACTTCAGGGGCTACACTCAGGAACATTCCCCAAGAAACAACGGTGTTGCGCCAGGGCATGGCACAATTGCGAGTATTACGACGATCAGATTACGTCGAATCGAAAGGCAACTGACACGGCCTGCATCCCAGACACACACAGCGTTTCCCTTGCGGGAGCGAGCAGGGGCACCATCTGTTCAAGATAATTACAAACAGATGGCGCCGATGCTCGCTCCCACAAGGGAAACGCCAAACGTGCACGCGTTGCAATACAAAGCAATGCAAAAAGTGCACGCTTTTAGCCAAAATGCTGATCAATTCCAAAAGGTCCCCACCTATGCAACGCATGCGCGCTGCGTAGGCGAGACCTAAAAAGGGCTCTGCTGCAGTGTCTAGAAATGGAAGTGGCTCTGCTTCCATAAATCTGTTTACTCTGACCGAAGTTTTTGATCAATACATAGTACTGTTTTCAGACAATCTTACTTAGAAGGTGATTTCGAAACAAAAGCACAGGTCAGCTAATGTTTAAACACACACTTGTTTACACAAACTATTGAAAAGGCAAACATTACAGAGTCAGAAAAATCTGTTTGTATAAAAAGTGTTTTAAAGGAACAGCTGGCCTCTCAGGGAAAGTAATTCCATGCATAATGTTGATACACAAAAACCTATCCAAATGCGTTTGTGTTCAAACATTCGTGCTCTCACAGTGCAGCAAACGAATGTTAACACACTCCTAAACCTGTGTCCCTATAAAAAATGTTCTTAAAACCAAAAGTGTGCTTTTAAAGAAAAGCAATATGCTCCAATGGAGAGCGCGGGTTGCGGGGATGTGATGGGGTAAACAGCACACGGGGTTGAGAGCAAGAAAACACATGCACTCCCATGGAGTTCTGGTAGTAATACAAAAAAATAGTTCCCTGAGGTTGAGCTGTGGAATAGTACATGCCATTTAATGAAAAGATGGTAAAAACGCTATGCTCCCAGGGAAAAACAAACACAAGAAAATGAAGCTAACCCACTGAATAAGATGCAAAAAAATGAGATTGACAAGAAAGCACACAATTGACAATAAAGCCTACCAATGGTAAGCAATTGGCTGACCCACCAAAGCCCTCTGTAAGTAATGGTATTGTCCACAATAGATCTTCAACAACAGATAACTAAATGCTGCCTGGGAGCGAGACCTACAAACATATCCACCTGAACATTTCTCTAGCAGAAGAGAACATCTAACAACATCTTGCTGGTCTCCAGTCAGTTTCCAACCAATCCTATGACAGTTTCGAAATTCAAGGGCATGCGCAAAACAAATGCCTCCATCAACCTTGACAAAATCAGCTGTTTTAAATGGAAATACATTCAATAAACAAGATAATACCAGAAGTGCAAATTAGCATATTAATATTGCTCATGTATTTTTAATACACTGCAAGAAAAGTTAAAGATAACACCTGGTGGCAGTGTAGAGAATGTGCAGTGTGTAAGGAAGAAGCATAGTTTATCTTAGGCACAGTACTCAGTAAACCAGAACAGGAAGTTGCGTGCTACAGATATTGTAACAGGAGCCATGTGCTGAGTTTATAGAAATGGACTCACGTTTGAGTAGCTCCTTTCGCAAATGTGTGTAAACTAAAAAGACGAGTTACAATAAGAACCTGAAGATCCAATTCTTTAGAGAACAATTCTGAATAGTATCTCTGTGTCTCTGCAGTTCTTCAGCAATGCTACGCTTTCTAGCTATGCCCATGCTGTACAAACACCCATCTATACATACATCCACATATAACCTATGCAAGGATATTTCAACTAATCCCTTAGTTAACAATGATACACACGCATTGGCAATGTCAATAGGCTTGGCTTTAAAGGAATGTTGTATAGTAATGTGAATCATTACAAGTAAACAGCATGGGAAGTATTTTTGTATTTGTGTGGAAGCAAAGAACTGTCAAATAATATCGGTGTAGGTTAAATAAATATGTATTTGTGTGGAAGCCAAGAACTGTAGAATAATATTGGGGTTGGTTAATAAGTTAGGTGACAATTGCACTGTTAAGCCAGACATACAAATCCATGTAGGTTAATGACTGCCCTCCTCCCATCTGAGCTGCTGCTAGCAAAAGACAAACAATAAATTATCTAGTTATCTAAGACACATTTACAATATTACATTGTCATGTGAGACCCCCGAAAGTTCACCCTCAGCCAGCTGGATAAACAAAATGATCACAACTGCAGTGGAAGGCAAGTTCTTTTTTTTCTCGCAGCACACAACTTCTCCCAGTTAACACATGTACTCCTGGCTCCCATCATGTGGGCAGAGCCAAAACCCCTCTCTAGTGATGCTCACATAATTGTCAGGTGACAGCTGTGATGTCAAGCCAGGCCATAAAAATGAACAGAAATATACATGCCTCAATAATGCTGATATGAAGTACCTTCCCGATTTAAAAAAATGGACATGTGTCTTTTTTCTAAGATGTAATTAAATGGGGAATTTATTTAGGAGCTCGTGGTCCTCCAACATTGTTTAGTAACCTGCTATTAACTTCACATACCAGTCAGTGTCTTTTAACAGAATACTCACATAAACTTAGATGCAAGTATAGGTGGGTGAACATGCTGAACATGAAGTATTATTAATATACTTGAAGGCAGAGTACTTGATAGGACTGGCTACAGATAACTTTGGCTCTCAGGAAACCTCAGGTCATTAAATTCTTCTAAAAAGTACAAGACGAATAGATGGTGTCTCTTCGGCCAGCACCCTTCACCACAGCTTTTCCTGAGTTCTTCATTGTTTGCTCTTGCTTGAATGGGCTGTCCATAAAGGCACAGCATTTCTTGGATGATTATATTGTCCCTTTTGTGTTCCCAATAAATTTTGGTGATAGACTCTAGCAGTCCTTTGTTAGACTTAAGTCAGTGTATGCACTTTGATTTATTTTCTTTGCTGACACAACAACATTTTAATTGCTGGTTAATGGCTTTTTGTTTAGGAGATATTTGCTGTTTGGATTCCTTATTCTGTTATAAATTAACAATGTTATTCATTAATGGCTCTTGCACATTTGTTCACGAAGTACAGTTGGGCTCGCATATAGGTTTTTTGCACAAATGCAAAAAAAAATATTGGGCTTTTATCAAAACTATCTACTAAGCAATACATTGTTGATAATGCATTTTAAGTTCATTTACAACGCAAACCTCCTATCCTGACTGCTTTTCATAACACCCTTCCCTTCTTTGATTATGCAGCATAATTCTGCTGATGCATTCTGTTCACCAATGGAACCCTACTCACAGCTTCCATATTATTGTAGCCCAAAATATTGCATTTTATTGGAGTTTCTTTTCAAGACATGTATCGGAAATTGACACAAAGTTGCCCAACTATGATCAAATACTTCTCCTAACAAAAGCTAGACTTATTTGCTTTGCCAATTATTGTTTTTTTTTAAATCTAAAACAGGTTAGAATGTAAACACTAGAGGGAATCATTGTCATTTACATGTACTGGATTTGCAAAATCTCCACAGAAAGGCATTGTGTTTTAATCATATCTTTGATTTTAGATATTTAATGAAAAAGAAATTCCTGAATTTTGGTGCACCATTTTTGAGTTCTATAGTTAGGTCCCACCATTCCTGCCACCCTGCTACAAGAATCTCTTTTTTATGATTTCCTACTAATTATCCAGTTCCTACTTCTGTTCCAGATTCCACACCACAATCCCACAGCTGCGCCAATCTGTACCTAGGTCCTCTTGACCTGATCATGGGTTCTGTCCCTCTTTCCTCACCAATGCTCCAAACTCAATCTATAGACAAATGCATAAGGACAGTTCTCATTCTGCTACAGGAGTTTGTTTTCTAAGTAGTTGATTGATTTGCTCCAACACATCAACATTAATGTTTGTTTTATTCACGCCTGAATCTCTTAGCGTGGCTGTTTGCAATGGAGTGTTCAAAGCCTCTCCCTATGTGCAACACTTTTTGATCTTGCTGACATGTCTTCAGCCTTTCTTCAATTCATCCAATCTTAATCTCCTACATGAATTCCATAAGAGTTTCATTAAAGTTCAAAAGGTTGAAGGGTGATACTGAAACTGCCTATAGGAAAATTTCAAAAACCTCCAGCTATGGTTCCTGTCAATAATGGATTCGATGTGTTTACATTGTATGTTTATCTACACTCCTGGTGCTTAATTTGAGCTGGTGGTTGCAGGTGAAGCCCACAGCACTCATTTTTGGGGACCAGCACTTATTTTTTTTCTTCATTAGACTTTCACACAGAACAAGATAGAGAAAAACACAAAAGCAGGAATAAAGAAGGAAGAGAAAAATGGGAAACTAATGACAAAAGGGATGAAAAAACCTGCAAGAGGAGCAGTGTCTGGTGGTGGAGGAAAGAGGCCTGGGGTAGATTCAAGACTATGCAGCTTTAGTATTTGGCACCTCCAATATTAGTAATGCTGGATGAAGATTTCTTAGCAAAATTCTGGGCCCGGCACTCATTGTTTTACAAGTTATGCACTGTTGAATATCAAGTTAACATCCTCCATTTGTTTGCGGTAAAACTACAAACGTAATAAAAATATAGTCGCACAAATATGTGGGGACTCGATTATGGCAGACTAAAGGCATTAACCCAGACTGTGTGATTCTGTAACACTGCAGTTAGACCAGGATCACATCACTAAAAATCCATGGTTTATTAAGTCCTGTAAAAGACTGATGGTAACAACTTGGGAACACATGCAGTAAAACTTGAATGTAATCTTATTAGTTTGTGTTAGTAATCATTTTCCCACCTTAAACCTGTATGGGTCCTAACACCATGAGTAAATATTATCAATACTCTGGGCTATAACCCACAGGATTTAGCACAGAATCTGATATGAGGGCCTAAGTTTGAGATAAAGAGCCATTTTCATTCAATGTATATTCGCTCAATCTCCAGGAGGCCCATTGGGTGTTCAGAATGCAGGCTGGCCAGTTTGAGCACTATACTCCTTGGGTGTAACACTGCACGAATAGACTGTGGCAGAGGAATGGCCCCAGGAGCAGCACCGTCGATTTCTAGCAAAATGGTCAACGTTTATGAAGGTGTATTCAACCGCACAACTTCGCCCTTCCACTTTTGGAAATGCAGAGCCCTAAAGAACTCTCTGAATAAAATGAGATTGCGGTTGAAGAGTGGAGGTGAGTGAAATCACTGGCAAATTTTCAGATAATCTAGAAATTGATTTCTAGCGTGTGGTTGAAGGGTCAGAAAATTACTCGGAAGTGGCTTTAGCTCAGAAACAGAGAATTTGTGAAGTACAAACTACAGTTTTTGAAGAAAACTGCCCTGGTGGCAAAGTCTTTTACTATATGATTTGTCAAACGGTATGAGGCAGAGCCCAGCCTCGTTGCCTATGATTTCTCTGTAGAGTAAGAGATTATCCCTAAAATAGAATCACTTGAAGATGCTCGGCAGATTGCAGATCTTTGAAAAAGTGTAAGCATAGCAGATGGTTAGAAGTTTTGCTGAAATTTGAAATTTAAATGTGAGAAACTTGGCACCTTGAGCTGGACCCGTTAGAGGGAGTTATTAGGCTGGCATGGCTCTTTATTTCTTCTGTTACCGATATGCACACTGCATTCCCGAAGGCCTTTAAACATTTTTTATTTGCAATAGAAAGGAGAAGTGGCTCTTTAATAGTTTCCTTCCATTTCACTTTGTAGTGTGATAAAAACCACCCGAATAACTGCCTTCCTAAAACTTAACTGGGCTTCATTATTGGGATTTTTTTGTTGTGCTTTGACAAGTACCTGTGATAACGCGTGCCTAAGGAGTATTACAGCAGGATACAGCAGGATTGCTTCAGAAAGAGAGAGAGGGGGAGAGAAAGAAAGAAAGAAAGAAAGAGATAAAAAGCGCGGGGGAGTGAGATAGGCAAGCGATGGGCATCAGGCACTCGTCTTCACCTGTTGCTAGAAATGGCATCTGTAAATCAGAAACTTTACTCTTATCCCCGCCAAGAGGTCAATCTAATGGGAAGTGCATGCTTTACAAATCCCCGTAACAGGGAGAGGTGTGTTTGAACCTTGTCATTGTGGTTTTTGGAGTACTGTTGTACTGTTTTATTGCTGTTAAAACCTGTGAGACATGAGCTATTCCTTTGGAAAAGTTTCTAGTTTCAATGGCTCACATAGTATTACACATGCATACTATTACGACGCGTGCAGGAGTGTAAGAGTCTGAAAACACTTAGGGCCTGATTTTGAGATAGGTGGTGCGGGAGCGGGGCAGCACGCCACTGCCCGCTCTCACACAGCCAAACCTCACCGCTGGGCGGCCACCGGATTACAAGTTGTAATAGGGGGCGGGCGGTCCTGAAACTGCGGGCCCACGGCGATGTCTTTCAAAGGCTCATAGGAGAGCCTTAGAAAAGCAGCGCCATGGGACAGCCACGGTGCCTTCCTAGCACCGCATGGACTGTAAAGTCCATGCCGTGCTGGAACTGGGGGGCAGAAATACAGGGGGGCACACCATGTGCCCCTTGCATGCACCCCCTTACACCGAGGCACCACCTAAGTTTCCTCAACGCCAGCCTTTTCATGGCGAGCTCACCGCAATGAAAAGGCTGGCAGTGGCAAAACTCGTATTATGCTTGGCAGTGCCACAACGGCACCTCCGGCATTTTACTGCTTCACACTGCTGCAACACCGCTGGGGAACGGCGGCTCCCCGACAGTCGCAGCGGGCCTGCAGCGGTCCGACTGCCAAACTCAAAATAGGGCGGTCGGACCGCCAGTGCGGCAGTAACCACTGCGCCACCGCAGGTTTGGCGGTCCTATAGACTGCCAAACTCGTAACCACTCCCTTAATTTACAAAACTCAGACATATTATTGCGAATGCAGACATGTATGTTCTGGTATGTATGTGCTGGTATTTGTTTCGCGTGAACTTAACTCATGAGCAACAGAACTTTGAACATGGGGCACGGCCTCCAGGTAATAATATTATTGGGGGAAAGAAGGTCAAGGATAGGCTGTCAGTTCGGGACAGTGCTCCTTGAAAAATTGTATCTTCAGCTGAATTGTAGTAGACTTGGTGCTGATCTGATGTTAATAGGGATGCTGTTCCAGATCCTGGACGCACAAATGGAGAAGGCTTTCCTTCTGCTTTTTTCTTTCTTGCAATGTTTTGCCTCCAGTCTAGTGCTATACAAGCTCCTTGCCTGATGTTCTCCACCAGATGTGGTTAGTTTGTTTACCAGCTGGGCTGGAATATTGTTCCTGAGGGCTTTATATGTGCTGTAGCTCGTTTTTCAAGATGAGCCAGTGAGGACCATTTAATGTAGGTGTAATGTGGCCAAATTTCTTAGGGCCCTTGACGAGCTATGCTGCTGCAGTTAAGATATCTTTTATGGGTGCTAGGGTGGTACTGGGGAAGCTGCTGAGCAGTGCATTTCCTCCATCTAGTTGGGAGAGGACTAAGGCTTGTACAGCTATTCTCAGGTGATCTCCTGGGCGAAACAGTTTCACTTTCTTAAAGAGGGGGAATTGGAACCAAGCTGAGCAGGGCATTTTCGTCATCCAGATGGGAGAGGACGGAGGGCCAGATTTAGATCTTGGTGGATGGGATACTCCATCACAAACGTGACGTATATCCCGTCTGCCATATTACAAGTGCATTATATCCTATGGCACTTGTAATGGCGGACGGGATATTTGTCACATTTGTGACAGAGTATCCTATCCACCAAGATCTCAATCAGGCCCTAAGACTTGTACGGTTATTCTGAGGTCATCCTCTGGGCGAAACAGCTTCACTTTCTTCAATAGGGAGAGTTGGAACCAAGCTATCTTGGTTTCCTTGAAATGTGCTGCATGCACAAAAGGTCTTTCTTGAGGGTGAATCCCAGAGATTTTGCATGGTCTGTCAGCTGTGATGTGAAGCGTTGGAGGATTAAGCTAGGCTTCAGTCTGGGATTGTTTATACTATTTGCAAGCAGGAGGAATTTAGTATTTGTGAGGTGTAACTTCAATTAATTGACTTACAAGCTTCGATAAAATTGAGGTAGTATTTGTCTCAGTATAGCACTGGATTAGGATATTTTTAGGGAGGGTTGGGTGTCATCTACGTATAGATGGATGTTGAAGCTGCTGTCTGCAAGAATGGATCCAAGCGATTCCATGCAAAGGTTAAAGATGATGGGAGAAAGAATGGCGCCCTGGGGAAGGATCTCACCTGACTAAAGGGCGTCTGGGAAGTTTGCTTGGCTTAGTCAGCCACTCACAATGTGAAGAAGGGGTATGAGGGCCTCTCCTTGGAGCAGCTAATGATGGAAGATGGGATGGTATCATCTTCATAGGAGGTTACCTTGAAAGTGTACAGAATACTGGAGAAATAAATGTGCAAGATTAGATCGAAGGAGGTTGCATTTGGAGGTAAGGCGATGCATATGACTGGGAGTGAGAGGACCGTACAAGTACTAATGATGTTGGATCTGATTTTGTCAAGGTTCTCAGTGAAGACAAAGTTGATAGTGTTGCATTTAGCGACTGAAGCAGGGACTGTGGTTCTGGGAGAGCATTGGTGTAGAAATTTATGATGACACTTCCCTATCTGCTTATGCAAATCAAGCATGAAACGAAGAACATTGGGTTTTTGTAGCCACAATATTATGAGTGGTATATTTTCATGGGCAAACATTGACAGTGGATGTACCACTGCTCATATGTAAGGTGCATGAAATATTATATGATACAAACTCATGTAGTGCAATGTTATGAACAGAGGAGGAAGTGGTGCGGCAATGATCCCATTGCAACAGGTGATCTAGTGATCCTTGATCACAGTGTATTGCAAATGCAGTCATCTAGTTCTTATCTCAGTCGAGAAGTCGAAGCACAGTCGTGTATGGGGCACGTGCTACACAGTTGTGTTTTATTGAACAAGTGTGGGTTGTGAATATGATCTGTGTGGGAACTGTCATGGTGTCATGTCTGATGAGTAGTGGATTGGATTCCATGTGTCACTCCAATCATGTAGCTTTGTGTATGTGTGTAGTACAACTAAGAAATGCAGCAGTCGGAAAGTCATTTGAACTGGTCTACCTTCATAGACTAGGCAAAGTTTGCAGTTCGTGTCTGTAATAGTACTGCAAAAGAGCATTCCAGACGAATGCGCTGGAATATCGGCAAACAAGGTAAATGTCTTTGCAGCCAACGATGAAGTGATGGAGGGCAACGCGAGGCTTGTATTGGATCCAGGCAGCAATGGCAAATGATCTGAAGAGCCTACTCAGGAGTGACAGAGGAGCAACCCATAGGCATAAACTGGATACAGTCACCTTCTCTGATGTGATCATGCAGTCGCAGCATTTCCATAAATTATGAATTTGTTGCACTTGCTACAAGCTCGACTACCTACTGCATAATATGCAGATGTAAACTAAAAATCTTTACCTCAAATGGATCAAAATTTGCAAAAGAAACATGGCACTCATTGTACAATGCACTGGCAGAGGCTGCACAATTTAATTGGTCACCATTCATTTGTTGATACCTACATTTAGATGTTAAACCGCTGCTTGTGAGGGAAAACTGTGGTACATTTAGTGTTAATGCCCCCACTTGATGAACTCTGGGAGATTTCTTGGATGCAGCATGAAAACAGAATACAGTTCAAACGTGGTGGAAATAATGAACCCTTCTTTGTCATGAATGTTTTGTTTCTTTATTCATGCAAATTCACTCGACACCAGAGACACTATTCTCAGAGCAGATTTTCTTCAGGAAGGCTTTCAGAGTGCAGTAAATTTCCAAACTTTCTGCTTCTCTTCTTAAGGTCTAATGTCTTGAGTCCAAAGTGCCTCCAAGCAATACACTTACATTATACACATGAAATATACAGTAATGTTCTGCAGAACGTATCTTAATGGAAAGAGATGCTGCTAAAGGTCAATGTTTTGGCCTCCTAGTAAACCCCAAACTGAAAAACATTTCTAAAACATAATTCCGAAATGCAGAATAAAAAAGGCACACTTGTGCACATGTAGGTTTATTTTAGGCTCGGCGAAGCAACAATGTTGTAAGCCACTTAAACAAGCCTACGAAACACAAAATAGTGCTCTTGAGCTTTTCAGCAAAACAAAATAAGTATTTGTTGTTGAATAACGTTTCTAATAGGATTTGGTGAATGTATATTCTTTTCTGTCCAAGGAGGCTTTGTATATTACATTGGGTTTGGGATCCTTCTTTCATCAATGTGTGTTAAAATCACAAAATAGTACAATAATATTACCACAGAATGTGATGCATAATTTGCCTCTTCTTGCCCCATAATTTACTCAACCTTGCCACACATCTGCCACTCCATTAAGGCATTCGTCCAGTGGCTCTGATTATGGTTCCCCCAAGAGCGACAGAGGAGGAACCCACCATGAGTATGCTTTAGTTACAGAAAGGCAGGAGCCTATATTTACAAGTGTGCATGCAAGGCAAGGGACTATACAACCTGTGAACGAAGGAGACAAAAAGTATGTCAAGATCTTGCAAGTCAGATTGACATTGACAATATGCAGTGTCAGTCAGATTTCAGTGTTTGCTTGTTAGGGTAAGTCCACACAGGACAGATAGAATGTCAACCTACAGAAATGTACTGCTTACATGCTGCCAGGATATCGATTCTATGTAGGGTCAACCCCAAAGTGACAGAGGAGTAAGCCACAGATATTGGCATGCAGTGCAGATGCGCAGCCAAGGTAAATGCTCTTTACAGTGTGGACAGGGCAAAGTGTGACAGAGAACCTGGCCTGGCAATTCGGGCTGGACTGTTCCTATTGGGCGCTGGGTTGAGACTGATTTGCATATGGCTGGGTTCAAACTGGAATGGCATAGGGAGCAAAAGAACGATGGATTTAGGCCCAGATCTCTGTACTGGGGTGAATGTATGACATTGTTCTGCATTCTGTCCATCAATTGTTCTTTTTGCATTTATCACTCCGAGTGGGACGGGTATGCCCAGACGTGGGTCCCGTGCTCTCCATGCCACTGGAGTTAATCTATCCTGGCTCATGAGGGGTGAAACCCTGAAACCGGTCCTAGGATGTTTGTTTCCAGTTCAGGGAGGACCTGGCATGGCAGTTCGGGCTGGTTTGTTCCGATTGGGCGCAGGGTCAAGACTGATTTGCATATGGCTGGGTTCAAACTGGAATGGCATGGTGAGCAAAAAAACGATTGATTTAGGCCCGGATCTCTGTACTGGGGTGAATGTATGACATTGTTCTGCATTGTGTCCATCAATTGTTCTTTTTGCATTTGTCACCCAAAGTAGGACGGGTATGCCCAGACGTGGGTCCCGTGCTCTCCATTCCACTGGAGTCAAGCTATCCTGGCTGATGAGGGGTGAAACCCTGAAACCGGTCCTAGGATGCTTGTTTCCAATCCAGGGAGGAACTGGCCTGGCAGTTCGGGCTGGACTGTTCCCATTGGGCGCAGGGTCAAGACTGATTTGCATATGGCTGGGTTCAAACTGGAATGGCATGGAGAGCAAAAAAACGATGGATTTAGGCACAGAGCTCTGTATTGAGGTGAAAGTATGACATTGTTCTGCATTTTGTCCATCAATTGTTCTGTTTGCATTTGTCACCCAGAGTGGGACGGGTATGGGTATGCCCAGACGTGGGTCCTGTGCTCTCCATGCCACTGGAGTCGAGCTATCCTGGCTGATGAGGGGTGAAACCCTGAAACCGGTCCTAGGATGCTTGTTTCCAGTCCAGGGAGGACCTGGCCTGGCAGTTCGGGCAGGACTGTTCCCATTGGGCGCAGGGTCAAAACTGATTTGCATATGGCTGGGTTCAAACTGGAATGGCATTGTGAGCAAAAAAACAATGGATTTAGGCTCAGATCTCTGTACTGGGGTGAATGTATGACACTGTTCTGCATTCTGTCCATCAGTTGTTCTTTTTGCAGAGAAAGAGAGAGAGCAGAATAGAGAGAGAGATATAGACAGACAGGCAGAGAAAGAGAGAGATAGAGATACAAAGAGAGAGAGAGAGAGATCACATAAAAATTGTGAACAAGTAAAGAGAATCAACTACATTGAAGACAGATGGAAAAAGGCAAAAGAGACACTCATTCTAATCTAATCTCATTCATACGCTCTTACAATTATGTATTGTCAAATAAATACAAAACATCTCAAACTTTGTGAAATTTTGCTTGGCTGGTTTTTATAAGTTCTCACTTGAAGCTAGAGTAGTTCTTCGAACCATGAAAAGATATCTAGCTAGTTCTTCCAGCTAAGACACGATTACTTTGTTCTCCTGCTCTTATAATCATTGTTCTGGGGGGGCTGGATTCCATTTAAGAGCCTCTATAATTGAAGACCTCTGCGTCCAGAAGGGCCTTTAAGTATCCTGTCCTGTAGTGTAAATTTAGTTCTGATGCACCTACTGTAGCTGGTGTATAGTGTGGGGCCCAGTGGTATCGACTGCAGTGCTGCTGTTTGTGCCAAGTGCTCTATACGCTGTACGACCTTTTGGGGGATGGTGGATGACACCACTTGGACTCGGAGGCCTGGCTGCAACAGGGACAGCTGGAGAGCTTGTGCCTATATCTGCACTCATATATCCATTTTAAAAAAGCTGAGCTGTTTGCTGGTCTTGTTACGGGAGTGGGGAGATTAAGGTGGATAGGGTCCTCTGATGTACGACTGATTAGGGAGGAAATTACCATCTCTGACATTCTGATGCTGGGAGGTGAGGCTGCCTAAATAAGGCAGCCAACCTGTCATCCTTGTGGGGTGTACCTGGCACGCAGCTGTGGTGTGCTGCTCATCTCCATGTATGACCAGAGGGAAACTCTAAACTTACATGGCGTGCGCCTCACATTGTGAGGGTATGATTGTTGTGAGATGAGCCAGCATTGGCCTTAATCTGAGAGGTCCTGCTGAGATCACCAAATTGCAGACAAGTTCGCTAGACCCAATTGCAGTAAGTTTTTCAAGGCACTGTGATGTTGCCGACTTCCACGGCCCTTGCAAACTTCCTCACTGCCTTTGGTCTGTGGTCTCCAAGTTACCAGAGGATTGACTGGATCACAGATTGGCATGTGCAACTACATGTCGGAGAGGTATGTGTGATAATAAGACATTTTCTCCTTCTACGTGCTGCAGTTCTTCCTTATATGCCCCTACTGCCCAGGGGCCCTTGAGGGTTGACTAGATATATAAACTCTATGTACACAAGACCTGACTCTGGACTAGTTATCTACATCGGTAGGTAATACAAGCGTCAGGGTAAACTGAATTTTGATACCAAGAGGCCCAATAAGATTCCTTAAGACACTCTGTGGGGGGACACTAGGTTGAATGAAGTGACTGCTACTTGGTAGTTTACTTCCCCTTCAGACAATAACAACATGCACTTACTACTACTTCAGATGAAGGCCAGCCTAAAATAAAAACTAAAAACAACTGATGGTAAGACTGACATGCTCATGTTACAATTAAACATATAAAGGAACATCTAAACAAAAAAAAACAGTATACAACACTTGACCTGGCTGAGTGACACATATTGAACATGACTCTACCAATAACTCCAATGAAAAAATACACTAAATAGACAGAATACTAGAACTTATCCAAACCAAAAATGAAAACATAGAGGTACGATCAAGACATAACACTGTCAGTATAGTAGGATTAGCAGACTCCACTGACTGGGGAGGTTTGTAGAGGCATGTAGAAGTACTTCTACTGGACCTTCTTGGAAAAGATAACCGATTTCCGCTGTGACTCCTCTCAGACCAATCATTGCTTGCTTATCGAATTACCAACACCACAATACCATGACAAGAGTGGCTAGAGAGAAAGGAGACCCACATTATAAGGGCACTAAGCTATCCATTTTTCCATGCTCAACTTCTTTAATTCAGAAAGCTAAGAGAACAGTCTGAGGCCTAAAATAAATTCTGAAACAAAGGAGTGACTTATGACCTGTTATCTTCTGCTTAACTGAAGGTTACCTAGAATGGCAAATCCCACATTCTACACAACGCTTGCAGGGGCTCTCAAGTTCATCAGAATTAATAGTGGTAAGAAGAGGTGAAATGTGAGTGAAGCTGACAGAGCGTTTTATAAAGAAACAACAAGTAAAATAACAGAAGTGATACTGAATGATGTATTATGTTACTACAAGGTGTTGTATTAACTCCATTTAGGATATAATATTGATAATAGCTGTTGACGTCATGATATAGATTGAAAGGGTTGTGATTGTGTCTCACTGCAACACCAACCATTCCTGCTTTTTCATAAAGACAAGTAATTCCAAAGCAAATATGCCTCTTAAATTATAGGACTGGGGCTGGGATCCTAGCCAAACACCTCTGCATGTATCACACACACACAATGTTGAGCTATTTGTTATTAGTTCTCATATGGTTTGTTGGGTTCACTGATTGCTTGGGGTATGCTTGTAAAGATGGGAGGAAGGGGATATCAGACAACAGGTTGTCATTATAGTTGAAAGTAGCATGTGATCTATGGTCACAGACGATGTTAACATAGACCAAGGGTATTTGCAAATATACATGATATACCTGGTTAAATGATGGATCAGATGCTGAATACATTTCTTAAATTGCTCTCTTGGAATGTCTGAGAGCTCAATAACTACAAAAAGGCATGTAGGTATTGCCCTATCAAAATAGATAGGGCTCTCATATTGCTCTTATACAGGAAACACCTATATCCAATGTGACACAGATGTGCTGATCTTAAAAATGGAGACCTCATATATTTTCCCAATTTAGCTCGTCCTCCAGAGCTGTGTCAGGGACAGAGAACTTGTACAGGCACTGTGGTCTTACATAGAAGCTACATATTACTACCCAATATTAAAACAGAAAGCCCATCACATTCAGTGTGACTTTTAACCTACATCTATTGAATAATCCTGTATTATGCCCTACAGCGGAACCAAAGGCACATTTGACAATATAAACAGCATCTATGTTTGGCCAACGGAAGTGGCCTTCAATTGTATACAATTGTAAATCCGTTATCTCCAGGAACATCAGCAATAACTTGAACAGAAATTATTACATTTTAAACATTTTACAGTGTATTAGAAATTGAGTTTCTGGTTGGCAGAGTATGTACCCTGTCCAAGCAGGAACCACAATCCTAGTCAGGGTAAGTGTAGTACACACTATAGGTTTACCTTTGTTGGAATGGGTGAATACGATGTCAATGATTACCGTAATGTGTGCAGGCCCGACTACACCAATACAAATAAATGCAATATCAATGTATGTCATAACCTGTGCCATCACGACCATGCCAGTACCAGTCAATGCAATGTCAATGTATGTCATATCCTGTACCAGCACTGTAGCGCCGACCCCGGCAGTGACGATATCAATGTATGTCATAATCAATGCTCAAATGATGATTCTGTTACGAGTAAGAACAATGCCGATGTATGTTATGACCTAAGCAAACTTAACCATGTCAATACCAGTAAGAACAATGTCAATATATGCTATGACAACTGTATGCAAAATGTTAAGGATGTTGATAAAAGTGATAGCAGTGACTGCCATATTTTTAGGCGCTCCAATGAACTCCTATCATTGCTGTTGGATTCACCCAAGGTGACCTCCCCATCTACCCCGAGTCAGAGATACGTGGTTAGACAAGTCCTATGACCCACATCCATGCCTATCGAATACCAGGGCACAGGTGGGGTCTCTCTTAACCTAAAAACAAATTCACACCCAGGGAAACACCCGGATCGATCCCACAGATAGATAGTTGCACCACAAACAGATCTGAGGAAACTGGCCCCAGTAAAACATGTTTGGTCAAGGGCTCGCGTTCCCCAAAATACCACAAAGCTAGACACCACATGTAGATAGAAACACTCAACCAATCAGGACACAACATGCACACCACACGTAGTGATCACATGCTCCTCATGCCGTACATCTGGACACATACACACTGGCCCACACTAGCTCTGCCCAAAGTCGAGAGCCATCTGTGTCTTTATCAGATGCTCGTGCTTGTTGATTTACAACTGAGATGCTTTTTGGAATGTATAAAATTGTTTTATTGTACCTCATGAACTGTATATAACAACGACCAAAACTTTGTATGCCGAGAGACTTTGAGCAGACGCACTCTGTCGAGGCTCTCCGGCCGCAGTGTTTAATTAAACCAACTTGTTCCTGTTTTGACAAACGCCTCTTGTCTTTTCATTTACTCAAGGTAAACTCATATCCGAGCAACATTTTATTTTAGTGAGCCATTTAGGAGAGATTGGTTCATTGCGCCCGCCTGCTGTCGAAGGAAGGACATCAGCCCAAACTGATTCATCTGCGCAAAAAGATTGGTGAGCAGACACCATAATTGATTAGAAGTTCTGTTGAATCCACGGGGCGGAGGTCAGTCTGGAGGCAGCCGTCATATGGTAAGAGACTACATCTGATCCTTAGTCCCAACATGTGGCATATGGCAAACTAGAACAAGCGCATAGACCACTTTTGTTTTTCCCATAGTCATCACGCTAGAAGAAGGCAAAGGTAGCTACCTGACTTTGGACGTTGAGCACAAGGTTCGTCTCATCCCCGGGTGTAAGCAAGGGATAGCCTGACCTGGGGCGTGGAACAGGGTTCGCTTCATCCCCGGGTGTTAGCAAGAGATAGCCTACTCTTGGGCATAGAACGGGGTTCGCCTCATCCCCTGGTGTCAATAAGGGATAGCTTGGGCCTCTGGGCGTGGTGGCAAGTCAGTATGTCCAGGCTCTGGGTGTGATATAGAGCTAACATCTCAAACTTATTTTTTTTAGTCAAAAAGGTTTTCTTAGTGCTACCGATTCCACACTGGTAGCATCTAAAAGAAGTGAGAGGTCTTCCCCTTTTTCTCTCAGCTTGGATCGCTGGGCATTAGGCAGTGATACGCACAACCCCTGTGTGTGATATAGGGTGTAATTTGGAAATTAGGGAAAATTCGGACCTTGGTGAATCAGGTTTAGCTTGTGTCTGGCCACAGGGGGTCGATATTTATCAGGTTATTCCTTTTTCTCCGCTTAAATCATTGATAATTTTTGTACTCCAATAGTGACAGACTATCAGGCTCATCTAGCTCCACGTACCACACAGATCATCCCCTCTTCAGGGGCTATACGCGCCAGGGAAGGGCTCAGTTTTTGGACAAAATAACTATTTTTCTGTCAGCCTTTTTAGTCTCTATTATATTTTTTTCATTTGTATGCATTTATTGAAGTTGTGGTGCTGTTGAAATTTTGCAAATCATGCTGCATGCTTAAATGTTATGTCATGTTAGTAAATCTATGCTTTAGGTAATAATAACCGTTTTTCCACACATCGAAGGTTTGTCATTGCTAGTTTTCTGCTACAAACCAACTCGTACTGCTCTGAACTAACAATTGCACTTTTGTTATAGGTTGCTATTATTTCATTGCACTTTTACCTTTTTTTAAAAATTTTATTTGATCCTTTTTGATGCATCAATATTTTTCGAGCTCATGGCCAAGTAGATTGGTTTTTGGTACCACCCCGCGTACACAGATCCCCAATATTAGAGTAGAATTGTGATTATTTAAAAAATGTCTTGAGACACTTAACATTTTGAAAAGACCTTGAAATAAACATGCTTCCCACTCCATCATGGAAACTCCCCTAGACCACATGCAGGCCAGGTTCCCCACCCAGGCCAGGAAGCTAGAGAAACACAGCCACGAGTGGCACGCCAATTCCAAAACCTATGCATTTCCTTGGTCTGAGGGTACCAACATCACAGAAGTAACCAAACACATCCAGACTGGACGCCCAGGACAAAAACAGGCTAGCCACCAAGGTAGCTTTCACGGATCCCAGAGACACGAAGTAGGCCAGCTCACTCCTAGGGAAAATATAGCCAGGGAAGATGGGAAAAGGTTTGCTCACACGTTTTGCGGCCTCCAGGTGGAATGGATAAAAGATGGGAGCCTGTTTAATCGGTCCTGGCCCATGGGGAGTGTTGGACTTGGCCCCTTTGGCAGGTTCACCCCTGAACTTTTTGCCTTGAGCTCTGATATAGTGGTAGTGATTTTTGGCCTGTGCGCACTTTAGCACTGTGGCCCAGTGTAAAGTGCGTGCGCTCTCTGAGTGCATGTGGTGAGATTGGCCTGCCCTCCCATAGGAATGCATGGGGGATATGTGTGTCCATGGTAATTCCTGATATGAGAGGAGTGCAGGGGCGAGTTTAGTATGTGTGAACTCGTGAGAATAAATGCTGCGCAATGGTGTGCGCAGATTTATGGTGACTGGTGGAGAAATGCCACTTTTAGAAGTTGGCATTTCTGTGTACTGTGTGTCTGCCTGCCTGATGTGAATTGCATGTCTGGCTTGTGATTGACAGGTGCTGGATGATGTGGGTGGCTCCAGGAGCCAGGATGGGTCTGCCCGGTGGTGAATAGGGAGATCTGCATGTAGATGGGAGGGAGGAGTTGCACCTGGGACCTGAATAGGGCTGTGCCTTCCCTCCACAATGCTGGCTCCGCCCCCTGTGGTGCGTCTGATCACCTAGCCCCCACCTGACAATGGAGAGAGGAGCTGAGCACAACAAAGTGCTCCAAAGCTCCACCAAACCAGTTGCGTCTGGTTTTTCCCCAGCCCTGTGCTGTGACACAAAGGGAAATTGTGATATAAATGTAGGGGCTGTGACCCCATGAAGTTGTGCAGTTCTGGTGTGCTGATCCTGCAGGGCGTGCTGCTGCTGAGGGATCAGGGGGGGCCGCCAGGAGGGCCTGCCTCTCTGGGCCCTGCATGCCCCTTTACTTTTCCAGGACTTGCTCTCCCTTAGGGGAGGACTGCTGCTGCATCCTTTTGGCACCCTGGAAAGCGCTCTGCTTTAATTTACTCTTCCCCTGAAGAGTGCGTGGGCTGCGCAGCGCGTAGCTGCAGCCCTTTTAGAGGGAATCCCCAGCGTAGGGATTCCCCCGCCTTGTGCCTTCAGCGGGAGCCCACCCCGCGTTTCTGCCGCTCTTTGGCTTTAATTGATGAGCGGGTGCCCACTCCGCTTTATGCTGTGAGGATAGCGGGTGCCCACCCCGCTTCCGTGATCTATTCTCGAGCGGGTGCCCACCCCGCGTTTGCATCGAAGAAGGAATCACCGCCGCGACCCGAATGAAAGTGGCCGCCGACCCGGAAGCCAGGCAAGGTTTGCCTGCCTCTGGGTGGGGCCGGCGGCAGGGCCGGAAGAAGTGCCCGTGACGGTGCGGGGCTCCCGTGAGCCGATGGGAGCCCCGGTGTGCGAGAAGGGAGTACGGGAGCCTACCCCGCCTCCAAGAACCCCACAGTGAAGTCCCGGGTCCCAGGAGGGGGCCCGGGTGAAGAGGGAGACGCTGTAGCCAGCGGGAGCCCACCCCGCACTGGCAAACCGAAGAACAGCCGCGGCGCGTGAGGCGGAGGGGGCGCGAGGCACATTGTCGGTGCCTGCCCCCGCCGCATTGGAGAAGTGGCGCCGGTCCCCAGCGCCGAGAGGAGCCCGGGTGAAGCCAGCAAGAGAGCCCGGTGAGTTGGGATGGCTGGGGGGAGCGAAGTCAAGGCACCATGCCGGTGCCTCTTACCCGAGCGGCCCCGCTTGATAGAGGGCCGCTCCAACGATGGGCAGATTTGTTTTAAGAGGGGCCCGTGCACCTCCCAGTTCTACCATGGCCTCAGCTGCCCCGCCTGCTAGAGGGCAGCTGCGCCGAAGAGGGCCATTATGTTAGGAGTCCCGGAGTGGGGCTCAGAGGGTACGTGTAGTACCAGTGCCATATCTGTAACGCTGGGGGCATTTTGGGTTGTAGAGCCCCAGTGGGGGGCCCAGAAGGCACCGTGATGCCAGGCCCCTGTACCTTGTCAATTCACAGCTGCGCCGCACCAGCGCGGGCAGCTGCAACGTTCCTGGCATAATGGCATATTTGTTCTAAGGGCACAGTGAGTGCCAGGCCTTCAGGTGTGATGCACAGCTGCCCAGCAGTAGTGGGCAGCTGCAACGTTTAGGCCATTCATTCCTTGGGGACATTATTGAGAGATGAGATAGGAGTGAGATGCACTCCTCTGCCCCAGTACTTTCCCAGCTGCCCAGCAAGTAGTGGGCAGCTGCTACGTTTAGGTTTGCGCAATTGCGCACCCTTGACTTCTGCTGCATTGGCAGCGCGCCCTGACTTTTGGACATAAGGCATTTGAGCCCCTTTTGAGATGGCCAGTTGGCCAGGGGGACTGTTAGGTTTATAGGGCGCCAGGCCCTAATGTGATTATGTGGCGCTAGGAAATGTGATGCATTTACTTTGATTTACGCACCCTGTTTTATACCTCTAAATGTACTTTTATGATTATGAGGTTTTGCATAATGTTGTTATGCTTGTGAGGTTATCATTACCTAATGCGTTTAGGTTGTGAGTTATTCTCTACTGTGAGTTATGCCCCTAATGTGAGTTATGCTTAGGAGGTTATGGTCTAATGCGTTTAGGCTTATGAGGTTGGCGCAGAATGTATTTCGCGCCTAATGTGATACTGTGCATAATGTGGTTTATGTTACAGGATGATGCTGAGTACAGTGGTTACTGTGATTACTGGTTGTACGTTTATGATATGTGCTACATTTACTAAGTTCGCTTTGTGCTGGTTCTGACAGTGGTCCAGTTGGCCCTGTCAGGTGTAAATAATCCCTTGTAAATATGACCTAGCGCCAGGTGGCACCATGTATATTATGTGAGTACTATTCTAATGTGTTATGAGAATACAAAGGCTATTTTTGATATAACCTTGTGTGGAGTTCCTTTTGTAGTGTGCCTGGTATGTTGTTGCTGTGTGCGTGCGCAAACGCTTTACACATTGCCTCCGGGATAAGCCTGACTGCTCGTGCCAAGCTACCAAGGGGGTGAGCAGGGGTTATCTTTGGCGTGTAACTCCCTTGCCCTGACTAGAGTGGTGGTCTCTGCCTAGCTTTGGCGCAAGCCTTAGCCAACCAGAGATCCCATTTCTAACATTGGTTGTCAGCGGTGGGGATTAGGACTTGCGTTTGCGCTGTACCACAGCGACAACTGGCTGCATTACAAAGCTCTGCATTTTAGATAGTCACATGGAAAGGGATTATTGTTTCTGAGTTTGTTTTAAGTGTAATTTCTTTTGGAAATGTGTGTTCTTGTTGCACTATGAGTTGAGTGTCCTGCCAAGGACAGAAACCAGAGAATCTGGAGGAGTGACTGCCCTTGTGCAGACTGCTATTGGGTTGGCCTAAAGCTGGAGGAGGGACTGCCCTTGAGCCATTGTGCTGGTTCTTGGGTTGGCTTGCAGCTGAGGGAGGGACTGCCCCTGTGCTGTCTGCTGGTTCTAGGGTTGGCCTACAGTGGGGACTTAATTGGCATGGAGTCACTAGCTCGGGAGGGTAGATTATCCCCTAAGTGCAATGTGAGTTTTCTGGATTCCCCAGTAAGGGTGGGATCCAGTGGTGGCAGCAATATGAAGTCCAGTGCAGAAAGTCCCGGTCCCCAGATGGTGGTACCTGGTTCCCGGTTAAGAAGGGGGCAGGTTGAGATTCAGGGGCAGTAAGATACTGTCTCACCAGTCCGGGGGGACGCCTGTGGATGAGTGGTGTGTTGCACTGGACGATTGGGTGTGAGTTCTCTGAAATAAGGAGCTTGCATGGGGAGTGAGTCCAATAAGAGTGGCTCGGGTATCTTCCGGTCCTGTGTGGTGGAAGAGGTTCAGTGTAGCCCAGCTAGGTCCCAGTGTAGCGGGAGGGGTGTAGGGGCTCACGTCCTGTCTCAGAGGAGAAGGAGTGAGTGTGCCCGAAACCCAGTCCCAGGGCCTGGATGGTTTCTTCAGGGAACACCAGGTTGGGGGCCTAGGCTGTACTTGTAGGCCATTTGAGGAGGATCTCCCAGTGTCTAGAGGACATGGAGTGTCTGTAATCAGAGCTCCAACGATCCTAGTGTTGGGCAGCGCCGCTCCTAAGTGGAGGGTGCAGAAGTCCTGATTGAGGGGTGAGAGGGGGAGAGGTTCCCCAGTGGAAAAACCAGTGGGTCCAGAAGGGGCCATGGGGACACCACTTCTGCCTGGGTTTGTGCCCGGCAGACTGTCACACAACACATTAGATGTGTTACCCTCTGGGGGGTGGTACAGGCCTGGCCGGGATCTTTGGGATCCCTGGCTGAGTATGGTAGTACTACCTTGAGGGCAGGTGGGGCCTATCTTAAGTGAAGGGACCCTGCTCTTCAGGATGGGGGGGCATGCGTGCTCCCCCGGAAGTCCTGGTTCGCCAGGCATCTGACCAAAGGGTAGCGTCCCTGGGTTGGGGAGCCAGGTTCAGGTGTTTGCCTGTCCTGGACAGCAGGGTGGCTGTAATCAGTGTCCTGGCCGGGTTGCCTTCTAGGCGGTACCACTCCAGTTGGGAGGGTATCGGACTCTGGAAGGGGGTGCAGAGGGAGGGAGTCCTCGCCTCTGACCCCGGTGCAGCCGGTGAATTTATGTCCCAGGTGGTAGACCAGTGATGGAGAGAGGTCCTGACCTGGTGGGAGAGTTGTGTTCTGGTAGGTGCTTCTCCTGGGAAAGCGCGAAACGTCAGAAGTAGAGGTAGGGTGAGGAGATGCTTCACCCATGACCTCTGGTCAGCCTGAGGGTGCGGACCCTAGGTTGAAGGATCAGTGGTAGTTTGGAACTACACTGAGAGGGAGAGTGGAGAATGGCTATTGTATGCCAGGGGTTACTGCCCCCCACTCTGTGGATTGGCAAGGACCAGTGGCATCTGGGTGGCCTAGGGCCTGGTCCTGGCCGTGGACAACTAAGGAGTACCGGTGGGGTAGCCTAGTTGGTCCTGAGTTTTTTTCTCTCTCTTAGGTGGATTCCATGGGTTCCAAGTGGCGTAGAACCGGAGGGTGTCCCTGCAGTGCGGGCCCGCGTCCGTGTTCTATCGCCCCAAGCAGGGAAGCCCATCACGGTGGTGATTGGTCTGCCCTGCGTTTTGGCTGGAAGGGGGTTGTGTTGGACTTGGCCCTTTTGGCAGGTTCACCCCTGAACTTTTTGCCTTGAGCTCTGATATAGTGGTAGTGATTTTTGGCCTCTGCGCACTTTAGCACTGTGGCCCAGTGTAAAGTGCGTGCGCTCTCTGAGTGCGTGTGGTGAGATTGGCCTGCCCTCCCATTGGAATGCATGGGAGATATGTGTGTCCATGGTAATTCCTGATATGAGAGGAGTGCAGGGGCGAGTTTAGTATGTGCGAACTCGTGAGAATAAATGCTGCGCAATGGTGTGCGCATATTTATGGTGACTGGTGGAGAAATGCCACTTTTAGAAGTTGGCATTTCTGTGTACTGTGTGTCTGCCTGCCTGATGTGAATTGCATGTCTGGCTTGTGATTGACAGGTGCTGGATGATGTGGGTGGCTCCAGGAGCCAGGATGGGTCTGCCCGGTGGTGAATAGGGAGATCTGCATGTAGATGGGAGGGAGGAGTTGCACCTGGGACCTGAATAGGGCTGTGCCTTCCCTCCACAATGCTGGCTCCGCCCCCTGTGGTGCGTCTGAGCACCTAGCCCCCACCTGACAATGGAGAGAGGAGCTGAGCACAACAAAGTGCTCCAAAGTTCCACCAAACCAGTTGCGTCTGGTTTTTCCCCAGCCCTGTGCTGTGACACAAAGCGAAATTGTGATATAAATGTAGGGGCTGTGACCCCATGAAGTTGTGCAGTTCTGGTGTGCTGATCCTGCAGGGCGTGCTGTTGCTGAGGGCCCAGGGGGGGCTGCCAGGAGGGCCTGCCTCCCTGGGCCCTGCATGCCCCTTTACTTTTCCAGGACTTGCTCTCCCTTAGGGGAGGACTGCTGCTGCATCCTTTTGGCGCCCTGGGAAGCGCTCTGCTTTAATTTACTCTTCACCTAAAGAGTGCGTGGGCTGCGCAGCGCGTAGCTGCAGCCCTTTTAGAGGGAATCCCCAGCGTAGGGAGTCCCCCGCCTTGTGCCTTCAGCGGGAGCCCACCCCGCGTTTCTGCCGCTCTTTGGCTTTAATTGATGAGCGGGTGCCCACCCCGCTTTATGCTGTGAGGATAGCGGGTGCCCACCCCGCTTCCGTGATCTATTCTCGAGCGGGTGCCCACCCCGCGTTTGCATCGAAGAAGGAATCACCGCCGCGACCCGAGTGAAAATGGCTGCCGACCCGGAAGCCAGGCAAGGTTTGCCTGCCTCTGGGCGGGGCCGGCGGCAGGGCCGGAAGAGGTGCCCGTGACGGTGCGGGGCTCCCGTGAGCCGATGGGAGCCCCGGTGTGCGAGAAGGGAGTACGGGAGCCTACCCCACCTCCAAGAACCCCACAGTGAAGTCCCAGGTCCCAGGAGGGGGCCCGGGTGAAGAGGGAGACGCTGTAGCCAGGCGGGAGCCCACCCCGCACTGGCAAACCGAAGAACAGCCACAGCGCGTGAGGCGGAGGGGGCGCGAGGCACATTGTCGGTGCCTGCCCCCGCCGCATTGGAGAAGTGGCACCGGTCCCCAGCGCCGAGAGGAGCCCGGGTGAAGCCAGCAAGAGAGCCCGGTGAGTTGGGATGGCTGGGGGGAGCGAAGTCAAGGCACCATGCCGGTGCCTCTTTCCCGAGCGGCCCCGCTTGATAGAGGGCCGCTCCAACGATGGGCAGATTTGTTTTAAGAGGGGCCCGTGCACCTACCAGTTCTACCATGGCCACAGCTGCCCCGCCTGCTAGAGGGCAGCTGCGCCGAAGAGGGCCATTATGTTAGGAGTCCCGGAGTGGGGCTCAGAGGGTACGTGTAGTACCAGTGCCATATCTGAAACGCTGGGGGCATTTTGGGTTGTAGAGCCCCAGTGGGGGGCCCAGAAGGCACCGTGATGCCAGGCCCCTGTACCTTGTCAATTCACAGCTGCGCCGCACAAGCGCGGGCAGCTGCAACGTTCCTGGCATAATGGCATATTTGTTCTAAGGGCACAGTGAGTGCCAGGCCTTCAGCTGTGATGCACAGCTGCCCAGCAGTAGTGGGCAGCTGCAACGTTTAGGCCATTCATTCCTTGGGGACATTATTGAGAGATGAGATAGGAGTGAGATGCACTCCTCTGCCCCAGTACTTTCCCAGCTGCCCAGCAAGTAGTGGGCAGCTGCTACGTTTAGGTTTGCGCAATTGCGCACCCTTGACTTCTGCTGCATTGGCAGCGCGCCCTGACTTTTGGACATAGGGCATTTGAGCCCCTTTTGAGATGGCCAGTTGGCCAGGGGGACTGTTAGGTTTATAGGGCGCCAGGCCCTAATGTGATTATGTGGTGTTAGGAAATGTGATGCATTTACTTTGATTTACGCACCCTGTTTTATACCTCTAAATGTACTTTTATGATTATGAGGTTTTGCATAATGTTGTTATGCTTGTGAGGTTATTATTACCTAATGCGTTTAGGTTGTGAGTTATTCTCTACTGTGAGTTATGCCCCTAATGTGAGTTATGCTTAGGAGGTTATGGTCTAATGCGTTTAGGCTTATGAGGTTGGCGCAGAATGTATTTCGCGCCTAATGTGATACTGTGCATAATGTGGTTTATGTTACAGGATGATGCTGAGTACAGTGGTTACTGTGATTACTGGTTGTACGTTTATGATATGTGCTACATTTACTAAGTTTGCTTCGTGCTGGTTCTGACAGTGGTCCAGTTGGCCCTGTCAGGTGTAAATAATCCCTTGTAAATATGACCTAGTGCCAGGTGGCACCATGTATATTATGTGAGTACTATTCTAATGTGTTATGAGAATACAAAGGCTATTTTTGATATAACCTTGTGTGGAGTTCCTTTTGTAGTGTGCCTGGTATGTTGTTGCTGTGTGCGTGCGCAAACGCTTTACACATTGCCTCCGGGATAAGCCTGACTGCTCGTGCCAAGCTACCAAGGGGGTGAGCAGGGATTATCTTTGGCGTGTAACTCCCTTGCCCTGACTAGAGTGGTGGTCTCTGCCTGGCTTTGGCGCAAGCCTTAGCCAACCAGAGATCCCATTTCTAACAGGGAGTGATTTGAGTCAGAAGACATGGTGATAGTGGAGGATTGCATCAGATACAGGAAAGGAAACCCTGACTGGGATTTCCCCTACATGCGGCAATGCCTCACAAAATGGGAAAGGAAGCAGGAAGTGAAAGGAACAGAGGTGAGAGCAAGTAGAAATGTAACAAAACAAGATGTGGTTAATGCCGAAACCCTGTAAAGAGAAAAGGCAACACTGGTCAGAACAGCTGTAGTCGCCACAGCACAGAAGGCAGTGACACCAATGGGGACGCTGCCACAGAGGTTCAAGAAGGACACAGCATTTAGTCACAAGGGTCGAAGAAGTTGACAGAGAACCCCCCCGCCCACAAAAAGGGCAAGGACATCTCCTCCTCCATTCTCACAATTCGAAGACAAATGGCCGGTCCCGCACCCAACTGGCACTGGGAAGCCCTGTGAGGGCAGCCATGTGCTTTATAAATCCTGGATACTAGACATCCCCACTGTCACATGCCCCATGCTGTCCATGACACGGCGATCCAACGAGGAACCATCCTGATAAATGACACCCCTCACAGTTTCCTGATTAAAACCGGGGCAGCGAAGTCATGTCTAGAGGGGAACATGCCCCTGTCCAGGGACTGCATGGACACACAAGGATTCTCGGGCACGATCATAAGGGTACCCTTCACGAAAACTTAAGAACCAGAAGTGGGAGGGAGCAGAGTGAAGGGGCAACTGCTGTATCACCCCTCTTTACCTACTAACCTCCTGGTCAGAGACCTAATGGCCAAATTTAATATGACGATCCATTTCTGTAAAGACGGGACAATGACATGTTCCACCCTAGGAGTCACCATGACCAGGCTCATGTCCCTGGTACACCCACAGAACACAGCTGGACAGGCGAGAGTGACACCCACAGATTTGCTGGCCTTTACCAGTGCTGTCCTTACCCTCATGGCTACCACCCCTGAGTTGTTAGGAGTTGTTAGGACAGAAGCTTCAACTGCCACACGCTTTTATGTTCCGCCAGGAGGGTCACTGTGATGCGGAACCCTAGCGGGAAGACCTGTTCTGCTTGGAAGCCATTGAGATATGGCCCAGGTACTACTGCTGGCCACAGACCAGGCAAATGCAGTCAGGGCATGCATCACCTTCACCGTAACTGGCATCAGCATACGGGAAATAACAGATGACCACCTGTTCGATGAATACCCGTGGCCCCAGAGATAATCTTCATGAACCCAGTCCATCTTAGGGTAGAGGTACGGAGTGAGGCCCCGGTGCGCTTGGCAGTGTTCACTACATGGTAGGAACAGGACTTGGCTACTGTGCCACACCAACTGTGGGCCCAGGGGCCCTATGATATAGGGCTCTTCAACACTGCAGACCCAGTGAGGGTAACACTGAGAGAGGGGGCCCCTTTTCCGCTTGTGCATCAGTACCTGCTCTCCAAAGAGGTGGAGAAGGGCATTGCCCCCACGAGCCAAGCACTAATAGACCAGGAGGTCCTCCATGTGGGGGTCTCCCCCTGCAATACCCCGATCTTCCTAGTTAAAAAGAGCCAGGGAGGAACTTGGCACCTAGGGCAGGATCTGTGCCCCCCCTATGACATTGCGGTCCCAGAATTACCAGTGGTACCAGACCCCTCTTTCATTTTAACTAGCAAACCGGCAGACGCGTGCTATTTTCTGTAATAGACATAAACAATGCCTTCTTCAGCATCCTATTGCACCCTGAAAGCCAGCACCTCATGGCATTCACCTTCCATGGGGTCCAGCTGCTATCCCGGAGACTGCCACAAGGGTACTGCGAATCCCTGAGTATTTTCAACAGAATACTGAGAAAAAAACCTCACCAACTTTCAGTCGAGCAGTACCCTCATACAGTATGCTGATGACATCTTGGTCTGCAGTTCCTCTGAGGATCTCTGTCGTCAAGAGACGATAGCTCTCCTAACCACACTTGCCACAAGAGGATACAAGGTGGAAAAAGGGAAAGTACAATATGTGCAGAAGGAGGTTAGCTATCCAGATCAGCTTATTCCAGCAACTGGCTGGCAGTCTACTCCGGAACAGGCAGATTCTATCAGGACCCTGCCACCACCCAGGACAAAGAAGGGTATGCAAGTGTGCTTAGGTTTGTGCAATTATGTCTGACAATGGGTCTTTGATTATAGCACAATCATCGCCCCCTTGCTCGGGGCAATTAAAAAGGCCTAAACTGGTGGCAAGGAGCTGGTCTGGACATCCGAGATGCAAGAAAACTTTGACAAGCTAAAGGCGGAAATATCTCATGCCCCCATGTTAGGTATGCCCAAATATAGGAAGAAGTTCTCCCTGTTCAGCCACAGTAATGGACAAGTAATGACCGCAGTTTGAACACAAAATTCCCCCCTGGGGCACAAACCCCTAGTGTATTACAGCAGACTGTTAGATTCAGTCATGGAGGGCCAAATCCCATGTGAACAAGCCTTGGCCGCTGCAGACTTTGCTGTTGACAAAAGCACCTCTATTTTGATGGGGGCACCTCTGGCCTTGTATGCAGAGCATTCAGTGTTTGCACTCATACAAAAGGGAAAGAGCACACTGACTACGCAACGGGTGTCGGGGTACGAACTAATGCTCTCCAGGCCTTCGCTAAAAATAGTTTGGTGCCATTTGCTAGTGCACAAGGTTAAGGAGGGTGATGAGATCCACAACTGAGACTGGGGTGAGGCGCACAGCAGCAGCCGTGGTGACGGCCTCTAGTCAAAACAACTCAGGTAGCCTATGAGTCACAGCGCAACTGACTCTCTTCCCCCACCTCTCAGCGCAGGCGGCAGAGCTAACAGCATTAATTAAAGCCCTCACTCAAAACTCAGGGAGGATGGTGACCATCTACTCCGACTCTGCATAGGATATCACCACCCTGCACTCAAGCATCGGAACATGGAGGAGACAAGGGTTCTTAAAATCATACGGCACCCCCGTCACTCACCAGGGCCTCCTGGAATTACTCATAGGTGCGCTAACTTTAACAAAACGCGTAGCTGTGGTGAAGTATGCTGCCCATATGGGGAGCAAAGACTTTGTGTCCCGCGTAAATGCGTTAGCAGACCAGATGGCGAAGAGAACAGCATATGGGAGGGTTTGCGAGACTCACATACTGCCTTTGTAGCAGAGTGAAGAACGCAGAGTATCACACAACAAACTTTACACAGAGACGACAAGTTTATATCTACAGGAACTACAGGAGACAGAGCCAGCAAAAGAAAAGAACCGGTAGCTGGCCAGGGGCTGCACACAAACTGCACACTACCTCATATACCAACACACCCCCTCCGGGAAACCCGTTATGCCCCGCAGTTTAGTTGACACAGCCTTACCCCAGCTCCACCTGCCCCAACACATGGCCAAAGATAACATGGCAGCAGAGCTTCAAAGTGACTGGTTTATCCCCAACATGGCAGAGATAATAACTATGTACCTTAACGATCTGTCAACTATATTCTCCTAAACCCACGCTGAAGGTCGTCGCGTCGACCATTCCCCGACCTACAGGGCCGTTCAAAACCCTACATATTGATTTTGTCGATGTGATAGACCGATGCGCCACCTGATAGTGGTGGTCTGCCCTTACTCCAGGTGGATCGAAGTCAGCCCTTGCGTACCTTGTGACGCCAAGGCAGCGGCCACGTTCCTAGTAAGGGGGTAATATTGAGATGGGGAGTGCCTGACATCATCCGATCGAATAACGGCAGACACTTTGCTAACTCCTTGTTTGCACCCTTTTGGGTATCACACATAAATTAGCCTCATTGTACCACCTGCTATCAGGGCTCACCTGGGGTTTTCACGGGAACGAGAGGCAGGAGACCGTTGCACAGGTCCCAACTTCCCGCTACCACTAGCCCGCCCAACTACGTAAAAGCAGAGCCAGTGAGCAGGGGGAAGATAGGAAACAAGGGGAGAAGACAACAGCAGAAGGACCCTCGACTCGACCTGGGCAGCAGAACCACTGGAGAAGAACCACTCGGCACGACCTGGGCAGCAAGGACTCGTCACTGGAGACGTGGAAATCCTGTGGACAAAAGTATCATCAATGGTCTACTCTGAGCTGTTACTGAGGCTAATAACATCCCAATGCATGTTCATGAAACAAGAAATTCATAAATGGCTACCTGTTGGCTTCCCCTCTTCCACTTGTGTCCATCAACTGTAAAACCGGGGCTTCTAATGCGACACTACCTAAATAGAGCAGAAGGGAAATTACTCACAGCACGGGGCCCAGTAGTGTAATTAGATGATATGATGGAAGCTAACCAGTAATGTGGTGCAGAGAAGAAAGGAAAATAGCCCAAAAATGATAGTGACTAACTGCCTGGAGTCAGTCTGGAAAAGGTCATCACAAATGTGCAAAAAGTGCGGGCTACACTATCTCGTATCTTCGCCTCTGCTGGAATACGAGATGCAGACAGCTCAGGAAACTGTCAGCGTACAATCATCAAAAGTCTCCTTAATCTCAGGAGTTAAAGTATATCCAGAAAGCCCCCTTACATCAGGAGAGCCCCCTTTAATTCTTACATATGATGCCAAAACGTTATGCCCCCCAATCAGGGAAATGCAGATGCTCATGAATCACACCCAATACGTGAGCGAGGTAATACACGGGTTAAACACACAAACAGACGTCTGCCATTCACTCAATGCGCAAAGCGCGTTACCCCATTGTGTAAGGTGCTCATTTTGAACTCACAAGACCCCAGAATGGTGATGAGCGGATGGCCAGAAACAGGTGACTGAAGGACCCCTACACGGGCCCGCAAGGCTCTAGGAGTAACTGCGGTGCTCTAGGAGGCGAGGAGCCGGGGGTTCATGGATGCGGCAGCGGCTGCTGTGAACCCGGAAGTGAACGCGGTGAAGATCCGGACGGGAAGGGAATGCTAGAAAGGCTAGTATGCGAAGCACTCCTCCCGTCTGGAAGCAGGAATTTACATCCCTTCAAGCTCCGTCCCTTGCGCTGACAGCGGCCGGGACGGAGCATGTCTGACACCTGCAAAGCAACAGCATAGTTGAGAGACTGAATGGTCTTCTCAAGAACAAAATTAGTAAAATTTGTGCCAGTCTCGATAAAAGATGGTTCCACTGCCTCCCCCTCTTCGCGTTAAGAAACACACCCAGCAGCGACCATCACGTCACACCTCACCAGATTGTGACAAGCAGACTAATGGGGACGCCAATCCCAATGACCCGGACCAAATTAAGCCATGAAGCTAGCTCGCAAAACCCCACCATTCCACTAAAATTCGATCACCTCCGTCCAGTTTGAGAAAAATTCGCCCCAGTAAAACCATAGAGCGTACCATTTACAAATAAACCAAGAATGTTCCAAAACTGCCTCAAAACTGACAGGTAATGTTTTTCCCCAAACTAGCCTGCAACCTACAGCTCTTATCTTGCAGGTCTATGATCGAACTACAAGTGCACCAACAATGCTGCATTTCTTCGATTAAAGCTTTCAAAAACTCTTTTACAAGGCCAATCTCTCAAGTAACACAAACTCCAAACTGACTTTTGTAACCTTGTCTTAAAAACATTTTTCTGCACCGCACCAGGACAAGACACCTCTTGGCACCCAGATACCAGACAACAAACAACAGCCAACAAACAACAGATGACAGGCCTGGACGACAGACATCTTCCTAGAAGATGACCCTACAGCTACGAAATGATTCCTAAGTTACGTGTTTTTGTATTTTTGTATATGCGCTCTCTAGCCAGGGTGCTTTCGAGCCCCTCCAGAGCCAAAAGTATGCCTAATCTCATGAACTCTACTTCTACATTCTTGCAATGCATGCGCAGTGACCTCTCTCCCCTCACCTACACCTACACTGAACCAAATGCTAGTGTTCCTCATGCACTACACCTGGTATCAGCACAAGACCGACGTAGGCAAACAAACTATGAACAGGTCATGTCACATCTGTTCACTGATACCTCAAGCTGTAGGCACAGACAGGCTTTATTTATCACAGGAGACAGCCCCCGAAAAAGCTAAGTGCCTCATCCATCTGTACCTATGCAGAAATAGGGCAAACATCAAACCCAATAGAGTAGAACACCGCAGGACACTAGTAAACATCACCCATGAGACCAACCCCACGGCACTGTATCTCTTCACCGAGCCAAGTGATATCCATTCTGAGGTAGACATGAAGGGCATAAAGGGCCCCATAGGGAAGGACACTGTTTGGTCCCGGGACTTTGTAGAAAAGAGATTCCTAGAGGTAGCAAGAGCACTGCACCAGTGCACAAACACGTCCGCTCTTGCCTCTGTCTGCAGTCCCAGGGCGGCCCCTTAACATCTTTGGGGCCACCTTCTATAACAACAAATGGACCCCAGACATGGAATTCCAGTGCAGGACCGCTCATCTCAATCACGCGGGGGGAATGAGCCCCATGGGAGGGGGTCGTACGCCAGCATAGACACCCCATGCCAGGATATCTGGGATAGCGAGATCAATAGGTACACATGGTTGGCGGGGAAGGGGCAACCCCTAATTGTATGGAAACTTACACTGTACTCTTTATGTTTCAGAGGCAAAGGAACCGTACCGAAGGGCAATAATGAGAACTGCGTCATGATAATGCGCATACCAGAACTGCAATGGGGCACCTCCACATTGGTGGATCTTTTTTGGCAATGTGGGGACCTTGCCTACACCCAGCTCGCCCCTGGATGGCATGGCCTCTGCACCCTCGTGACCATACACACCTCAACCCTGGTTTCCCTCGAGAAGATCTGTCTGAGTTGTCTCAACATCCATTATAGAAGAAAACAACTCTGTTGCATCAGACTTGAAGGAGAAGAACTACTGAGTATTTTGGCTGGGCTCACTACAAGGACATTACAGAAGAATTCAGACTGTTCACAGTAGCTCAAGTAAACGCTGGAGGGTCAATACCCTTTTTCACCCTGCAAACAAAAGTGAACAGCCGCTAGTTATGAATAACCAGATGGGAAATGATGGAACTAATAGACAGTACTGAGCTCGGCCTAAACGCTATCAAGGAGGAATTGAGAGCCATATGCCTTATGGTGATGCAACATCGGTACTTGTTGGACTTGGTGATCGCTATGGAGGGTGGGATTTGTGCTTCCTGTTGTACTTTTATTCCCATAAATGACTTGGACAACGGGACAGCCCATACTATCCAAGAACTGCATCGTCTGCAGACTGACATGAAGGAGGTGCCCCGGAGCAGAACTGGTTGCATAGTATTTTTTCGTGGATCCCCTTATGGGTATCCAAACTATTTACGTCCCTAATGCCAATCCTCATTGTTGGACTTCTGTTATTTGGTTTCCTACAAGTGGGGGTTTCCTGCTGTAAAAACGCAGTCCTCAAATTAGGTAGTATTCACACCGCCAGGGAAAAGGTAACAGATACTACACACACAAACACACTTTCTAATAACATAACTGTCATGATATATGAGGAGGATAGAGTAGTTGAAAAATCAACAAGAGGGGGAAGTGTTGGAATGGGTGAATATGATGTCAATGATTACCGTAATGTGTGCAGGACCGATAACGGCAATACCAATCAATGCAATATCAATGTATGCCATAACCTGTGCCCGCACGACCATGCCAGTACCCATCAATACAATGTCAATGTATGTCATAATCTGTACCCGCACAGTAGTGCCAACCCCGGCAGTGACGATATCAATGTATGTCATAATCCATGCTCAAATGATGATACTGTTACCAGTAGGAACAATGCCGATGTGTATTATGACCTAAGCACACTTAACCGTGTCAATACCAGTAAGAACAATGTCAATATATGCTATGACAACTGTATGCATAATGTTAAGGATGTCAATAAAAATGATAACAGTGACTGCCATATTATTTTTAGGAGTTCCAATGAACTTGTGTCATTGCTGTCGGTTTCACCCAAGGTGACCTCCCCATTAACTCAGAGTCAGAGATATGTGGTTAGACAAACCCTACGACCCACGTTCACACATATCGAATACCAGGTCACAGGTAGGGTCTCTCTTAACCTAAAGACAAACGCACACCCAGGGAAAACCCTGATCAATCCCACAGATAGATAGTTGCACCACAAACAGGTCTGAGGAAATTGACCCCAATAAAACACGTTTGGCTAAGGGCTCGCGTTCCCAAAATACCACAAGGCTAGATACCGCATAAATAGAGAAACACTCAACCAATCAGGACACAACATGCACACCACACGTGATCATGTGCTCCTCATGCTGGACATCTGGACACATACACACTGGCCCACACTAGCACTCCCCGAAGTCGGAAGCCATCTGTGTCTTTATCAGATGCCCACACTTGTTGATTTACAACTGAGATGCTTTTTTGGAATGTAGAAAATTATTTTATTGTACCTCACGAACTGTATATAACAGCGGCCAGAACTTTGTACACCAAGAGACTTTGAGCAGATGCACTCGGTTGAGGCTCTCCCAGCCGCATCGTTTAATTAAACCAACTTGTTCCTGTTTTGGCAAATGCTTCTTGTCTTTTCATTTATTCAAGGAAAACTCATATCCGAGCAACACCTGTGCTCACCCTCTGGTAGCTTGGCACAGAGCAGTCAGACTAAACTAAAGAGGCAATGTGTAAAATATTGTGCACACACACAGTAAAACAGGAAAAACACCACGAAAGTACTCCACATTAGTTAAAAATAGCCAATATTTATCTGAGTAAAACAAGACCAAACAACAAAAATCCAACATAGACAAGTCAAGATATGAATTTTTAAAGATTAAATTAAAATGCAGAGTTTATAAAACAATAGCTCCAACTTGGGACATCTGGTCGTGCTTGACCAGGACCAATCCAAAAGTTCAGTCCGACCGTCATGGAGCGTGGGACGGATACAGGAGTCACGCAGACCCCAGCAACAGTACCTTTGATGCATCAAAATAAAAGACGATGCGTGGCACAGAGGTGAGGCGTCGCAGATGCAGGTGATGTGTCGGTTCCTTAAGGCGATGCAGGGTCATTGAGACTTTAACGCTTGGGGATGATGCGGTGCGCAGAGGAGGTGATGCGTCGGTTGCTGGTGGGAGACCTCAGTTCGGAAGGCGACACAGTGTCGATGATGCGTCGATGTCGAGAGTGCGCTGCGTTGATTCTTCGGCATCGATGTCGACCCGCTGAGCTACAGGCGCTGCGTTGGTTGGCAGCCACGCAGAGCTGGGACTGTGCCAGAGTCGGAATGGGGTGTGACAGACTTCGGTGAGGTGGTGTTCGAAACTCACACACTCACTCTTGGAGGTGCTACAGCAAAGTCGGGCTGTGTTGTAAGTGGAGGTTGATGCGTCATGCACTCGGCGAGCAGGGACAATGGCTTCAGTGCAGGCAGCGGCAATGCGTTGATTTTGCAGGGATGAGCTGGTCCCGAAATGACGATTGGAGTTGATGCATTGGTTTCTTAATTGCAGCACAAAACTCACTTCCAAGGGCCCAGGACTGGATTTGGTACCACTTGGCAGAGCAGGACTCACAGCAAAGGAGCCCAGGTGCTGGTAGCAAGATGCAGGTGAAGTCTTTGTTGTCCCTGAGACTTCAGCAACAGAAAGCTAGCTCAGTCAAGCCCGTGGAGGAACTGTAGAAAGCAGGATGTAGAGAGTAAATTCCAGTCCTCTCACTCCCAGGCAAGAAGCAGCAGGCCAACACAGCAAAGCAAGCAGCCAAAGTGGCAGTCCCTCCTGGCAGCACAACAACTGTTTTTCCTGGCAGAATGTCCTCAGTCCAGAAGTGTTCTGAGTATATGGTGTCAGAGGTCCAGTACTTACAACCATTTTAGCCTTTGAAGTAGGGAGGCTTCAAATAAAGGTTTTTGTAGTGCACAAGACCCTGCCTTTCCTGAACCTGGCTGTAGACACACTACAGGGGGGCATGCAGCTCTGGGTGTGGGGACAGGAACAACCCTAATTAGGTGCAAGTGTGAGCTCCTCCCACCACTCTAGCTCAGGAAAACTCATCAGCCCGGTGATGGGCCAACAGAATATGCAGGGGACACCGACTTCCCTTTGTGTGACTGTCTAGAGGGAATGCACAAAGCTATCACCCTGACCCAGACGTGTATTCAGAGACAGGCAGAGGCACAGAATGGTTAAAGTGACAAAATACCAACTTTCTAAAAGTGGCATTTTTGGACCTGCAATTTAAAAACCAACTTCACTAAAAGATATGCTTTTAAATTGTGAGTCCCCCAGAGACACAAACTCTAATTTTCTATCTGCTCCCAATGAGAAATTACACTTGAAAGATGTTTGAAGGCAATACCCATGTTAACCTAAGGGAGAGATAGGCCTTGCTGTAGTGAAAAACTAATTTAGCATTTTTCACTACCAGGACATGTAAACCTCCAAGGTATATGTCCTACTTTATAAATACACTTCACCCTGCCCATGGGACTACCCTGGGCCTACCTTTGGGGTGACTTATATGTAATAAAAGGGAAGATTTGGGCCTGGCAAGTAGGCAAACTCGCCAGGTCGAAATGGTAGTTTAAAACTGCGCACACAGGCTCTGTAGTGGCAGGCCTGAGACAGGTTTGCAGGGCTACTCATGTGGGTGGCACAATTAGTGCTGTAGGCCCACTAGTAGCATTTGATTTACAGCCCTGGGCACATGCGGTAACCTGTACTAAGGACTTACTGGTAAATCAAATATGCCAATCATGGAGAAACCAAATGCCATTACATTTAGACACAGAGCACATGCACTGGTCAACAGTGGTAAAGTGCCCAGAGTCCTGAAACCAGCAAAAGCGAAGTTCAGCACACAGTCAAAAACAGGAGGTCAGAAGCAAAAAGCCAGGGGAAACCATGCCAAAAGATGGCAGGTCTAACACAGAGCAAGACCACAGAACTAACCTAATTTCGTATATTATACTGAAATATTGAAGATCACAATTGAAGCTCCTCGGTGCACGAGCAGGGAAAAATAGATAATTTGATTACATGCTCTGGTGCTCAGGCGCATTTAAAATGTGCAATTTGAAAACACTGGCTAGGCATAGTTTCGTCAAATGAACATTTTTGTTATATTAAACCCAGTATAAGCATCAGATTAGTGTCTCTTTAAAGTTAATTGAGGTACAGAATTATTAATTGTGGGATTTGCTTCCACACTATACAAACTGTAAACAATGACCATACTGTCAAACCCAAGAAGTACATCCCTCTATCCTAACTAATGATGTCTAAAGAGTTTAAGAGATGGCTCCTTTAGGACAGGCATCAACGTACCTGCCAGACATGCATGGGAGTCCGATTTACTAAATTAACTTTCAGATGACTGTTGGACATATTATTGCAAGCAAGTATCACAAATATGCATGAATTCCATACATAGATTGATACACTTCAATTTTATACACTGCATCTATTATGCACCTGCCTTTCTACAAAAACTCGACACTACATACAAAAATACTGGTTGCAGGTGTAATGCTCTATGGAGTATTGTTCTGTGCTGGCTTGTTCAATCTAGCATGGCTATGTCTCTCAATTCAGAATTACTGCTCTGACGGTTTGGCCCTAATAATGAAAAACACTGGCCACATATGCTTAGTGAAACATTAATGTTACTATTGAGTTATGTGCTTCACGGCAATGCTGCTGATTTTTGTTAATTGCTGGGTAGTGATGGAGCAGGGTAAATAAAATAATTTTGTACCCCCTTGGAAAATTAATGAACTCTTAATAAATTAATAATACTAACTGTTTGAAGGAGCATGTATTTATTAACCAACAAATGCACCTTTTAGTAAACACTATATAAAGGTAACATGCAAATTTGTGCAAAATCTAATTTATTTACAATTGTGAAGTTAATTAACCCTAATATTGTGATTTGCGTACTAATTAGAGTGAAATCGCATGATTTATGCTATGTAGTAGATTTGTATTGTGGCAAAGAGTGCAGATGGTAAGTAAAATGGCTTTAAATGTCGCTTCTGCTAGGTAACACCTAACACGGGTCTTTAGAATGGCGGGTGGTAAACAGAAAGGCTTATTTTCTTTGATTTAATTTTGGTTGTGTTTGTTCTTATGATAGTTCGTTCGGGCCTGTTAGGCCATGCTGCGAAAATGGCTGCTGAAACAGATGAGGTCACGTGAAAAGCCAAAGATGGCCTCTGGGCAGAAGAAATAGAGAAACTAAATCACGTGGATGCGGCCTGTGCACAGAGTGAGAGATGTCAAGGTCGTACTGACCTACCATAAGGAGGGTGCCAAGAAAGACTCAGCACGTATTCGTGGGAATGGAAGAGAAAGTACTGAGCAACAATGGACTAACTAAATTGTGACCATCAAGATCGCAACAAAATGAATGGACAAGTTGGACTGCTTTTAACCCCGAAGTCATGAGACTCATTGTATGTTTAACTGTCCCCAAAACCAGTTTGAACAAGGAGGGCGATGAGGTGACCATCACCACCCCTCAAATGGACCAATTAGCGTGATTCTTGCCCCTAAGGATTGCAACTTTTTGTGTAGTAAGCTAGAAAGTAGGGTATAAGAGGGTCTACTCTTATGTGGGGTGGGTTCCTGTTGCTGCTGCTGTGGTCGCTGCTATTGATGCTACTGCTGCTGTTGGTGTTCTCCTGCCATACCATTTTTTCTATTTTCCATTTTTCCACCTCAAATACTACGAAAAGACTTTGTCATTTTTTGGACTTCGAACTTAACTGGGGAAGGAACGAGATCGTTGCGGGAATTCTGCACGGGAGGTCCGTCCGAGGAGGTTAGCGGGACAGTCAGTCAGTTTGGGAGTTCTATTCTGTGATCTGCGGTTTATCTTCTTTTTGGTGAACCATTCCTATCCGCATCCTAAGACTATGGGTAATGCATAATTTTTCTATTCTTTATTAGACTTTTCATATAAATGTTATTGATGTATTAAAAGTGATTAATAAACAAAGAATTTCACCCATGCAATTGAGAAATTAGATAAAATTACATTCTAACTTAAAATGAGTCTGTGGTTCTTTAGTTCATTTATAAGTTTAAAGGTTAAAAGGTTTTAAGAGTGATTGAGCTGGTCTTAATCACCATCAACTTATTCTACTAGTTGGTCCATCGACCAAAGAGCGGAATACCTTGATGTTTTGAACTGACAGGATCAAAAGTTAATGTATATGATGTCTGAGGTATTATTCTGTCAAATTTAACAAGGTATCCCGTTCCTCCAGCAACACATTTCTCCTTGGTGTGTAATCCATTGAACGAATGAATGTATGATATGCGATGTCATGGGCCCCACCGACATATGGTTTAATAGACAATTGGTTACATGAATGTTTTACCTGGATTCGTGTCCTAAGGAGAAATTTATATTAGCCGCGCTGGATCAGATTTCTTGGTAGCAGAGTTATGGTTTCTATAGATTAGTTTGGTGATTACTGATTTATTGATTTTTATGTCTAACACTTTATGTCGAGTTGTATTATGTTATGTGTAAGTCAAAATTTTGAAGCTTCCGGGAAGTAGGAAGTGGACACGTGTGGCAAGAGAAGTCACACGGAATTGTGCATTGTCTGATTTTCAAATTGGTGATAACACAGGATTGTGTTATGTTAGGGACATTTCATGTATGAAAATGCGTTTGAGTGAAATAGCAACAGGTTTTCTTGTGAAACTCCGGCCTTAATTCTCAGGAGCAGTGTAGTCTCCACATGTGTTTTATCCCCAGAGAAACGGGTTTACCCCTTGCTTGAGAGAAGGGTAAGGTAGAGAGAAGTGCTACACTTATCGAACGAAACAGTATTCTTGTAAGTTAGAACAAACTATTTCTTTTGTTTAGCGAAACAGACAATGGTAATGTGTTTTACGTTGTAACTAATAAAATTTTGTCGAGAAGAGAAGGTAAGAAAGCGGCCGATAATTTTTGTAAAGGAGGGGTCAGAAAAGATAGGAGTAGAACTGACGTCAACAAAGACCGCGCTGGTATTGGCCAGTTGTGGGAGAGCGAAGAGCTTCTTGATTGGTGCGTTAGTGTGATGACGCGCTGGTATTGGTTAGTGTGAGAGTGACGTAGAGCTTTCGGATTGGTGCGTTGGTGTGAGACGCGCTGGGATAGGTCCGAATAGCTGAGCAGTAGAAAGAACAGAGTGGTGAAGAATTTTCGTGTGTTTGTTTGAGAAAAAGAACAGTGCAATATGGCTTATTATGAGTATGGTAGAGAGAAACCGTCATGGTTTGCGAAGATTAAAAACTTTTTCAAGAAAGACAAAAAGGTAGTGACTAGGGAAGGAGAAGTACTTCCTCTGCCGAAAACGCCAGCTTCTCATATGATGTTGAAATATGGCTATCAGACTTGCATTTGGTTGGAAAATTGGGCAAAATATACCCAAAGTGATAGAGTATTGGCATTTCCAGAAAATGGTTTGTTTAGTACAGCTGTACTTCGAAATTTGAGAGAGAAGATGATGAAACTTGAACCGAGACCTAGACCAACACAGTTCGAAGCGTTAGGTGAAAGGGAAGATGAGATGTCTGAAAGAGAAAGACACAGAGGTGCAAAGAATTATAGTTTAGTCTATGGAAGAGTATGGGGAGTGAATCATGAAGACAGGATGAGACGATGGAGGTATGCTAATATGACGGATGGTTTGTTTCCTGTCAGAACAGTTGAAGAAGTTACAGGGAGAAAGAGTACGGAGAAAAAGAAGCATGCAGTAACAGAGAGATATGGGTATGGAGCTAGCGACACAGAGGATGAGTTGCTGGAAGACATTTTAAATAGAAAACCCCCTCCATATCAACAGGATTCTGCGGTGGTGACTCCAAATGCACCACCAATGGAAACTGTAAGAAATCAAAGCCCTGAACGAAATTATGAAATAAATAGGTCTTATGAAAAATTAGAAACTCCACAGTATGCGAAGCCTGATAATGGTAATACAGCTGAGTTAGCCAGAACCACAAGAGAATTGACTGAGAAGATAAGAGAACTAACCAAGAACATGGAAGCTGTGACTGTGCCAGTGACGATAGGGCCAGTAATTCCGGTATTTGAAAATCAAAGAATAGATGAGCATTCCTTGACAATTCCATTGAACTCGAGTATGCAAAGAGTGAGAGAAGGGATAATTCCAGAAACTAGAGAGACAAGAGATTCAGTTGGCTCATGTAGGTCGAGTCCACCTAAAATTTGACGATTAATGAGAGTCAGATAAATAGGATTCCTATGTGAACCGAGTCAGCAACTGAGACCCCAGAGAGAAGTGCAAATTGGGCAGAGATAAATAATGCCCCTGTGGGTCCGACTCCAGAAGAATTAAATGAGTGGATGAGGAATTTACAGAAGACAGATGCTGAACCACAACCTTTGGATGTAATCAGACTAAAAATAGATATGGAAGAGTTAATTCTAGGGACTATTGGTACAGATCGATTGAAATCCTACCAAGATGATGAGCTTATGTTTATGTGTAAAAGTGTTACTTGGAGAGCTAGGAATTTGCATGAAAAATTGGAAGAAACAGCAAATGAACTAGGAGTAGAGTTTGGGAAAATCAGAGGATTGCAGAAACCGTACAGGGTAGACTTTAGTGAAAAGGATATAGAAAATGTGAACACTTCAGGACGATTAACACAGATAAAGGAACTGATTGCGTTATTGAGAAAATGGGGAGATGTGGACAGATGGAGAAGCAGGTGGATAAGAAGAAAGGAGGGAACGACCGATAAAGCTTCATTGGCTTTTCCGGTGAAGGAGAAAGAACCAATAGTAATGGAATATCCAATGAGGGAAACTCCAGGAGGAAGCTATGTACATGTTCCATGGTCCAGACAAGATATATTGTCATTTACAAATGACTTTCCAAGATTGAGAGAGAAACCCGTAGAATGGTATAGACAGGTAGAAATATTTGTAAAGGTTTCAAAGGTGTTGTGGGAAGATTTGGATGGATTGTTTGAAATTGTAGTACCACAGATTTATGGACAGAATGTAAGATTACAATTGACTGGCCGAAGGAAGAATATCCTAGAGATGCAAAAACTGGAGCCCCAGGTCCAGAAGTAATGAGAAAGTATGAACAAGCCATCACGTTTTTGAAAAATAAAATCCCACCAAAAGAGACAGATTGGGTAAAGATTGATAGAACAACTCAGGAAAGTAAGGAATCTGTACATGCCTACTATGAGAGACTGCTTTTGGTCTTTAAACAGTATAGTGGTTATGAGAATTTGAGTGAAAAGGACATGAGTCATTTCGTATATAGATTTGTATATGGTTTGAAACCTGAAATAAGTGAAATGATTAAGCAGCATATGTTGTGTTGGCAGAATAGCACTGTAGTTGCAAAATATTGTAGTGACGATATTGAGTGTAGACAGCGCAAACTAAAAGAAAAGGCGATGTGGGCACAAGTAAAAGTTGCAGAAAAACAAGAAGCTCAGATGAATAATCAGTCTAGTGATGCAGGACAAACTAAATTCAAACCGAATATAGGTAAAGGAAAAGGTCAAATGAGTATAGAAGAGGCCAAAAAGAAATGGCCCTGTCACAATTGCGGAAAATTAGGACATTGGAGAAACGAGTGTAAATTTCCTCCAAAAGCTAATACAGAAAATCAACCATTAAATCCACAGGTGCAGAATGAGGTGAGTTACCAACAGCTGCAACAACTACAGGTAGTTACTCAACAGTGTCAGGTGCCGCAACCACCTCTTCCAAAGAGTGTAAACCCCCAGAGATACAGTACAGAGGCAAGATTCTACGGAGGAGAGCAGGTAACAAAATTTCCGCGCGCAGCTGCAGTGTCGCAGTATTGGTTACAGCAGGATGGAAATGAATCGGATGAAAGTTTATGACGGTGCCTAGGAGAGGAAGAAGAGTGCGTGCTTGGCGCAAACTCTAGAGGTAGATCAGTCAGGTCCATTTGTGGATGGAAAAGTGAATGGTGTAAATGTTACATTCCTTGTGGACACTGGAGCTACCCGTTCTACTGTTAGATCAGTGGAAATTCCAAACCTTCCTTTCTCAGGAGAATATATCCAAGTTGTAGGTGTTTCAAACAGGCAGATTAAAACGCCTCTTACCAAACCAGTAGAGGTGAAAGTTGGACCATTCAAAGAGATGCATCGTTTTGTGGTATGTGATTGCAGTCCTGTAAATTTGTTAGGACGCGATCTACTTTGTAAAATGAATTGCACCATCTATTGTACCCCAGATGGTATTGCTTTCCAGACACCAGATGAGGATGTCCTGTATAAAATGACAATGGCAGAACTAGAACCAGGAGTGAATGACATGTTTCCTGTGTTTGATGCAGAGAAAATCCTGATTGAATTGAAAGGAATAGTCAGATCTGATGTATGGGATTTCACAGGCGAAGACATTGGACTAATGAGAGGAGTAGACCCTGTAAAAATTACTGTAAGGGAAGGAACAAATTACCCAAATACTCCACAGTACAAATTAACGCCAGAAATTATTGAAGGAATAACACCTGTAGTTAATAAGATGATTGAACAAGGAATTTTGAGAGAAATAATGAGTAGCCCATGTAATTCTCCTATAATGGGATTGAAAAAGCCAAATGGAACATATAGGATAGTACAGGACTTGAGAAAGGTAAATAAGATCGTTATTCCTTGTTGTCCAATTGTGCCAAACCCCGCTGTAATACTGTATCAGATTCCACATGATGCAGAATGGTACACAGTTATTGATTTGTGCCATGCATTCTTTTCCATTCCATTACACCCTGCCATTATTTGCGTTCCGGTTCGGAGAGCGTATTTTGGCATGGTGCCGAATTCCTCAAGGGTATACTGAAAGCCCCTCAATCTTTAATCAGATCCTAAAGAAATCATTAGAAGATTTAAAAATGCCTGAAAAATCTGTGATGGTCCAGTATATTGATGACCTATTAGTGGCATCAAAGACCAAAGAAGCATGTGTTACAGACACAATTGCTTTACTGAATCATTTGGCAGAAGGAGGACACAAGGTGTCTCCGTCAAAACTACAATTTTGTCAACAGGAGGTACAGTATCTAGGTCATAAGATTGAGAAAGGGATGCGAAAGGTGACGACAGAAAGAATAAGGATTATCCAAGGAATGAGAGCCCCGATGACACAGAGAGAGGTGAGAATGTTTCTTGGGATGGTTGGTTATTGTCGACAGTGGATAAGTGGATTTTCATTAATTGCAAAACCTTTACAGCGATTGACAAAGAGGGATGTCAAAGATCCGATTGAGTTGAATGAGGAGGAAATGAAGGCTTTCAAGGAACTGAAAACAAGTTTGTGTGAGGCACCAGCATTGGGGATGCCTGATTATGAAAAAGAATTTGAGCTGTATTGTAGTGAGAGAGATGTATGTGCACTTTCAGTGTTAGTACAAAGGCATGGAAAAATGAAAAGACCAATCGCTTATTTTTCAGCTGTCTTAGACCCGGTAGCAAAGGCGTTGCCTGGATGTCTGAAAGCAGTAGCTGCTACTTGTGTGAGTCTGGAACAGAGTGAAGGCATTGTGATGGGGTATCCTCTGAGAGTATATGTCCCACACTCTGTTGAAATCCTTCTGACCAGAACCAAAACCCAATTCATGACACATAGTCGGCTGACTAGGTATGAAAAAGTGATTTTGGGTGCAGATAATGTAACCATTGTAAGATGCACGAGTGTGAATCCCTCAACTTCACTGCCAGATGAAGTAAATGTAGAAGTCAAAGATGATGTTGATCATAAGTGTTTGGATGTGCTTGAATTTTGCACAAAGCCTCGCCCAGATATTAAAGATGAGCCCTTAAAAGAATCAGATTATGTGATGTTTGTGGACGGGTCATGCCTGAGAACAAGTGAAGGAGTTTTAAGTGCTGCGTATGCTGTGTGTACGGTGGCAACCATAATGGAAGCATCCTGTTTGAGAGGAATACATTCAGCCCAAGTGGCTGAGCTGATTGCTCTGATTCGAGCGTGCAAACTGGGAAAGAACTTCCGAATTACGGTGATCACGGATAGCCAGTATGGCTTCGGAGTGGTCCACGACTTCGGACAGATCTGGTCCCAGAGGGGTTTCCTGACTTCTGCAGGAACTCCTATTAGGAATGGTGAGTTTGTGAAGAAATTGCTTGAGGCGATACAGCTACCCAAACAGATTGCAGTGGTAAAATGCGCTGCACACAAAAATGGAACTGATTATATTACAGTGGGAAACCAATTCGCAGATGAAATAGCTCAATATTGTGCCAGAAATATGGTCTCACTGAATAGGAGAAGAGAAAAAGAGAATGTTTCATGTCCCTTGCTGTTTACTAACACAGTTGAAAGCTGGGATGAGGTAAGGCAATTGCAGGAAGAAGCAGATGAAGAGGAGAAAGATGGTTGGATAAAGGCAGGCTGCAGACAAAGAGAGGAAGATGAAGTTTGGGTTTATAGAGACGAAAGACCAGTTATGCCTGATAGCATGATCTCTAGTATGGCACGGATGTACCATGGACAAGCACACATTGGTAGGGATGCCATGATCAGACTTTTCAGACAGACTTGGTACAACCCGAAATTTAGGGCTATAGCTGAAAGTCTCTGTCAAAGATGTCTTACATGCCAACAGATAAATCCTGGAAGGAAAACGGTAGTGAGTTTGGGAACAATAGGACGTGAAGGAGGTCCTTTTACCAGAATGCAACTAAATTTTATTGAAATGCCCCCAAGCAATAGATTGAGCTATGTCCTTGTGGTCGTTTGTTTGTTTTCTCATTGGGTGGAAGCCTATCCGACAAGAAGGAATGATGGAGTTACTGTGGCTAAGCTCCTACTGAGAGAATTCATTCCTAGATATGGCTTTCCAGTAACGATTGAAACAGATAGAGGAACACATTTCCATAATGAAATAATCCAATTGATATGTGAAGCACTTGACATTCAACAAAAATTGCACTGTGCCTACAGACCAGAGGCTTCTGGAGTGGTAGAGCAAGTAAATGGAACAATAAAGAATAGGTTAGGGAAAATGTGTCAAGCCACAGGACTCAAATGGCCCGATGCCCTGCCATTGGTGCTGATGACCATCAGAAGCATACCTGACAGAAAAACAGGTCTGAGTCCTCATGAAATAATCATGGGACGAGCAATGAGACAAGCACATGTACCTGTCAACAAACTGCTGACTATAACTGATGATCTCGTATTGGACTATTGCAAAGGATTGGCTGATGTGGTGCATTCTGTGTTTCATCAAGAAAACCAACTCATGATTTGAGTCCAGGAGCCTGGGTCCGCATCAAAGTCCACAGAAGAAGAAACTGCTTGGTTGCTCGCTGGGATAAGCCACGTCAAGTGATCCTGGTGACAACAACTGCTGTAAAATGTGCAAGTGTGAAAAATTGGGTTCATGCCAGTCATACCATCAGAGTTCCAGATCCTGAAGCTCGACCTGTAAGTCGACATCTGGAGATATCGGATACCAACTCAGCATCCGAAGCAGAAGCTGAAACAAAAAGAGTTCCAGATCTTGAAGCTCGACCTGTAAGTCGACATCTGGAAGAATCAGGTACCAGTTTGACAACTGAAGAAGAAACTGAAACGATCAGAGTTCCAGATCTTGAAGCTCGACCTGTAAGTCGACATCTGGAAATATCGGATACCAGTTCGGCATCTGAAACAGACCAACCTGAATCTAGTGAAAGACAAAAGAGAAAAACAGGAAACAAAAGAACTGATATTATAAACGAAGAAACCGAACCAAGGGACAGTGACAGTGAACAGCCAAGTGCAAGTTATGGAAAAATTCCTCCAGAGATAGTTGAGGTAACTGAAGAAAACTTAGATTCAGATAGAGAGATAGAGGAAAGTGCGGAAGAAACCCGAGGAGTAGTAGGGTCAGAACTACGAACAGAAGAAACACAGGGAAATTTAGATTCAGACAGAAAGATTAAGAAAAATGCGGAAGACAAACGAGGAGGGTTAGAATCAAATGTCCAAACAGAAGAGTCACAAGAAGGTTCGGATTCAGACAAAGAAACTGAGATAATAAGGTTCAAAGTTAGAGGAAGTGAAGTGAGGTCTGAGACAGAATCAGAAGAAAGTGAAGAAGAAAGAAAGCAAAGAATAGGACCAAGAAAGAGAACTTGGAGAACAGAACGAGAGGAAAAGGAAAACGAACTGAAAAGGCCAAGAAAAGGAGACAATTGGCCCAACGAAATTAAAAGACTGAGATATAAGATAATAAATTTGAACAAAGATAATGCGGAACAAGTAAATGAAATAACAAGTCAGAAAGGACAAGGAAAACAAAGTGAAAGACAATTACAGAGACCAAAAAGAGTGAAGAGACCTAACTTGAAATATAAGTCACCTGAATGGCTATACATAGCATTGACCGACATTAAAGAAGTGGATAGCAGTCACGAAAGCCCAGACGAAGGCTGTGAACAAATGGGTGAGAGTGAATTGCACCAAACCTGAAAGCCAAAGAAAGAAAACCGGACTGGACACCAAAACTGAATAAGACGAGAAAAAAGTTCTGAAAAGAGCTGAAGAAAGCACCAAAAGAGACTAATTAAAGGGTAGAGTGGCTGGAAAGTCATTTTGAGGTGTGGAAACACATTTTCTCTACAAACATTTATATAGCTAAATAATAGTACAACATGGTAGACACTGAGAATAGAAGATCTAGATGTGAGTTTTTACGTAGATGGTGTAGAATGTGTTTTTATTGTACAGGATTGCTAATGCTTATCTGGTTTATTTTAGCAATAATAATTCCACTTAGATTAGCTGTAGAAAACACATCTGTAATAGTGAATGACACAAATAATGACAAGGAAGCTATCATAAAGAACACTGCAGCATTAGTAGATAGTACTGATTTACATAGGGATAAGTCCATAACTGATTTCTCCAAGAATGTCTTCACGAAACTATTATATGAATAGGTGGAGACAATGGATGTGAGAGATTGCTATGTCTGTATGCAGTTACCTGCATCTGTCACAGAAGGTGTGACCTATCATCACCTTCCTTTGACGTATGGGATAACTTGTAGCGTCCTAGCTAGTTTATTTTACAAAACAGGTAGATTAGAATATTATTACACTGATATAGACACTGTTTTTGCTAAAGTTCCCGTAATCCCTTAATTAAATAAGGTAAAAGTCGAAAAAAAAATTGGAGAATTTTTCTTAGAAAATAAAGATTTAACGTTAGAGTATATATTTAGACACAATCTTACTTGTGAATTAAAGAAAGAAGAAAAGATTTTCTTGGACATGGTAGAGGACAGAAGAGTTAAGTTTCAAAGAAAGGTAGCAGAAGAAAAGATAAAAACACCACCTTGGGCGTTTGAAGAGAGAAATTATGACAAAAGAGAAACAAATGCAGCTATGGTTCTGGATTGGCCCCAACAGGGAAAATTGTGTATTAGTAGAAGTAACACTATGTATGATAACTATTTTGTGGGTTCTAGTGAGTGCCGAGATACATATAAAATTCTAGGGGGATGGGGATTTAAAGGAGGAAAAGATCCAGTATTTCCAGGAATCTATTATATTTGCGGAAATAGAGCTTATTATAGGTTGCCGGACCATTGGTACGGAACATGCTATCTAGGCCTGGTCTTTCCAAAGATTTTTCACGTGGAAAGAGGAACGAAAGGAATACACGAGATAGGTAAAACATTAACACGTATGTGAGAAGTTGGCCTGGTATATGCTGTTCACTAATTAAAGTGGACACCTTGCACCAGAACAATTCGACTCTTATGGTAGATAGGTTTAAGACAACCTTTATAGAAAGCTATCCTAGTGGTAGCTGTGGAGAGCAGCCTTCAGGCTAAGTCTTGAAGGAATGTAAAGCAGCTTGTTTTACCACACAATCTCTTGAATCACCAAATGAAAAGACACCACACAGGTATATATATCAAATATATATGTATTTATTAATAAACACTCTCTACTAATCTCTTTATGAGATTAGAGGATAGGAACATATGTACAAGTCAAATATTATCAGGATAAGTTTAGCACAATTGAATATTACAATCTTAGTTTGCTAGACCTAGGTCTAGGGCATCTAGAATCGAGGGACCCCCAAGAACCACCCCAGGTAGTTGTAGGAGACCCACAGGGGACGGACGCGGTGACCTGGCACCGATGCGAATCCTGTACGAGTCTATGCGCTCAGACGCGATTGAGATATCAATGTTCAAGGTCCCTTGCGTGTTCGAGGCGAACACACCGATCGGACTCAGTACGAGTCGGAGGATACGGTCTACAGATAGGATTTGCAAGGGAGTCGGACGCGGTGTGTCTAACACAGACGCGAACCATGTACGAGTCTGCGAGAATCGCACGGGGAAAGTAAGAGTTTTAGGGTACTTCTGGTGAACCTACAAGCAAGTCACTTACAGGGTAAGTAGTTCGAGGGCCCACACCCACAGGAGCACTGGAGTGCTGGAGTTACCTCACCCAGGGAAGCCGGGTGCACAGGTGATCTTTGGTGTCGGGTCGCGGCGTCGTTTTCAATGGCGACCAAAGAAGACTTGCTGCTTGTGATGGTTTGAAGAAGTGTCCGGTGGAATCCAAGCCTGGATTCGGTGGAAGGATGACCTGAAAGCAGAGGGGACAGTGTTCAAAGTCACTTGGCAGTGACTCGGGGCAAGGAAGATGAATGCCCACCGTCGTCGCAGGGTTCAGGTCGTTCACGCTGCCTTGACTCTTCAGCCACGAGGTCCAGGAGGCGTCGACGACGACCAGGAGCTGGATTCGGCGTGTCCCACGATGTCTGCGGCTTACTGCGGTGTCGGCAACTCGATCGGAGCCAACAAGCCTTGGTAACAGCAAGTCTCGGGGAAAGTGTGAAGAGGCGATGGCGCAGACCAGCAAGGTCTGTGGAACTCACCCAGCAAGGGTAAGTCAGGGCAGGCCTGGAGCAACCAGGGGAGCCCTTTGGTTTCTTTGGAGAGTCTTCTGGGGACCCACAAGCCGGCTGGCAAGGGGTCGCGAAGACGCCTCGGGAGGATTCTCTCACAGGGGCCCACGGTCACTCGGGTCGTGGTAGGCCGCTGATCTTAGGAGAGGTTCCTGCTGGGACCACACGTGGTCCAAAGCACAAGTTCGTGGAACGTTGTGAGGGGTTGCACTCGACAATAGTGCACGGTACCCAGGGGTCGCGGTTCCTCGTTACTCTTGGGGTCCACTGGCCTCAGCTTCGCTGGGGACTCTCGACGGCCTTTGAGAAGTCAGGAAATCCACTTCTTGGGCTGCAGGGACTTCGGACTCCGGCGGGAGCCGCGTAGTTTGCGACCGTCGTTTGTAGTTTTTGGTGCCTGCCAAGCAGGGGAGTCACTCCTTGACTCCAAGGGAGATTCTTCAGTCTTCCAAAGGTAGTGGAACATCGAAGGTCCGGGATTCTTCTTGTAGAGCGTCGTCCAGGGAAACCTAGGGTGCTATGCACAGGTTCCCCCTCTTATACTAAAAAGAGGGGAGGGACTAGCTCTATGACCCTACCTATGGGAGGGTCAGGGGAGTGGGTAGCTACACCCACTTCCCTTTGTCCAGTTTCGCGCCAGAGCAGGGACAGGTAGCCCCTGAGCCGGTTTGAACTGGCATATGCACAGAGGAGCCTTCTGCTCCCCCAGTGCAGGTCTTCAAAGCACTCTAAGAATGCACCCACCCAGCCCCAATACACTAAACCCTGTCTGGAAGGTGGTCACACCCCTTGGGACAGGATATCTATTGTTGGGCTCCCTCCACTGCGAGTGTTGGTCATCAGCAGGAGGGCAGCCCAGTGTCTGTGACTGGTGGCATCCATTTTGTGATGCCAGGGCTCTGTCGGATTCTACCGCGTTTCCACAGTAGGTACATGTCTATCCCTCTAGAAGGGTGGAATGCTACCCCCGCCGCCAGGACTGGCGGGGGGAGTAGTATTCCAAGGTGTTTGACACCAAACACGACATGTTTCGATGCAGCCATTCCAAAGTTAGCATTTTACCGCGAGGATATAATGCACTTGAAAGTATATGGTTTAACCGCATCCACAAACAGCACCAGAGAATGGACTCTGAGAGCTGCAGAGGGGCCCTGCTCAGGCAGAGGCACCCCCTCACATAGAAGCCAAGCACCCTGCCCTCAGGATTGATAGGGCCTGCCTTAGGGGTGACTGATAGGGTTATATGTGTGTGCAGGAGAGATATAGGGAACCTATATCTCAGTGAGGGGTGCTAGCACTTCCTCACTCAGGCTGCAGTAGCAGGCCTGTGGTGTCAGATTTAGTCTGCTTCCCAGGGGTGGCATAATACATGCTGCAGCCCCTGGTAGGCCTGTGGAGTACCTATGCCCTTGGTATCTAGGGTACCATATACTAGGGACTCATAAGGTACCACAGTATCCAATCACTAGTGCACCTAGAGTGCACTCCAAATCGTTTAGAGAGAACAGAGAGGCTGGGGCCCTGATTAGCAGGGTCCCAGCCTGACTATAGCCAGAAACCAGTGTAAACATCAGAAAAAAAGTGGGGGCAACATAAGAGGCAGATCCTACTCTCCTACAACGTAGGAGAAGGGAAAGCTTCTCAGAAATAGTAGGTGATATTTTTGGAGCATTGATACCAGCAGTGGGTATATCTTTGAATGCATACAAGATTCGGAAATTGTCTACAGTAGTAGATCGTTTATCAACGAATACTGCAGGAGGGTTCTTGATGGTAAACACCGAAATGGTTGCCATGAGAGCTATGGTAATGCAAAATCGACTTGCCCTTGACATTCTTTTGGCAAAAGAGGGTGGAGTCTGCGGAATGCTGAAAGTCCAACATTGTTGCACTTACATTCCAGACAAAAGTGAGAATATACAGAAGTATATAAAGAATATTACTGATTTGCACAAAGAAATTGCCCCACTGGAGGTTGAAGGTGTTTGGGAGAGACTTGGTAAGAGTTTTTCCTCAATGAAGAAATGGTTCACAGAAATAGGTAGTTCTCTTATTGGGAAGATACTAATACCAGTAACAGTGATAATAATGGTAATGTTATTAGTGAGATTAGCATATGTGTGTATTAAAAGAAGAAAAAGACAAAATAGAGTAAAAGAGAAAATGAGAAAAATAAAGAAAGAGAACGGGAGATGGGAGAGATAGAATTAGAAGAGTTAAAAGAGAACATGTACAAACGGTCTAAAAGACAAGATGAGAAAAACACAGTTGTATGAACTAACAAGAAAGCAAGTGGACAAGAAACATTTATCTGATAAGTCGTAGGATAGGTTTTTGTGGTGATGTTAAAAATCACCAAAGGGGGGAATTGATGGAGCAGGGTAAATAAAATAATTTTGTACCCCCTTGGGAAATTAATGAACTCTTAATAAATTAATAATACTAACTGTTTGAAGGAGCATGCATTAACCAACAAATGCACCTTTTAGTAAACACTATATAAAGGTAACATGCAAATTTGTGCAAAATCTAATTGATTTACAATTGTGAAGTTAATTAACCCTAATATTGTGATTTGCGTACTAATTAGAGTGAAATCGCATGATTTATGCTATGTAGTAGATTTGTATTGTGGCAAAGAATGCAGATGGTAAGTAAAATGGCTTTAAATGTCGCTTCTGCTAGGTAACACCTAACACAGGTCTTTAGAATGGCGGGTGGTAAACAGAAAGGCTTATTTTCTTTGATTTAATTTTGGTTGTGTTTGTTCTTATGATAGTTCGTTCGGGCCTGTTAGGCCATGCTGCGAAAATGACTGCTGAAACAGATGAGGTCACGTGAAAAGCCAAAGATGGCCTCTGGGCAGAAGAAATAGAGAAACTAAATCACGTGGATGCGGCCTTTGCACGGAGTGAGAGATGTCAAGGTCGTACTGACCTACCATAAGGAGGGTGCCAAGAAAGACTCAGCACGTATTCGTGGGAATGGAAGAGAAAGTACTGAGCAACAATGGACTAACTAAATTGTGACCATCAAGATCGCAACAAAATGAATGGACAAGTTAGACTGCTTTTAACACTGAAGTCATGAGACTCATTGTATGTTTAACTGTCCCCAAAACCAGTTTGAACAAGGAGGGCGATGAGGTGACCATCACCACCCCTCAAATGGACCAATTAGCGTGATTCTTGCCCCTAAGGATTGCAACTTTTTGTGTAGTAAGCTAGAAAGTAGGGTTTAAGAGGGTCTACTCTTATGTGGGGTGGGTTCCTGTTGCTGCTGCTGTGGTCGCTGCTATTGATGCTACTGCTGCTGTTGGTGTTCTCCTGCCATACCATTTTTTCTATTTTCCCACCTCAAATACTACGAAAAGACTTTGTCATTTTTTGGACTTCGAACTTGACTGGGGAAGGAACGAGATTGTTGCGGGAATTCTGCACGGGAGGTCCGTCCGAGGAGGTTAGCGGGACAGTCAGTCAGTTTGGGAGTTCTATTCTGTGATCTGCGATTTATCTTCTTTTTGGTGAACCATTCCTATCCGCATCCTAAAACTATGGGTAATGCATAATTTTTCTATTCTTTATTAGACTTTTCATATAAATGTTATTGATGTATTAAAAGTGATTAATAAACAAAGAATTTCACCCATGCAATTGAGAAATTAGATAAAATTACATTCTAACTTAAAATGAGTCTGTGGTTCTTTAGTTCATTTATAAGTTTAAAGGTTAAAAGGTTTTAAGAGTGATTGAGCTGGTCTTAATCACCATCAACTTATTCTACTAGTTGGTCCATCGACCAAAGAGCGGAATACCTTGATGTTTAGAACTGACAGGATCAAAAGTTAATGTATATGATGTCTGAGGTATTATTCTGCAAAAACAACAGTTGATGGACAGAATGCAGAACAATGTCATACATTCACCCCAGTACAGAGATCTGGGCCTAAATCCATCGTTTTTTTGCTCACCATGCCATTCCAGTTTGAACCCAGCCATATGCAAATCAGTCTTAACCCTGTGCCTCATGGGAACAGTCCAGCCCGAACTGCCAAGCCAGGTCCTCCCTGGACTGGAAACAAGCATCCTAGGACCGGTTTCGGGGTTTCACCCCTCTTCAGCCAGGATAGCTTGATTCCAGTGGCATGGAGAGCACGGGACCCAAGTCTGGGCATCCAGCAACACATTTCTCCTTGGTGTGTAATCCAGTGAACGAATGAATGTATGATATGCGGTGTCATGGGCCCCATCGACATATGGTTTAATAGACAATTGGTTACATGAATGTTTTACCTGGATTCGTGTCCTAAGGAGAAATTTATATTAGACGCGCTGGATCAGTAGCTAGCATTGACTAGGTTGAAGAGTGCCCATCTTAAGATCAGGCACGATCTAAACAATGCTGCCTTGTATAATGAACACGCTAAGACGTACACAGCATTACCTCCAGTTGTCTCCTCTCAAGGACATATGGTGAACACTACAGTCACTACCATAATATGGTTTCAGATACGGTTATAGCACTGAACCCGCCTTGCTTGAGGTTACAGAATTTATTAAGGACAATCTTGATCAGAATTCCTCGGTGATGGTGGTTATACTTGATTTATCTTAGGCGTTTGACATGATTTCTCATTCCATTCTTTTACATAGGCTCAGTAAATTTGGAATCCAAGGACAAGCCTTGGCCTGGTTTAAATTATTTCTTGAAGATAGGACACAGGCTATATTTCTGTTTTGTTTAACTTCCTCTCCAAAACCACTCAAATGCGGGGTCCCTCAGGGCTCAGCTCTGAGTCCCACCCTGTTCAATGTTCACTTGGAGCCTTTAGCGAGCCTTGTTGAATCTTGGGGTTTACTTGTGATTTCTTGCGCTGATGATAATAAGCTCCTTCTGTCATTTCAGGAAAATGATGAGGAAGCTCTTAACTCTTTTAAGCTATGTCTGAAATCAGTCGGCAAGTGGATGAATAGTAATTGCCGTCGGCTTAACTCTGATAAAACGGATATTCTTTTTTTTTAGCTAGATGTTGCCAGGCCTACCGAGCTGGGGTACCCTCCTACTCCCTCTTCGACTGTAAGAAACCTGGGTATCAAATTTGATTCAAACCTCTCCTTTGAACCCCAAGTGAAAGCAATGTCTGCTAGTTGTTTTGCAGCACTCAAATTTTTAAGGAGGATGTTGCATTTGGTGGCAGAGGCTACTCGCAAGATCATTGGACTATGCAAACAGCCTGTATATGGGTCTGCCAGTGTACCTTAATCAACACCTTCAGATTATTCAAAATGCAGCTGCACGTCTAATCTTAAAGATTCCTGCATGTCTAACAGTATCACCTTATTTGCATCAACTTCACTGGCTGCCCATGATCAAACTGATTCAATTCAAGACCTTAACCTTTGCCCGTAGAGCATTTGAGCATAAAGGTCCCCTTTACCTAAGGAAAAGACTCAAGGCCTACTGACAGACTAGATCCTTGAGATCTATTAACCCAAAGGTGTTGCAAACTCCACGGATTTGTAAGGCTAGGAGAGGAGGGAGATCATTTGTGTACCTTACTGCTAGGCTTTGGAACTCTCTCCCACCTGATCTACGTTTAGCCCCTCTGAAGCTACTTTTAGAAAAAACCTGAAGATGTTTCTTTTTTAATTTCTGTTGATAACCTCCGATGCCTGGGGATTGGTCTTGTTAGGTTGCCCAATTACTGGTAACATGCTGCGAGCATCGGGGCGCTTCTTCAGAAGCAACTGTGCGCTTTATAAACTTATTGCATTGCATTGTATTGTACATGATTATTTACATACTATTGCAGATGAGATAGTAGGTGATTCCCAGTGTACACTGTTGAGTTACTTTGCATATATTGCAATAGATACCCATGCTGACTAATGAACCAGCCATTTACATGAGAATTATTTGGATTTGTCTATGGTGGGCTCTGGATATTTTGTGATCAGAAGGGTATATCTCTGCCTATCCGTGCCAAAATATTGCAATAATATGAGCTCTCGTTGTTGTATGAGTTTTGCTAATGAATTTCAATTATACAATTTAAATTATATTTATAATTTAAATTAAAGTAGGGTTGATGAGGTGGTCCTAATGGAAAAAATTGTGTTGTTCCAGATCCCGGTGCACAAATGGACACCTATTGCTTTGTTTATAGATCTGGGATGACAGGGCAGTTGTCATCACACACTAGATGATCACCAGAATCTGCCCACAAGTTGATCATCCTCCTAGAAAGCTTTTGATTGAGTAGGTGTGTGCTTCCACTGAAAAAAAGAGTGGCTGTTTAGCCTTTTGGGAAAGCTTGCCCCCAACATGTTAGGACTGAGTTGCTTATTGTGAAAAGTTAATGATTAAAAATATAGGCTTAATTAGTTCATTGAGAAAGGTTATGTCAGATGCCAGCGATCTGATGTGGTTATTATAAAGAATACAAAAGAGGCAATATAGCGGACTTATTTATTGTGAAAAGCAAATGCTAAAGCCAATAGACCTTTAACCCCTTCGGTGCTTATGACGAGACCAGCTCGTCATGAGTCACAGTGGAGCTGTGCTCATGACGAGCTGGTCTCGTCATAACAGGTGCGCACCGCCCACGCGTGATTAATTCCCCGCCTGTGCGGGAGAATTAATGAGTGGGCGGGTTTGTGACGAGACCAGCTCGTCATGAGCACAGCTCCACTGTGACTCATGACGAGCTGGTCTCGTCACGAGCACCGCGGCGCCGCATTCACCCCCCCACACCCGCGGGGGAATTACCCCCGCAGCGAAGGGGTTAAAGGTAGCTTGTTTTTTTCCACTGTGTTAACGACTGTAAACAGATATTTTGTTATAAGGAGTTCCACAAATTATGCAAGTAGGAAATGGTTTTGGTGTTAGTTACCTCCATGACATACCCAAGGGTCTAATGCCCTCAAATGGGCTGTGTACGGTTTTCACATATGTAATTTTTTACATATTTGGTACGCTATGATTTTATACCTAATGGCTTCCTCGTTTGAAAAAGTATGCACATTCAAGTATACCTGAGTTGGTTCTGGTGACTCATGATAAAAGTTAAAGGCAAGATTGCTTGATTGGAAAAGTTGTGTAAAATTCCATAGGCCTTACCTCTTTATAAAAAAAGTCACTACCAATGCAGCAGGTTTGACATTTATTGTAATAAGCATATGTTACAACCAATAGGCATTCAAGGGGGGATTATTATTACTACACTGTGCTCAAGCCTGCAGAAAGGTGTTTTGCTAAATTAATATCACAGGTTGACTCAGTCAGCATTGGTTTGATTCTTGGTTAACCTCTTGGGCAAACCCTGGGTGCAGAATATTAAGAATGGGGCAATGAGTTAGCCCTCTTCAGCAAATGGTTCTATGGCTGTGTGAGTGACAGCGTTTTGCTTGATATGCCTTAATATGAGTGTTCATCAGTACCAGAGCTGGTGGGCCGATCCTTTAGTTTTCCATTTTCTCCTTTCATAGGTTTCCTTTCTTTTCTTTCCTTCGCCTTTATTTATTTATTTTAGAAAAGGAGGCTCCTTCTTGGACAGTGCTACTAGGCTGACATCTTAACCCTCATTTTATCTGCAGTTCACTGCATCCTGTATGGTCACTGCTTCTATACTAGGAATTCATCTTGGTTGACAAATTGCTTCTAAATGTGGCTGTCTTGTCAAAAATGTAAAACAATCATACACTATGTACAATACCATTAAAAATTACTCCTGCTATGTCTAATTATTTTACTAATTTTGCTATTGTAAACATATTTCCATCACATTGAGGAGCCAGCATTTTTCCTTTTATCTACTTTTATTTTTTTAATTTATCTTGCATATGCCTGTAGTTTTAGCATAAGCTTTATAGTGCATGTGTGAGTGTCTGAATGCAAGAATGAGTCAGTGGGTGAATAAATGTATGCACGAGTGCAAGGATGAGTGACAGAGTGCATGTATGACAAGTTATGGTGCGCCTATATTCACCAGTGACTGAAGAAGCACTTTCAGTTATAAGCTATACCAAATGCTTTGTAAATGCTTGTTATTTTTCTTTTTTGCACTTCTTCATCTCCAGGCTGATCGTGTGTTTTTCTGCAAGTGTGGCGAGAGCCAACGACGGTGGTGATCTTGTCAGCCAGATAGGTGGAGTCGCCTGTCATGTTGGCTTTGTAAATAAGGCAGCTGGCTTTTAAGGGTGAATGTAATGTGTTCATATTTCTTCAAGCCCTTGATGAAGCCTGCTGTGGGATGCAGGATGTCCTTAAGTACGATCCAGTGTAGGGTCAATGGAGCAGAATATTGCCACCATCTAGGTGTGAGAGCACAAGGGTTTGGACGGCAGTTCTGAAGTTGATTTCTGGGAAGAATGGTTTCTTCCTTCCATTGTGAGAGGTGATATCAGGCCAACTTGGTTTTCATGGCGATATGCTCCAAGAGGATGAGGTTGGTAACCTAGGCGAATTCGAGCAACTTGGCATTAGGTGAAAGTTGGAGTTTAATCCATCCAAGTTCATGTTGTTGTTGCCGCTTTAGGAATAGATGTTGCTTGCTTTTTTTGATGAATAGCAGGAATTTTGTCCTAGTGAGATTGGGTTTCAGGTATTTCCTAGACATCCAGGTGTAGATGACGGGCAGACAGTGTTTGAGCTGATGGATGTCAGGAGCACATGAGACTTAGATGTATGATTGTTGGCTGTCAGCATATTAGTGATACTGTAATTGGTGAGCAGAGTGCCAAGGGGCTCCTTGTAGAGGGTGAAGATGATGAGCACAAGATGGAAGCCTGGAGGACTTACAAGTGATAGAGATATTCTGAAACTTAGGAGGCGCCCATGTGAGTGAACTTGTATTGGTTTGATAGGAAATAGAAAGCCTTTATTGTATGCAGTTAATCTGAAAGAAACACGTTAGTTATAGATTCCTTACCTTAGAATTACCCCCAGGCGTCAGACTGGATCCGGAAGGTTTTTTCGTCAGCAGTACCTCTGCGCATCGGAAGGTGGCATCGGTCAGCTCCGCGTCCGTCGTTGGCGTTGTGGTCGCCGAGACGACGTTGCGGCAGCTACTTAGACGCTGCCCTCGCGCCCTGACGTCAGTTCTTTCTTTTTCCGCGCCAGCTAGCCCAGATCCGGAGAGAGCGTTACCTCCAGTCACTTTTGAC